>WBNO01025762.1:0-47603 GCA_013400575.1 Peucedramus taeniatus | reverse complement strand
AACCCCTCAGGAAGATGATCTAAGTACACACAGCTCATGTATGCTTCTATGCATGTTCTTAAGTTTGCAGTAGAAGTGACTGAGTATATTTGTAATATGTTTATACTCATACATTTGCACTTACATATGACAGACAATCAATGGATCCTGTGTGACCATGTAACTGAATATTTCTTCTTCTGTTATCTCACTGCAGCACATTTTGAAGGAAGACACTTAGCTATTAATTTCCCAAAGAGTAAATGGACTACCAAACAGCTGCAAAATGTAATGAGTTTAGATACAGAACAACTAGACAATTTCTCAGCCAAACTGACCAAAATCCATTAAGAATTTATAGCAAAAGGCTACCAATAATCTGATAGTGTTTCCTATACCTTTCAATGGTCCTGACAGAACTTGCCATGTTTGTATTGTGGGAGAAAAGGTTCCTTGATGGACATGGTGTACACTTAATATGTTGCTCTTTAAAAACTTTTTAAAGGGGCCATCAAGTGGGAAGCTTCTGATCTGGGCTTTTAGTTTTTTAGTGCAGATAGTATCACTTGAAATACGTAACAGACATTCTTTTAAAGAGCACCAGAAGAGCAAACCTAAATTATTTTTTTTTTACATAGTTAAGTATTGGGAAACAAGTAAGTTATTATTCTACAAACAAAATAAGCTTTTTAACATCTAATGACAACATTAACCAGGCTCAGCTATAGATAAATTTTAATTCTGAAATACACTGGAATCACTCCTTCCTCTGGACTGGTGTCAAGGCAATTTTAATTATATTGATTTTTAATTGGTTTGCTTTTCTTTATGTTACTTGAAATCATCATGGACTTATAATGTCTATAGAATTAAGCTACTCTTATGATAGAAAACTTTTTAAATTTGTTTGTAGCATTTACAGAGATTTTCTACTTTAAGAAAGTTTACTAAACAAGCAAGATTCCTCAGCTTATCAGATTTATACCTAATGAAAATCTTGCAGAAAAAACATCATATCACCATGTAATTAAAGACAGTATGATAATGCATTTGCACAAAGGAGACTTTGGATGCAAATTAGGTTCAAACATTTTTAATCTTGATGTTATTTTAATTCTTGAGTGCTTATCATTATAAGCTCAAAATGAGCTTTTATGTTTATATTTTTACTGTAGTGTACTACATTTATGTGAGTGATTAGCACTGTAATGATTCATGGATCACAGCCCTTGAACATGGAGTCCACTGAGGACTAACAGCACAGAGAGTGGCAACTGACTTTACCCATCCTCCATTTTTCCACCAGGACTTAAGATGTAATCACTTCAGAAGTGACAAGTGCTACTGAAGCATTCTTTGCTATTATTATCAAGGTTGGCTGCCTGGTGTTGTACTTTGTAAGGAAGACATCTCTCACTCTGGGAATTACCTTAAAGCCAACCAGGCACGTTATAGGAAATTAGGGGGTGATGTTATGCATTACCTAGGGATACAAATGTGTAATACTGTGTTGAACACTATGAGAGAGATGGTCAATATGACAATAATTCATTCCTATCTAGGGTTGGTGGTTTTTTTTCTATATCATTACACTGATTTGGGCTAATAGGGTGATGCTGATGGAAGCAAGCAGTGGAGTAACACAATGGCCACAATTGCCTCCGAACAAACACTCATAGGTAATTACAGGGCAACTGAAGAAACCAGCAATCAAAAAACATGTTAAGAGTGAGTTGAACCTGGGAAAGATTATAATCTAGAGTAAGAAGCTTTTAAATGAGATTTTCCCCGAGAATGTAGAGAAAAGGGGGTTGTAAGTTAAGGTATAGTGAAGACTGAATAAACATTAGTCTTTATAGAAAAATTAATAGATATTTGCTAAATAACTGCATGGGAGTGGGATGTGTTCATTTTTTAGCAAAATGTTTTACTTCTAAATGCAATAAGATTCTGGTTTGGAAGTATCAGGTTGAATGGTAATAGCCATCTCTCTCTGGAGAAGTACAATGCCAAGTGGTAAATGCACAGACTCTCATGACCTATTTCAAAAGCATCACTTCATTCTGTGTAGATCCTGCTCATGGTATGAAGCTCAGCTAACAATAACTGAAGTTGAGGAACTTAGAAAAGAACTGTAGCTGACCCACCAACTTTGACATCAGCATCAGAAAGACCTCTTTCAGCATGGGCTGGATTTGACCTAACAAGCTAGAGGTGAATGCTATACATCCCATTACCGATCTCCAGAGATCCAGTACATCTTTTATATCTTTTATTGGAAGTTAATGGCCCTGTAGGACACTGCTAACAGATTTATAAAACCACCAGGAATTCTTTATTCAGGCTTCTAAAGTACTCTAGCTTGAACTTCTGGCCTCCTAATTTTGGTTTTCTCACTTTGTGTGACTTTCAAAAGTGTGTCTTAAGATGAAAAGATTCAAGAACATTTCTAGATGAGGTTTTAACCCATTCTGTAGTTTTTGTAACAGTGAATTAAACCCCTCTTTAAAATACCTTTCAGCAGTGGAAAGTTTCAAGAAACTTCACTGCTACCCCATTTCAACTCCCCCTTTGAAATTCTTTCTCCCACTGTGATAAGTTTAGTAATGAGCATCAAATTTAATTTCAGATCACAGACTTTATATAAGTTTATGGTAAATTAATCTTTCTCTTTTTACCTCCTTATTGTAACACCATAAGCTTCTGGAAAACAATCTGTGTTGTTTTGAAATACTACTGTTTACTGAAGCTGAAAGGATACCTGATTCTTTTAGGTGAATGCTTCTGAATATCTCTTCACTAGTCTGACTTGGACTCCAGTTCCTTTGGTCAATGTAGTCATCTATTGTCCCAGTAGGTCCTTGAAATCTATTGATACTCACCATAAAGCAGCAAACTTGTCTTTCATTTTAGTATAAAGTGTGCTGGGTTTTTATTATGGTTTCCAAAATGCTTCCAGCTCCACTTATGAAGATTATTTACTGTAAGAATGGGTGAAAAGGGAGAAAATCACGGCATACTAGAGATGCAAGAGAGAAAATATAAGGGAATACGGAATCAGGGTTTCTCCTTACCTGCCAACAGCTAATATAGATCCCTTTCTTCTACCCTTCTTGCACTGGCAAAATCCTTTAGCAAGATTATCTGCCCTGGATAAAGGTTTCAAAACAGTTTTGTTTTGAAAACAAAACTAGAATAGCTGAATAGTGAAAAGTGAAATGGGAAAACCATTCTGTCGCAAGCATCCCACTAAACTCCTCTGCCACTGCCTTTGCCTTCCTCTTTGGGAAAAGAGTCCTCCTTTATCACAGCATTATCATTGCAGGAATTAGAAAAGGAAGATGACCTTTCTTTTCAGGCCTGTTTTACAGAGAGGATAAAAGTCAGTGTAATGAAAATTCATTCTTCAATTTAGGTGATCAAGTTATGATTTGTTTGTTCAGTCCCTGCTGTTAATCTACAATAAAGGTGGTCATACAGCCCTCATTGCTGCCTTCTCTGATTTGAGAAAGGTACATCTTCTCCTGCCAGGCAGAGAGCTCCTGCTCACTGAATGTGTCTGGCTTACTCTATTTTTCTAAGGGGTTTATTTTTCCATGGTCCTACTCCCTTACAGCAAGGGAAAGTACTCTGGCAAAAACCAAAACATAATGAGTAGGTTTAATATTTTTTAGGCCCTGACCCTTTCAAAAACTGCCTTTAGAACTTTCTGGGAGATTTATCTACTTGTTTGTTTTTCCACAGTGCTTGTAAGCTCTAGTTTTGCAAAACATTATTATACGATTTTTCTGAGTAAAAGCTGACAAGCTCCTGTGACCTCTTTCATGAAAAGGATCTAAATAAAGAAAAATACACTCTAAACAGGAATCCAGCATATAAATAATAAAATATTTATGTGAAGGTACTGTTAAAATACCCTTGAAAATATTTCCTAGAATTATTTTGGTCTCTGGAATCTCCTTGGATATATCATCATCATAATCCTCATCATCATCATCATCATTGTAAATCCTCTCATATTATACATTGACTTCACTGTAATATTATCAGTATTAATTTACAATAATAGCCCAGAATACAATTCCAGACTTTCAAAATAAGTAATATCTTAGTTTACACACAAAAGCATATTTCTTAAGATTAAAATTTGGATAATATTTTATAAGCTAAGTTTTCACTAAAAAATCTACCTTTTTATTCAAATCAATTCCAGATACTCTTTCCAACACTGTTGCTACATCTGTAATACCAGTGTACCAATTTTTTCCAGTAACAGCTCTGCATGCCCTGATGCTGCATTCACCTCTAGGCAAGTAAAATTTTATGGGTGCATATTTACAAATTCCAGAATTAAAAGTGTAATGGAGGAGATAAAATTTAGGACTGCATTTTCAAATGAGATCTCATTAAAAGCAGGATAAATGTCCCCCAATAAAGTATGAATGTGAAGTAGGGGGCATATTCCTAAAAGGTTATAGAAGTCAAGTTTTTGAGAAGGAGAAAACATCATATGTGTCGGCACATGTTCAGGATGTCACTTGGAATTTTGTTCCCAGTGTGCCCTATTTTTCCTTACTATTCTGTTTGTAGACAATAAAAAGTGAACATGTGATGTTGACAAATTAGTGACAACTTTTAAAACCTCTTTTTAAAAGGTTTTAAAGAACCTTTTAGGTTCTTTAAAAGACTAAAACCTCTTAGTCTGCTTTGGCTTACTCCTCTAAAGTGGAGTAGTAAATAGAATGACAGTGCCCATAATGACATTTAATGAAAGCAACATTTTTCTTCCTGATTGGTACCTGAGAGATAATATATGGGTCAAATTGAACAGTAATAGGCGCAAGTTAAATTATTCACGGTATTCACTGAGGAGTGACTAACCTACTATTTATATTCTTTCTGAATATATCATTATGTCTCAGGCTCAATTTGCAAGGTTCTATTTGAAGTCAATGGACTCCAGAGTATACATTTTGTTCATCTAAAAAGTCTGATAACTCAAATTATTGGGTTATTACGTAGATTGGGGAATAACCAAAGTAGATTTAACTACTATCAGAGTTAAGTTGCAAGAAAATGTATTTATATGACATGTTTGTATTCAACAGGTGTAGGCAAAACATTCAGACATATCTAGATTCAACAAGGGGAGGAAGGCTGCATGCATTGATGAATTCTCTCTAATGAACATCTAGAAAATGGACAGTAAGGAACCAGATTTGAAAAATAAGATATGCTTTACCCAATTCATTATTTTAAATACAATTCCTGGAGAGAAAACAAGCAAACAAAACATACATTTAATTGTTTCCATTTTTATGCCTTTGCAGCCATAGAAATAGGATTTGAAGACTGTTGACATATCTGATTTGGAAAGGTTTCTTCCTTGCAACTGAACAAAATTAAATCTTTAGCCAATTCTGAACCTGTTTTTATTCAATAGAGAGTCTTTCCTGAGAGTAAAAAATTGCCAATTTTTCTATTTAAATATTTACTTTAAGTATTTTGATATTTGAAAATTATTTAGAAATAGAACGTACTGCAATGATAGCTTTGATCTTGTTACCTATTACATTAATATTTAGCTTGGATGCAATAGGAATGCTTTGTGTTGTGTTGCTGAAGTACAATATCAAGTGTTTGCCACTTCAAAAATCAGTGTGAAAATCTGGTATTCAAGATGAAATTTATTTCCTAAGGATTCTGCTCTTTGCTTCTCAGTGTCCCTCCTTCTGAATAATGTCTAGCTAAAAGGTGAACAATATTTTTAATTAAATACACAAAAAGGGCTTAAACTAATTTTAGAACAAAATCTTAGAAGAGGAACATATAATACAGAGATTATTTAAAGATATTGGTTAACACCTGATGTCTCTTTTACTTAATCTGGAGTAGGGATTGAAGAGATTCTATAGGAAAGTGCAGTATCACAGTCTCTCCATTAAAATGTGCCTTAAGCTGAGTTCATTAGAAATCTTCATGCACCCTAACCAGAGTTAAATCTGGCACATAACGTGAGGGGCATCTTTCCCCACCTCCTGGATCAGTCATTCCCATTGCTGCACTGCTCACTGTAGAGGACCAGACCTAAGTATGCTTTTTTGTCTCAAACATTCTGAGTATTGCTACAGGAATGGAGATCAGAGGAGAGGGTCCCATGGATGAGGGGCAGTGTTGTTGTAGCCAACTTCCTACTCCACCTTGAGACTCATGCTCAGATGTGTCCTGCGTCCTCCACTTCCTGGAGAAGAGCTGAATGTGCCTGCATGAACAAAACAGCAAGAAAAATCTAGTTTGCATAAGAGGTTAATGATAAAAGGAAGGAGACTGGGCACCCTCTTTCTTTTCGCTGGCTCTCTTTCTTCTCTCTTTCTTTTTCTTTGTCTCCCAACCCCAGCTCCAGAGGGTCCATGTGGCAGGATTAATGCAGGATCTAAGGACTGGTGGTACTCTTTTTTTTCTTCCTTTTCCTTGGCTGGGTAAAGCACAGTTATCATATTCTACCCCACAATTTTGGTGTGTGAAGGTGTGTTGAGGCTTGTGAGCCAGCACCTTTTGAGGAGTTTGTTGTGGGAGACAAAAACTTAATGAAGAGCCCTGTGCCATATTAAGGGCTCGGTAGCCAACACCTTTTCAGTCTAAATAGAGGGGTGGTTGCTGGAGTTATGTTGACTGTATAATTAAAACACAAGCATTCTGACACATGATCCAATGTCTTTGTTCAGCCTGATGAGAATTTACAATGAACATCACAACCCTACTGACTGGTGGTGACACTCATTCCTGCAGTACGTGAGCTCTGGAAACTGAGGGTGAGGCCAAGAGGTGAGTCAAACATCCAGAGGCACAGGCTAGCTCCCAGTAGTCAATCTTGTCTTTTAATCTTGTCTGAGGTCTCCAAATCAGAGGGAAAAAAAGAATGAGTTGTTAAAATAAAAGGTCTTAAGCAGTGTCAGACAGCATGTATTTCTAATCCCACAACCAGAGAAAAGGAGTGCTTCATTCAGTGCCAGTAATCTTTTAGGAAAGTGTAATCACATAACATCAGTGTGGTCTGTGGCATTAGGAAAATACATTCAAGTGTCTTTTAGTAAAAAAGTCCCATAAAACACATGCTCTTTTGTACAGTCATTTTTACATTTGCTTCATTTTTATCTCAAAAACAAGTTATGCTGCATATGAAGGTATTGGGAAAGATAACATTCTTTAAATAATGCAGTCAATGAACAGGTCCTTCTTTTATCTGATTACATCTAATCTTATTTAAATACATTAGCTGCTCAGTTATGGTGAACTAGAAATGTTCCACCCTCTGGTACATTTTTCATCTTAATATTAAATTTCTGAATTGTCCCATTCAAGATCCTAATGTGTTTTGCATTTATTGTTCTTAAAATTACAGTTGACTTCCTAAATAACAGTTGGTTCTAATCCTATTGTAAGTAAGAACTGGTTTGCAAGGGAGACTCTATAGTCCTTAGTCCTTCATTAGCATTGGTGAGTGCTCTGCATGCTGCAGGGCTACCAAATGTAGCTGAGGCTTCCCACGGGGTTCATCTCTCCCTAATTCATGGCCAAACCTTAACTACCTGTCCATAGTTTCTGTAGCTGGCAATGGCCACCTCTTCCTTACAAAATGTATGGATGATCCTATTTTTTAATTCATATTTAATTCCTGATTAAGTTTTCTTGCTATTCCATTTAAACTGGTCACAGATTATCTGTTTCTTACAGTGTAATCCTACAACCTGTACAATTGGAAATTTTGCCTGAAAACCTACCATAGTTGTAAACCTCAGCTGGAAGAGAATTATCCAAGTTGCCTTGACATGCTCAGATGTTTTCAGCACAAAAATGTTATATATGAATCACAAGTTACTTACTTATATTTTAAGGTCATGGAGGTGTAAAAAGACCTTCTTTTCTCATTCTACAGCATATAGCACTATATGTTCAGGTGTTTGGGTAGACCTGTTCTATGTTATTATTGCTAAATAATAAACATTAATATTATCTAGGCATTACTTAAGTGCTCTAGCATTCTTTCAGAAGGCTCTGCAGAAGTCACTGTGTGTGCACTCATACACACCAAGGGAGAAAAAAAAAAGGAGGAGAGAGAAAAATAATGCAAGTCCTATTAGGAAAATAAAAATAATGATAAGAAAAATACCTTGTCTGGTAAATCAGTAATTAGAAGCTAAACCATAGTAGTACCTGCTTTGAGTGTCTGGAAGTTAGTTTTCAGCAAAAATGTTTAATTTCAGTTCCTATTTCAGCTGCAGTATAGAGCTGTTTTCTTTAGCTCTGTTCTCCATTAAAGATTACAACTAAATTCCCATAAAGGAGGCAGCTCTTTAAAGGTGCACTATTCACTTATTTATACCTATTCTTTTTGCCATTTTTCCTTGTTTGTGCTTCATATTGAAAAAATAGATCCAAGCTAAAAAACACACAAACAGACCAAGAGAATTGGACAGAATGAAATAGTAGGCAGTTTTACTGTAAAGTAGAGAGCAGAAAGATATCATTTTTTCTGCCTCCTCTGTTCCTTTGAAATGGTTCTCCAAAATGGCTTTCCTGAAGTCATTTTTTTTAGAGCTATAACTGTGGGTATTCTGTCAGCTTCCCCTTTCTTTTGTACAGGTTTATAGTTCTCTATAAGCAGAATGCTAAAAGCAAGTACAGTAAAATGTCAGGGCTGCAGTCATTTCATAGCTACGGCAAGTTGCCAGGTTATTTACACATAACTGAGTATTTGCTAACATGGAAAAATTAGTCCCTCCGTGCCTTTAAAAACATGAGTATTTGCAATATATAGATAAAAATGGATGAAAATAATATTATTCACTGATTATGCTTTATCTAAATTAGATACGTTAATGATTTTTTCAGATTATATTTTCTGGAAGACTTTCTATATGTGTTCATAATATAACATTAAAATTCCATAATTCAGCTGTGGTTTCTCTTCCAGATAACAAATGAAAGATTATCCCTTCACATTAGAATATCCTAAAACAGGAAAACATTATCTGAATTGAAGAAAAGGTTGTTATGAACCTGAGCTTTACAGAGTATACCCTCTAAAAACATCACTTGTCTGAGACACCAGATAAATATCACATATCCTTCCCCAGACAGTACGGGAGCACAGGTCTGTCTTGCTCAGAAACAGAGACTTCTTAGCTCAGGTGGGTGGCAGCAGCAGTCACACAGCTCTGAATTATTGTCATCTTTATGTGATAGCCCAGTGTTTAAAAATTGGTGATTCATATCATGTAGATAATAATTACTTGTACAATATTCTGCTCAGGTCAAAATGACTGAAGTAAAAGTCTACATATATTGAGATGTAGATCAGCAAAACTGATTAACCAGAAACTCCATTCAGCAGAAAAAATTATTAGTTCTGTTTCAAGCAAATAACCAATATTCCAAGCTTATCTGATACCATTATAATAAATGGTTAAAAGCTGAAGTAGTTAACAATAATAGTTAAATTTCTCTCCCTGTCTGAACAGGTAGAAAATTAATCCAAGAGCCTCTCTTTGAGAATGTCCTGTTCCCAGTACATAAAATTCAGTGTGGAGATTGCAGGCACAAATGTCTCACGAAGTAAAAATGTAGAATAAATGTCTTGAAAATTCTAGAATGAAATCAGAGGTTAAAAGCCATTATAAAAATGATGCTATTATAGTAATGTAATTGTACTTTTCTAATGTCATAGTCACATCATAAACTCCAAGATAAGCTGATGTTTCATTGTACAAGCACTGCACAAAATAGTGTTGAGCCATGATTACCTCAGTTCTGCCACAGCACAGGCAGACCTGTGTTTAAGCAATCTTTTTCTTGACACATTTTCTCTTATTTATGCTCCCTAGCAATACCTACCTGAGAATGTGGGAATTACCTTCATGTCTGAGGAATTTTGGAGGGAATATGGTGATATACCATTGTACACCAGACAGCAAAGCTGAAAATGTATTCAAGCCTGTGTAACTGGAAAGAAGAAGAAAGACAAATGGATAAAATGGTTATCCAGTTTTGAGATATTGCTCCATTCGAGCCGACTTGCACTGGAGCTCGCACAGCAGTGCTGCTGCTCTGGTGAGGAGAGGGGTCACACAGACAGGCAGCTGGCAGGAGCTGCAGCTATTGCAGCCCCAGCCAGAAGCTTGGCTCCAAGTGCTAGGTCTGGTGCTTGCCCCTCCTCAGCTCACATGTTCAATCTTCCTCCCGCAGCTAAGACTCTCCAGTCAGAGCTTTCCAACCCTGAAGCTTAAATTCAGTTCCCAAGTCATCTTTAGGCTTTTATATGATTAACAAAAGTGCTGAAGTCTGAGAGTTGCTGCTATAATCAGGTCAATTCCTACTTCCTGATGCTGCTAAATCACAGCAAATATCCCTTTTGCCAAAACTTTTTCGCTGACAGCAGGTGATGGGAAGAAGGAATACGCTTATTTATATTCCACCTTCTCCCCTTACATGTACATAATGCACTTACCCATAAGCAGCACTCCATTATTTCTCTGCTAATCCTTCACTGGGAGCTACACAGGGCAGATCCACAGGCAACTAGATGCCTCTGAGCTGGACAGTATTGCCTTGTGCTCAGATGGCAATTTTTTATTCCTCTTGTGTTACATCACTTTTCACGACTGCCGCTAATGCATGTTGACAAAGCCTAGGGTTCTGTGTCTATTGCTTGTCTTTGTTATCCATTCATTGGCTCAACGTCTCCTCTCAGACAGGCATAACTGCAGGAATATAACTCCACTGCAACACTGTAATTACTTCTTACTTCAAGAATTTGCTTCTTGATCAGTAAAGTATATAATATAAATCCATGTACACATTTTCCAGAATAACTTTGACTACATTTTTCTTCAAACTATGTTCTATTTTCTTGCGCAAAATGTACAATAAAAAGTGCAATTATTATTAAACAAATAAAATCGGTGACAGCAGCATATTACTTTAAGTAGATCAACTCTCTCTAGAAAAATAATCTTTAGAAAAGTTTGTCATTATGTTAAACAATTGTATGTGAGAGACTGTAATGAAAATATGAAAGCTCATCTATGTAAAAAAATTCCTGCAATGTTTAGGTTTTCTCAAAACCTGTTAGGCAGTCAAATAGTTCCCTCAGCACTTGTCAAGAAAACAAATATTATATTTTGCATTTGTAATTTCTATAATAAGAATGAAAATAAAAATGAGAAAAGCATATTGACATCTCGCAATGAATGAAATCCTGTTCTCTCTCTTTTTCCTGGCAATTTGAGAAATTACAATATTTAACTTAGCAGCTTGGAAGAAAATTGCTTCTTGCAAGTTCAAAGAATTAACAAGATTCCAACTGTTACAATGGTGTTTCTTTAGTTCTACACATCTAAGAGAATAGAGCAAGGAAAATTCCTGTCTTTCCTTTTGTATATTAAATTTTCAGATCAAGGTATGAGCTTAAATACTTTCCAGTATAAGGGAAAAAAAAACTGAGGAGAAATAAAATTTTTAAAATATCAATTCTTCACAAGAAAAAATATTACTGACAATACTATTAATCACACCTTATTTGATTCACTCATGTCTAATTCAAGCTGAGGGGAATGGGATACATCCCAACAGCCCCATTTGGGAACACTGATGCTGTCAAGGTTGACACCAGCAGAATGTTTTCCTTACCAAACTGAAATCAACATTTATTTTCTTTTTCAAATGGCATTTAGTGTTGACTAATGGAGCCTACATATAATTCTGGAGATGAAAAGTTTGATTTAAAGCCTGTGTGGGGTTTTTTTATCAGGCTTGGTGTGCTATGCTTGGATCAGGCCCCAGGTCTTTCATTTACCTCTGGTCAAAGAGAATATGACAGGGGGTTTTCCCTACAGACACTCCCACTAGGGAGGGGAAGCTATGTTCTACCTTTGGGCTGACCTTGACAATTGATATGCTCTTCTCAGGGGCAAGGCACAAATGCACAGGACATTTAATTCTCCTTGGAAGCCCGCAGTTCCAAGCTGAATAATACATCTCAGATGTGTACATTCAAAAGAGTTGCCCACATCTCCCTTATTCTGAACAGTGTTTTTTTCAGAACCAGGCAAAATGTACTAGTTGGTTAGCTTGTCTTAAACAAGAACAGGAAAATTAAGTCTACCTTCATGTATATTTTTGACTCTTTTGTTGGTGCATCCCTCCCCTGCCCTCTCTGATGAGAGACAAAAGGTCAGAGGTTGAGATAAGAACAATTTACTGGAAACAGCAAGAAGATAAGAAAATGAACAGTAACAGCAAAATGCCAATAACAAAAGCATACAAAGATAGGAAGATTTACATGGAAAATGCTCACCAAGCCCAGGACAATGAATAAACAATGATGGACAGACTCTCAGTCTGCCGCACTTTCCCATAACAGGACAAGAATGCCTTTTCTTCTGGGAGGAGGGAGAGAGGGAGTCCCTCTCCCTCATCTCTGGCAATGAGATAAGACTGGGGTCTTGGCCACATCAACATAGCTCCAGGCCCTGCCCCCTCATGGTTACTGCAAATAATTAATCCTCTTCTGCACCAATATATTTCTATGAACATTCCATACACATGGACAGCCAACGACAGCTTTAGAGGTTCAACAAATTATTCAGTTGTAGAGGGAAATGAAGGCAATGGAAGAAGAGCTGCATCAAACTGCCGGGGCATTCAGTGAAGTTTGACAAGCAGAGCCCACAAAAACCCCCAGCCTCAGTTTGTAAGCTTACTGCTATTCACTCAACAGGGGCACTCGTTGCAGCAGTCACAGGCCTGTGAACAATGTGGTACATTAGAGCTAAATTATGCACCAGCACCCTGATTTATACTAAGAACTGTACTAAATTAAGTAGAAATTCTAAATTAAGGAGAAAATCGGAAATTAAAAGGCAAGGCTAATTTATTAGGAAATCATTTGCTAACCACCAGTATTATGGAAATAGATCTAAAAATAAAGCCCCAATGGAAAAATATATAACCAATGTGCAGGATTTTTGAAATGCAAGAACTCCTGGAAAGCTTAAGGACTCCCTAGGGCAGATGTGCTTCCCCACCCCCAAATACTGGATAATAACTTAAACTTTTACAACTAAGATTTTGACAGAGCTGAATGTTAAGATATTTGGAAACTAATGTAAAATCATAATAAATCTTGGAATAGTGAGGAAATTCCAGAGTAGTCGAACTAAGCTAATTTTCTTCCAGTATTTTAAAAGGCTACATAGTGACTCAAGTAATTATAATCCTGTCATCATAGCATCATTTATAGGCAGAATGATGGAACAATTGGTATGAAGCTTAATTAATTTAAAACTAAAGTAGGATAATAATTTAATTTATATCAATCAGATCTTGTCAAAATAACATAATATAGGTGTTTTTTTTTTTTAGGTTTCTAAAGAGGCAGATAAAAGCACAAATTTTAATTTAATATGCTGCGGCAACTATGTAATTTTACTTGGTACCCAAAATTAATATAATATAAAAGTAATGGAGCATAGATTAAATAGCAAATGAAATAAAATCAGGCCAATACATCTCTAAAAATAAATGTAAAGGAGAGAAGTTTTATAACTTTTATAGAAAGATTGATTCACAATTCTAATTTTTTTTTTCTTTTTTTAACCATCTGAGAAAAACCACGCAATTGTTTGTGGTCAAGTTGGCAAACAGTAATATTTATGATTGTTAATAATAAAGCCAGGCCACTGATACTGAACAACAGAGATTTTATAATAAATTTCTTATTAAGCATATGTATCAATAAGAAAAATGCAGGGTCATATAATTAGGAATAAGATTGCTAGCTCTGCTTAAATGTTTCTGAGAAATTTCAGTGTTTCTCATCAATAGACAAAATTTAAGAGTAAAATATAAATAACTAATTCAGCACCTGAACACATAAGCCGAATCATAAACCAGAGAAATTAAGTTATACAAATTCCATTTCTGGCATCATGTCTTGTCTTTTGATGACCTTCAGATTTGATGTTGATAACTAAAGATGTGCGTTCATAAACTGGAGTTTTAGAGAAAAATGATAGAAAATCCAGAATACCTGGAAACAAGTAATGATTATTTCATTTTTCAAATAATAATTTAGCAGCTGTTTTTATTGTTTTCTATATATATACACAGATGGGGGCCAGGAAATCACTGTCTACTTATTTTCATGCTTACCATACCTATTATATAAACATCTCATGTCCACAATTTGAAACAAGAGACATTAATATTGGTTACAAGAGACTTTTTTCTAAAATAGTAAGAACTTTATGAGTGCTGGAAGCATGGCATTAAAAGAGGAATATTTTTACGAATGATTTATTTTGTATTCAGACTATTTTTTAAAATAAAATATATTAAGTATTTCAGAGATTAATTTAGGAAATTTCAGTGATCTGAGTGATATTGATGAAATTATGTTCAATGAACTTAATGGTTCACTATTAAAATCTATTAAATTGAATGAAATCTTATAAAATCTGAGGAAGATGGCTTCTTGATTGATCTTTCATTGTCTTGCACTTTCCATACAGCTTGTGTGATTTAGTAGGCTCCTTATGCATAAGAAGTTTTAACATATGACAAAACTTCACTAGACCTACCATTCTTACTTATAGTAAATAGCATTTTCTAAGAGCAAGCCCATTTTTCTAGAGAGAAATGAGGATATGATTTAACCATCTGGAAAAAAGTATATTGCACTCATATGATCTACACAGCCTCTCTTCTGTTTTCTGTAGCCAACTGTAGGGTTATTTAGCTCTCATTTTTGTAATGGGAATTCTTAATAAACTTTCCATTTGCAAGGAGTAGTTATACTTTTCCAGTCCAGTTATTCTAATTTGGCTCTCTTTTTTTTTCCTTTTTTTTTTCTTCTGAGAGTTTCTCTTGTATTTAGAATTGTTCAAAACATAGTGAAGGCAACAAGCTCTCAGAAATGGGAAGCTGCAATACACAGAAAACATGATCACAGCTATTAGATTGACACATCAATCACGTTTGCTAGTCTAGATAAAGGTGGCCAATAACAAGCTAAATTCATGCTCCATAACACAATTCATTAAAATTACAGCATATTACATGAGATAGTCATGCATAACATAACCTATAAACAAAATGCATAACATAACCTATAAACAAAACCATGGTGCAGGTTTGTGCAACTCTGGAAATACCATCCAGCCAATCAACACATACAGGTGGCTGGATAGTCAGAGTAAAGGTAGTGTCACTAAATATGGTCACAGATTACAGGGTCTCTCACCTATTGCATGGCCTGATGTCTCCATGCTTTTTCACTCTCTTTAGATGAAAATTCTGAGAGGATCTTTGGGACAGACATACAAGCCCAAAGATTCTTGCATGGAGCAGGGATTCTGTTACCTTCAAAAGGAAAGCTGTGGTGGAGCAGCAGATTGCAGAACAGGACGCTTCCATAAGGGAGTTAATATGTACAGGACCTTCATACAGGTGAATAACAATATTTTTCTTCTACAGGGGTATATCACTGAGGTAGAAAGATGGCTGTATTTGCAGACAGGCTGCATCTTAAAGAAAATATAGTTTGGGTACTCTTCCAGGCCAAAAAACTGTATATAGGGCAGAAGAAGTGTACTTATGTGATTGAGGAAAAATGAAGTACATGAAAAAACATACTGAGGAAATGTGCTATACAGGTCACCTACAATAATCTGCAGAGAAGCCCTGAGTAATTTAAGGGCAGAAGTTATAAACCAGAGGCATACTTGAACATATTTGTAGAGCTACTCACATTTTGTAGAGATAACATGACCACATAGATCAAGGTGACATGTAAATTGTCTGTGTTTTTTTTCCTTTCCATTTGATCTGTACTTTCATTTGACCAGAGTAACTCATTCCCCCACAGTGAAAAATTAACCATACTGTAGTGTTTATGCTACCCACAAAGTCAGGTTAGACAAGAAGTGACCCCTTAGAAGATGACCTTTCTTGGGCTAATATGTCAAAAAAGAAAATTGTATACACTAGAAATAGAATAACTAGAAATGGATTTGTCATTTTTATATATTTCTTAGAAATAAGAATCACAAAGTTCACTAGGAATTGATAAAAATTGCTAGCAGACCAGCAAATTATTTCTTCATATGTATTTGTGTTGGAAACAGGAAAGTGGTTTCTCAGCTTGCTAAATATGATCTTTGCAATCACAGAGAGAAATACAACTTTAAGTTTTTGGGTCTGCAGTTTAACACGTTACAAGAGTGGAAATGAAGCTTAGGTTGGCAGCACTGCAAATCAGAGTAAAAGTAATATGTTGGATGAATTTTTATTTTCTGGGGAATAAACCCATATTGGTTGATAGATCTGCAAACACAAATCTGTTCTTGAAGAACAGATCCCTTTCTTTTTAAAGAGCAGGTCTACAAAAATACCCTAAACATTAGCAAAGTACTTTAAACTCCAGCCTCTAAGTCATCTAAGTTATCAAAATGCCTTTAGCTTTTTCTAGTAGTGAATGGGAGAGCTCATTTGAGCAGTGATTCAGCTTTGAACAAGGGGTCAAGCTCTGCCCCAAGATGTGAAATCAATTTGTAATAAATTTCCTAGAGAAATGGGCAATTTACTAAAGGGCAAAAAACACCGACTTGTTAAGAAAAGCATTTTAAATATCCAGGGAAGGTTCAATCCCACGCATTCTGTTGGAGATGACATGTGGTACAAGGACAGCAGGAAAAAGAAGAAGAGCACATAGCCAATATTTTGAAGTAGTTTGGCTGTTGTGTGTAAGGGATGAGGATGTAAAGCTGGTAAAAATTGACAAGATTATGCATTTTTCAAGGTGTCTGGCATGGTATGTCTTTTTCCTCTATGAAGGCTGGCTGCCAGTTTGGTCTACAGGTGGTCAATTAAATTAGAGGACAGACTATTTAACAACACTGTTACTGCTTACATGACCCTTCTCCATGTTTCCTGATGTAGGGACTGCATAATCCATGACTTGTAGTAGTGGAATTGTTAATTGTCTAAATACATTACTGTGTAAAATGTCCCCTTCTGTGTCTTCATGAGAGGACCTTAAAACACAGGATGCTGTTACTGACTTTACAGGGATAATTCATGGTCACCAGTCATCTGCCTCTCTGAAATGCAAGGAAAAAGTTTCTAAGGGAGTATGAAGCAATGCTGCTACAGAAACAAAAGGATTGTGTAATATTTGTTCACAATCCTTTAAAAAGCTTCATATTAAACTGAACTTTCCAAAGAAATCAAGATGAGACTTGAGATAAAAGTCAATTCCAATGTTTTCAGCTAGTCTAACATTTTAGTCATTTTGATTATGCAGTTTCTAACCTAAGTACGGTGTAGTCTGATGCGTATTTATTAGAAGCAAGATTGCCTCTCAAATAGACTTTACAATATTAACTATACAAACCAATATAAATGCAACATTGTCCAAAGTCAATGTTCTATATAGGAGCATTCTGTATTTCCTCTACTGGAAAATGGCCATGTTCTTACTGCATCATTCACAAAAGTTTTGGTTTATATCTTGATTACCATTAAATTTACTTTTCCTTTAAACTATAGGCTATATTTATATATAGAATGAGCAGTTTTTATTTCTAAATTAAGTGTTTGCTGAATTCTGAGGCTGAATGCAACAGGCCACCTACTTGTACATCTCTCACCTTTCTTCCTACAAAATTCTATTTCAAAGATGTAGAAAAATTGCATCTCTTTATGATTTGTTTCAAGAATTGTAATTGGAATTCAGGAAAGTCTTTAATATCCTCCCTAATAATAATGAAGAGTATTACTCTTTAATCATTGCTTGATGGATTACAATCAGCATGCCTCGACAAAGTCTATGTTCATCTCCTAGTAAACTAGCAAGAAACAATTATTCAGCTTGACCATTTTTAATTTTAAATTTTTTATTTATTTATTTATTTATCTATTTGTTTAACAAGGAATACTTTGAGAAGTCAGAAACTCACAAAAAACATTCTCAGATGACAAACAGATCAATAGTGCTATACCCTAAATTGCTTGAAGATATCAGGGAGACAAAAGAAATTAAGCAATGAGATAATTAATAGAAATTTTTACTGGTTTGATTGCATTTGATTCTCTTATCCTGTGTAGAGAAGATTTAAAGAATTCCCTTCTACATACAGAGAATATAAATATTTTCATATTTCTTGTACTCATGTATTAAATTTATTATCACTGATCCCCTTACACTTTTTTGTAGAGGCATAGGGCAAGACCTAACATAAATTCCAGTTATATCTTATTGATTCCTCTCCACACAACAGCTTTTCACAGAGAAATAGAATGAGTCCAATCTAATGTAATGTAATAGAAAGTTTATTTCTAAAGTCAAATGGCTCCTTTTACCAGTTATGACAAAGAATTAGAAATAAAACCTCTAGCAGTTACTCATATACTGAGATTTTACTAACTGTCCTGTTTCGTAAATCTTGGATCATTTACTTCTTATTTAATGTCATTAATTTTACAGTGTTGAGAAAAAAATTCAAAAGGCATTTGTAGATGTCTATAGCTAAGACTTTGCTAAGATTTTTTAAGTTGTTTTTTTTTTAATCTGTTGGATTTTTTTTAATTTTTCGTTTCTTTTGTGGCATTTTTGGGGAATATGCAATAGATGAGTAGACAGAAATTCAGGTGTATGTCTGAAGTTTGGTCCAAGAGTACTTAATTTTCTGTCTCCTGAGAAATGTCCTTCTATCTATTTCAGCAGAGATATTATAAAGAGAAGACTGAAAGGAACAGCTGAAGGTATGCCCTTTCTATAGCACTAGGACATACATAAAACTGATATAACCATCAATTTGCTGATAATCCCCTCTTTCTCATTCATTTAATTAATAAACTTCTCTATATCCATGTTCTGCTGGTGTATTGTCTAACAGCTTGCATATATTGACCCTACATTAATCTGTGTTTTGAAATACAGCATGTGAACAGCTTCCATAAATCACAGAATGATTGAGATTTGAGGTTTTCTGGTCCACGTCTCCCTGCCCAGGGATGGTCAGCTTGGCAAGGTTGTACAGGAGTATGTTCTGTAAGTTTAAACTTAAGTTTTGAATATCAATATGATTGGAAACTCCATGATGTCTCTGGAGAACCTGCTCCAGCACTTGATCACACTCACGGTAAAGAAGAGGTTTTTTTGTGTTCCAGTGGCATTTCCGATTTGTTTTTTGTTGCTGTTGCTATTTGTGCCCAATGCCTGATCCTGTCAGTGGCAAGAAGCCACTGGCTTCTACCAAGAAGTATCTGGCTCCCTCTTCTTCATTCCCTTCCATAAGGGATTTATCTACTTTCCCCCAAGCCTTTTCTTCTCCAGGCTGAACAGTTTCAGCTGTCTCAGCCTCTCTTCACATGAAAGGTGTTCCAGTACTTTAGGAAGAGGTGAGGGAGAAAGATGACATCTCAATATTAGCAGCAGAAGAGATGAGTACTGTATTTGTTTGTTTTAAAAGATTGATTGAAAAGTCTTTTTCTTTCCAGTACTATGAATTGGAGAAACAAAATGAAGCTCAAATTTGTTGTTTGTGCCTGCTGCTCTACTTTCTGTATTCTAACTAACATTTTTCCACTGCCCATGTTTATGTTCCTAGTAAGTGATTAAATGTTTTCAACAAAATATAGAGTCTATTTGTGTGTGCATTTTTTTTTTAGCAGATCTCAACCACTTTAGCTGCATTTTTGGCAAACTTCATTCACTTCATCTTCTTGGCATTTCATTATATTTTGTGTGATCACAAAATCAACTCTCCAGCAACAAAGCAAAACACGACTCTTTGAAATAAATGTTGTCATTAACAAGCCATGCCAGGCACAGTGACAGATTTGCAGCTGTAATGAATAACATTTCCCACAAAGTTCTCCTGTCTGACAGAAAAGCTGTGACATTACTGCAGGCAACAGTGTTGGAAACTAAAAGATTGATTGATGCAAGTAGATAATTGAAACCTCAGCACTGTCACATGGATGCCAACCTAACAACCAAGCTACCACCCTACAATAATATTTATCGTGCAACAGCCTCTCCATGAGTAACACACACAGAGAAAACATGGAATATTTCTTCATGATCATGACTTGCAGCTCATTTATCCTAACTAACTGATTAATTTAGTCTTGATCTCTAAAAAAAAAATTGGTTCAGTTACTTCTGGTATCTCAAGTTCCCAAATTCAGTTCAGAGCTGTGGTCAGAAGCCAAGAATATTGTAGGAATGAGGTGAGCAACACTTCACCTTTGAGATGGTAAGTGATAATATCATTGTCACGTCTGAGTTCCTGAAGTCAGATGCAATAATCCATATTTACTCTTGCCTAAATAAGTTAGTAACTGTCAGAGGTTCTGGGATTCGAGAAGTTAGGACTAATTAGTTCTTATGGAAAAGTGTTTAATGCAAGGCATCTAAATGACTGCATGATGGTTTTATTATTTTAATTATTATTATTATTGAATGGATTTCAGAACACCCTCAAATTTTGTACCATAACCATAGTTAATTTGGATTCCAAAATCATATTTGAACACATCTGCAAGGATTCTTAGGATAGTTTGCATTTTTTTCATAATCCTATTGAAACTCACAATAGACATTTGCTCATTTAATTTTTCTTCTTTCACAGCTACTGTTAAAGAATGCTTTTATTATATAGCTTTCTCTCAAGAAAACTTACAAACCAAGTAATATCTAATATATATCACCCTTGGAATAACAGGTGTTCAGTGGATCTGTCTGAAGCCATTGGATCTAGTAAAATCACGCTGATTTGTAAAATTAAACAGTAATTTACAAGTCTACCTAAACTTAACAAGTAACTGATGAAAAATACAAGGATGTTTAAAAAGAAAGCATTGAGCATGTGGCATTAGCAAATTATCACACAGCAACAGATTTGATGTGGCAAATGTCACTGATAGAACTACCAGGTAAAGAGGACAGAAACTAAACCTGTAAATCAGAAATAAATTAAAAAGAAACAGCATTTCTTTTTTTTATTTTTTTATGCTTTCACAGCAAATATTTTAATTAATACTAAGGAAAAAAACTAAAAATGTCAACCTGTTATTGTTTTATATCAGAAAATATATGTAATTCCCCTAATAAAATGTGGCCTGAAATAATACTCCAGATAAGTTGTGTAGTTTTTACCCTGCTACTGAAGTTAATGTAATATATTTTACCCTTTGCCATGATTCTATAATTTATTTACCACTGTTCAACACACATGTCTGACAAGAACAGTCCATGAGATGGGTTAAATTGTCAGCCTCTGCTGAGAATCTGTCCTGTCTCTTTCTGTTTTTGTCTTTTACTGATTGTCTCTCTAGACATATCTTTCCTCACGTTCCCCTCAGGCTTCTTCCGATCTCTTTAAGATTTTTTTTTCTTTCTCTTCCTTCCATGAGCTTTTTTTCAAGTGTTCCAACAATCTGTTGACTGATTCCTGCAGTTCTTAAGCATTCATCATGTTCTAAGAAGCAGCTTTGGTTGACTTCACCAAGGGCAGCACAATTTTGCCTGTGGTTATTCACTTTTCCTTACATCTCATTTCCATTTCATTCCATTGACTGGAAATTTTATTCCATTTTTTTCTGCTCTGGCCTGGCTTTCTTCATTCCTACAATACTTTGGTGCTGTCTTTATCTTTTGTCATTTTTCTGTCTCTCTTCTTTCCTAGTGACAGAGTAATAGAAGAATATTGAAATAGGAAGCAATGTTTTGTTTGGGTATAACCTCTAAAAGGTTGACACAAACTGTCAGGGCTTAGGAAAGAACAAAGAGTCATAGAGAAATTTCTTTCAATGAAATTTTTTTACTTCCTACCTTTAAAAGTAGTTAAGCCATTGAAATGTTCAATGTCCTTGTTTATTTTAAGGACTTTTTAATTCTTATGCTTGTTTTGGCTCACTGTCTTTTATTACAAGCAGGGAGTTACATCGCTATTCTCTTTGACTGTTTAGATTTAATTTCATTCAGTACATTTTACTTCATACTCAGCAAAAAACTTATCTAAATTTAATACAGATTTTGATATTAGGAAACTAAATTTAAAGATGTTAATTAAAAAAAAAACACAAACAAACTTCCTTTTCTGATCAAATATTCATTTAGCTATTTTTATAATGTGATCAATTTATCTGAAGTTCCTATAGGTCATAAAACTGTCAGGAATTTGTTTCATGAGTAATATATGTGAACTAATTCAGATTAAACCTAATAAATAGATCAAGGTGCAATTGCAGGGCTCAGTCTCAGCTGGCTTTGATGTTTCCCTGGACACATCTCCAGACTCCCTGTCTGGACCTATTCTGCAGCTGCAAATCTGCAGGTGGTGCAGCAGCCACTCTCCTGGGGCCACCAGCTCCCAGCCTCAGCCATCGTGGGAGTCTCCATTTTCCAACCTGATAAGCACAGACTCTCTTCTCCTTCACCATGGTTGGGGGTTCAGACTCTTGACGCTGCAGGGTCTCAGAGGAGATCCATCTGCTCTTTCTCCTTATCTCTGATGTTGCACAGTGTGCTGACCTCCTCCCACAGTTTCTTTACCTGGTGGCAGAGATCCTTCACCAGTAGTACTCAGTCACACAAATCTGATGGGAAGGTAAATTAGATAGCAGCAGCTGAGGCAAATCAGGAAATGCTGCTTTTTTTTTTCCTCAGGAGAGGTTAAAAAAACCTTCCTTGAACTCTTCTCTATAAAGACTCATTAATTGGACTCAGAGGATGTGCTGTGGAATATTCTTTCTCTGAGTGTACTTTAATTTCTCCATTTCTATGCAAAAAAGTCTACAAATGGCAACAATACATGAAACTAAGAGCATGATTAGTAGTTCATATTTTTAAATAGGAGACTGCAAATACATGAATAGAATGAGATAATATGATTGCAATGAGATAATATGCACATTGTATTTATAAATAACAAATTGAATACAGAGTGGAATAGTCATTAGAAAAGCCCCAATTCATTATGTGTTCCTATAAAAGAGGCAAACTATGAAAAAGTGAGAGTAGGAATCTCTTCTCTTTGCCTTCCTGGTGAAGAGGCTGTCTTGACATCAGTCTTAGTATTTTCCTTTCACTTTAAGTGACTACCCAAATCTTCCACCATCTGCTCACGGCCAGGCCTCAAACTGGCAAAAAGCAGACAGTTTTCCTAGAACTAAACCACAGAATGCCAAATTCCATATGAGACATAAAACTCCTTTTTAGAAAAATGCAATGTTATATACCAAGCAAATAAAACAATAAATAGATAAATAAATAAATAAATAAATAAACTAGTCTGTGAGAAATTAACTCTTAATACCATTAAAGTAATGAGGCATAAGGTCAACGGAAAGGAAACGAGATTTTAAATTAGTGTTTTCACTGTGGTGATGGAACCACTGCTGAGACCCCTAATCCATTCATGCTGACAGACCCATTATCTGCAATTATTCTTTATTCAAGTGTAAACCACCATTATGCATGGAGCTGTTAATACTGCAATAAAAAATTTTAAAAGCCCTGTACTATAAGTAGCAGCTGACTTCACCAAACTGCAGGGGCCTAATATAAAAAAAATATCCTTCTTTTTTCAATCATAACTTGAGTCTTATTGTGTCCTTTTGACTAAATGAAACTAAAATATTTAAAGTCTCAGCTTGAATCACAAACTTGCATCAGGGCTTAGGGTCAAAGTTTATTTACCTCTATCATCTGTATCTCCATTCATGTATGTATTCATGTCTCTTCTGAAATGTGTAGCCTCATGTAAGGCTCATCTTTGAAAAGCAGTAAACAAAGATGGGTGTTGTGCTCTGGAGACAATGCTTTTGAGAGTTTTCCTTTGAGAAGAGTTGGTCCTGTCAGCTTCCATCTTCCTCAAACAATTGCAGGTTGTTACGCAGAATGAAAGTAGCGCTTCTTCAAATTTTTTAGTAGTCTTATTCCTTTCCAGTCTTGACCTTAAAAAGATTATCTAAAAATAGAGTGAAATCAAGAGGAACATTTTGCAAACTTAGGAGAGATTGAAGAAACTTGTTTTCAAAGAAATCATTGGCTTGAGTATCTAGAGCTATTGCCAAGAACTGGAAAATATATGAAATTGAAAGGAAAAAAGGATACATTCTTGTTATTGAAATAAAAAAGGCTGTGCTATGACATTGTTCACATCAAGATGTATTCCAATTTCTGGTCACACCATAAAAAATTATTTAGCTAGATTGGAAAAACTAATAAGCTTGTGTCAGCGTTCTCATTTCTGACTTAATTCTTGTGAAACAAATAAATATAAGAAAATTAAGTATGTAGAGAATATAGAATTGTAGAATTGCTACCAGGGCTAAATAGATATAGACATAATTATTGAAAATCAATAGAAGAACTATTTGCTTGAAGGTGTAAAGTAGGCATAGAGAGAGAAATGTAAACTATGTCAGAAAAAATTCTCATACATAGCTGATACAGTTTTTGATCTCATGATGAGTATTCCGTCCTGTATTAAAATCTGTCACAGCATCATTATTGCATTTCTAAATCTGAGCCCAAATCCTCTAATAACCTATTAGATATAAACTTCCTTCCTGACACCAGAGAGGTCCTGTCTGAACACAACTAGTTCATATCATAGCCATTGTGCAAATATTGCATCAAAACTAATATATGGGAAAAAAAGGATTATAAGCAACTCTGGAAAAGTAATAAACCAAAGAAATAACACTCCCTTTTCAAAACTCCAGCTTTATGACATGAAGTTCTTAACTATGCAATCTGAAGACATAGCCTTTGTCTGATTTTTATCTCATCGAGTCTGCTTTAATGCTAAGGATGCCAAGAGTGACACTATCTCCTAATCTTCGTTTCTTTTGCCCAGTGGTAGCATCCACAGCAAAGACGCATTTCAGTGATAGAAAGGCACCAAGGTACCCCTGTAAGGAAGACAGCAGTCACACATGTGAATACAGAGCTTGTCCCTTGGGTGGATTTGATGAAAAAATGATGTAGGCTTCATTCAAATGGTGTCTAAAGATCTTGATCTTAACTTACACATGTCGAGAAGTCTGGTCTGAGCAGCTTAGTCATATGCAGGCACATTTTCACCTACTCAGCAGAAACCCCATCCAAGTGCGCAAGGCATTCAGTTCCCTCAGTCACATCCAAATACATTGGAGTCACTAAGGATTTTCAATGAAATAAGTAAAATAATTTAACAACATACTCTTTTCTAATTATATACTTTAAAAAATAGTTTTTGTGGAACTGCTTCTAAAATGCTCTGTTATAAACTGAAGCTAATCACTGAAGATTTCAACCTTGATTTGAATCTAAGTTTAGCAGAGTTAAAGTAAAGTAAAATGTACGAGTTTGCACTGTAAAACATCAGGCAGCCTGAACAGGCTGATTCTACATTTCCTCTGCCAAAAACATACTGTCAAACTGAGAGACCATAAGGAAAAAACAAGAGTAATTAGGTATCTTCCTATTTTTATACTTCTCAGACCTTCTTTTCTTGAATATGTGTCCCCGAGCATGACAGAGACATTTGGACTTTAATGTATATCTTAAAATTATTAATGTCACCTAGTTAAACTTCTTCATCACACAAGGGTAATGAACAGTCTAAACAGGCAGACTGTTCTTGTGACATTCAGTACGATGGCTTTAAAATATCTACAAACACTATGATGTTTGTATATGATTTCTGATTTCTGTTTGATTGTTGTCGGTCTGAATCTATCACACCCATCTCCCAAGCATCTTTGCTGCTGAGCAAATTGTTTGTAGTCTTCTCAACAAAAAAAAGGAAAAGCCATTGCTGTAGTAGCCACACTGACATCAGATATCATTTTAAAGGGAAATAGCTTGTACAGGAGGTGCAGTTTGAATCCTCCAGTTTCATTTTTTCTTACTTTTTCAGGTGATAAAAGCATTTCTGGTTGTGTTAAATGTAAACGGTTCAATAAAGGGATATGAAATTCAATTCCTTTGAGTATAATATGATATGATTTCACAATTTTTTAAGCAATGCGCAAAAGATCCAACAAGAATGAAAACTGTAAAGGTAAAATATCAGAAATAGGAATAATGGCCAAACGTAAAAACATAGGGGATAAAAAAAAGATAAAAAAGATAAAAGATGGGTAATTTATACAATATATGTGATATCTGTTAGATTTACTGGTCTGTAATCTGTTAGATTTACTGAGTAATTTATACATGCAGTTCTGTGAAAATCCAGAATAATCTTTCTGTGAACTTAAAAATTCTTAGGACTTTTGCATTCTGTGCCTTGCATCTTTCCCTTACTGTATTGAAAAGGGCAATACAGAAATACACTTTTACACTGAGGAGTTATACTGGGGAAATACAATATAACATTTCAGTATGTTCATTTCTTACAGAATTGTTTCTGGTAAAAATGCTGCACTCTGTCACTTGTGGGACCCATGGTCAAGGTTTGGGCCCTACAAGGTGAGGCTTCACTCAAGAAGTGCTGGTGATGATGGCTGGGAGACATTCCAGTGAGAGCCTGATGAAGTCATCAAAGTAGTGTTCGAAACACACAGAATGTAGAATAAACAGAACAAAACTAAAGCAATGATAAGTTTGATGACAAATAATTATGTAGCTTTCATATTTATTTTTTTTTAGAGTCTTTTCTCTCTCCCATCATCTCTTTCATTCACTGTCACCACTTGCCTATTCTCCTATCAATCAAAACCTCTGTATTGGCTTTGGTTTAGTGTTTTTCATTCTTTTTTCTTGTAGTTTGGTTTAATTTCCCATCCCAAGAAATAGTCATGTTAATCCACGTCATCTGCTGTTAGATTTGTCTCAAATATATTGTAGGAAAGAAGAAAATAGAAACTCATATTTCAAGGACTTAATATTTTAGAGATTTTTATTCTCATGGTGTAAACTGGGAATATTATGTTCTTACAGACCTGATTGCTCAGTATAGTAATTTATTACTTGCACACCTGTGATTTATGGTGCCTTCTTATATCTGCTGCACTTTTATTACCAGTCATTCTCAGACAACAGCTTTTTCAAAGTGCTTTAAAGAAGCAGGTTGTTTTCTGAAACACGGTCAGCTGGACAATCAAACCTGGCCAAGATATTTTCCAATATTACCAATGCTGAAGTACATGCAATTCCAAACCAAGGTAGAGATTACTGCAGATGATACTTGCATTAAAAAGGGTGTGATTAGCCTGTGACAAGAGGTGAGTGAGCTGAGTGATGCCCTAGGTGATGTTTTGGTGCAGAGTTAAAAAAAATTAGTATCTGGCCTTTCCTGCGCAAAGGTTTCATTGCACTTGGTCTCTGGATGCCTCGAGGAACAGCTCTCCCAGCAGCCACAGCTACACTCCCAGACTCTGCTGGGGCTGCCAAACTTCAGCTTTACCTTCAGCTGTTTTTCACCTCATTTATGTGCCCTGCTGTAGCACAAAGCTCTGGAAGAGCACCAGCATGCTCTAAGCATCCTTCCAACCACTTCTTGTTCAGCCCATCTACAAGGCTACTTGGAGTCTCCATAGCCTCTGCTGCTGTACACAGGGGAGGGGGCCTAGGGTGAACAATTCTCTCTCTTTCTTGGCAAGAGGACAAAAATGCTGAAACTGAACTTCTTTCCACATCAATGGCCCAGATTGTCTGACAGCAAGAGAAGAGGAAGCAACTGTCTGCCAGTAACCTAAAAGAGCCATTCCTACATTAGATGAAAAAAGTTTATTTTCCAAACATGGAAAAGCAACATGAAAAATGTTTATTTTCCAAACATTGTAGACAGAAAGAGAAAACTATTTTACATCACCATGATAACTCAGGGGATTCCTCTGATATTAACCATTCAGATAACCTTCATACATTGGTTGCTCATCCAACTTACCATAAATACACGTTTTGTCTATGTAGCTTATAGAGAGGTATCTAGAAGCTACAAATCCTGTAGAGCAAAAAAAAGAGTGTATGATTAAGTGAGCTAAATATGACTTGGAAATTATTTGACAGACTCATCCTATAGCTGGGATCAGATAGCTTCTTTGAAGGAAAACACAGTCAGTCAATTTGCTTGGCACCCTGCTTCTTTCTTTCTCTCAACTTTTGTCTCGGTTGTTTCCACTAGTTGAAGGAATAGAAGTTGCAACACAGTTGCTTAATGCACAGAAGAAAAAGGGGGAAAAAAGTCTTTTAAACTTTTTTTCATTCCTTTTCCCCCCATAGGGAACAAGGAAGTCCTACAGGTAACTTCTTTTTGAACCAATAGAAGCAGATACACAAAGTCAACTCACAGAGAGAAAATTACTCTCTCGTTTTAGAAAGTATGGAAATCCTACTACATCTTCTTCAACAGCACACCCCGGAACATTCTCTCTTTTATGAGAGTACTATCTCACAAGCGTTTACTTTCTGAAATTCTCCATTAACCTGGCTCTCTCTCCCTTGCTGCAGCTCATGCAGCAATTGCTTTCTAATACTGAATAATTTTTCCAGTTATACATTTTCTCATTTGGAGTTATGTTCTGCTATAATCTGTGTTAGTTTCTGCAAGACACTGCTGTACTAAATTGCAGCTGTGACACAGTCCCTTTCTTGCTACATGAAGGTCAAGAACAGACTCATTTGTTTTTTTCTAAATGACTCTACCTAATTGCTCTTCCTTTCCTCACTGATTCTGTGAGGGGTTTCCAATTACATTCTCTTATTGTGGATAAATGCAGGGGCTGACAGAGCCCATCTTTGCTGGTATCCTCTGGATTAGTGGGTCCTCACCAGTCTACCTGGGACATAGTTTTCTGTGGTATAGTTCAGATTCATTAGTCCATCTTAATATAAAGAGAAGTCATCCTTACAAATCAGTTTCTTATGTTCTCTAATTCCTTTTCACCTTTTTTAAAACTGTCCTTGGAACAGGAAGAATGGATGGCAGAGAGGCAAATGTGCTATTTCTAAGACGGTCATTGAAAACCTGGTGAAACAATGAGAGCAAAAAATGGGTAAAGGCTCTGGTTCCATAAATTTTAAGGTATTTTAAACAAAATACATTTCAGACTTCATAACAGGATAGGTTTTTCTAATAAATATAAACAAATTTAATTTACAGCAAGATCAGGGCTTTTGAGGCATTTTGAGCTTATGAGGCATTTTTTTCAATCATCTCCTTGCAAACTCGTTTACTTTTCTGATGGAACAAACCAGGAAGCTGACATCAGGATTGCAGTTAATAATGGTTACTCACTACAGAGTCTTGGATTAAGGAAAAAATCTGCAGTAAAGCTCCCAAGTAATGTGGATGTCAGATTCTCAACAGCAGTGGCTTTGCCTTCAGATCCTTTTGTATTGCACCATCCAGTTTACTGATTTAGTCACAGATTTTCTGTGCAGCAGTCTAATAACACAGCTAACCTTAAGTGTTAAAAACAGAAGAACTACCTGAACAAAGCTCACTGTGTTGTTTCCACTGTGCCTTAAAATATACATATCAGCATCTGATAAGAAAACAAAAAGAACTAAAATGGTGGAGCTAGAAAATAAGGAACTGCAGTGTAGTTCCACCTTTGTGGTCCAGGCAGTTGTTTCTCCTTGTGCAGAGATCTGTAAGAGTTTTATTTGCGAAATAAAATTAGATCTAAAATGTCTAATAGTCTGTGTGAATGGGAAAGTAACCTTATCTCAAGCTTTACAAGGAGACCAGAGGACAAAATGGAGTATTTGAACACAGAACTGTGCTGAAAGAAAAGAGCAAATGCTAGCAAGCACTTTATATCTTTCATGAACTATCCAGTCCAAAATCAAAACCCTTCCAGTGCTTTCATTTTAAAATGCCATATTATTTTCTAGATCATTACAGCTCATTTACATTTGGCAGAAACACAGGAAGGAAAAATTGAAAACACAGATGTACAAGAAAGGTGGTTGCTGGTCCTTTTTCAGCTGAAAAGGGAGTTTAAGTTCCTACAACAATCAAATGTTCAAACATGTGAAATCTCTTTCATGTGGTACAAATCCTTATAAATGCAAATCCTAATCATAAAATCAGACAGTAGGAATGACTGTCCCACAGGGAACTTTAAATACAGTTTTTAATAAATGCTATATTCAAATTGCTAAAACCATAAGTCATTGTAGTGTCCCCACTGGTCTGACTTTAATAAATGGTCAACAGCATGAATATTTCAACAGAGATTTATTTCTAAATCTTGCTCACTTTCTCTCTCCAGAGACTGACAAACAACATAACAAACAATTTTAGTGCAGAAATATTTTTGTGAGTAAATAAAGGAGTAAAGCCTAAGGATTCATAGCTGCTCTGAAGTAAAGGTGGAGATTCTTAAGGCTAAAAGATTAATACAAAAGCCCCAAAAGTGAAGTCATACAAGGATTTGAAAAGGAGAGGACTGCCATTTTCACTGCCTGGTACTGAGAGAAGCTCCATGTATGCCTGGTCCAATCTCTAGGTATTCTCTTTTGGTTATTCTCACAACTAACCTATGGACATGTTCTAAAGGCCGTGAAAACTATTTGAAAACTTTCTTACGGGTGAAGTCCCAAAGAGTATTTACATCTTGAAGGGATCCCCTTCAAGCTATAAAGGAAATTTCAGTGATAGATGGGTTTAAATGCCTTGAAACTAGAAACTGCCACAAAGTAAACAGTGAAATTATATAATTGTTATAATGTAGAACTAGTATGTGTCTTTTAAAAATTTGTTGCATTCATTTTAAAACAAATCTATTTAAAGCTATTTCTTTTTTATATTAAATCTTGTTTATTTTTCTTTAAACAGGAGTTAAGAAGTGCACCTAGAACTTCATGTACAAACCTATGAAGTAGATAGACTTAACAGCCTGAAGATCAATCGCCCTGATGCCAGCCCCTCTTCTCAGCCCAGCAGGTCCCTGGCACTGCCTCTGTTAACCCATGCCTACCAGATTTGTATCACTGTACATTTTTTGTTTATTATTTTCCTCCTTACTTATTATTCCCTTTACAATTAGTTGGTTTTCCTTGACTATATAACCCCAGGGAATCAGATGAATTCACCTTCCACATACCCTTACAGGAACCTCAGCAACTCATCCCCAGGGTAACTTGTGAGCTCTCAGGTGGAGAAAAGCCCAACAGCAGAACCTCCTCCCTCAGGTCTCCTCTTTTTCTTTGGTTAGGCACAGCTCTGATCATGATAAAGCCTGCTTAGATAGTTTTGATATTTGACCCTTGTGACCAGTAATGACCACTGCACCAAAAGACACAGGGGATGATCCCTTAGGCATGCTCACCAATTTCCTATCTCCTCTTCCTGTGTTCTCTGATTGCTCTGCCTGCAATTAGAAACCTGGATGTTTGAAGCCACATAAAAAGGCTAAGTATACACCACTGAAACCTGGCAAGAAGCTCTCACAGTGGGGTCTGGACAGGGAAAGAATGTTCAGTTCATTCAGCAAAGAAGACAATAGGATCACTAGTTAAGAATATAATTATTGTTATAATTAAAATATAATTATCACAATTTTTAACTTTTAATTTACATTTTTGAATAATTATACTAGATTTTCAAATTGGCTGTTATGCAAAAGAGCCTAAGAAGATTAGTGTATCTAAAGAAGCTTGCAGATTCTGTTTTGTTTCAGCTTTTCAACAAGGATAAATTTAAACTGTTTATAAGTGGTGATACTAGCTCTTCTTGTGAAGTACCATTTCATTAAAAAAGGCTAGTATTTCAGGTTCAGACTTGTCAGAAATTCTGAAGACAAAGCTCAGCTCTACCACAGCCATTACTGTTGCAATGGGCAGCCCTCTGAGATGGCTTTTATTGAAATCTGTAGATGACACTATAGACTTTTAGGGTTCCTCATAGCTGACAATTTTCAAGGTTAAAGCAACTTCATTTTAATGTTAAGGGGGTTTTACAAAGGCTTAATTTTTACTCAGTGCTTCAATTTAAAACAGCAGTTCTCATCACTAATTATAGATAATTCTGTTAATATTTTATGGCACTTAGAAGAATGATGCAGATACTGTTGGTTTTTTTTGTGTAGTTATATTCATCTGTCACATTGTACTTCAATACTGATTTTGTGAGTACTTTAAAAAATCTAGCTTGGCCATCATCTTTCTTTTCTATCTTCTTTTGCACAATTGTTTTTGCTGTGTTTGGTTTTATTCTGAAACTGAGCACATGCATCCAGTTGTTGCCACAAAAGACAGAGGAATTGCAAACCATATTCTACTTTGCTTGCACTGTATGTCAAAACCATTTCTGTTGAGATTCCAAGTTATGCTATTAAATCTAAAAATTGTTGCATACATTTTATATTATTTTGTCCTGATTTGCTCTGTTTTATGGGGCTTTTTTCTGTTTGGTTGTTTGGTTTGATGTGGGTTCTTGGTGTAAATTCTTGCTTCTCAAGTTAAAGAACACTTGAGAGAGATCAGGAGCCTTTCAGATTGCCTTTAGTTCTCAGGTCATTGTCACAAAGGCTTCTAAGTAACCGTGGATATCTGGAACTGTAAATCTTGGCTGTTCTTGCAGAGTATTTGTTATCTTTCAAAGTAACCTTTCAAAGTCATGATAGGATTATGTTTTAAGCATCCTTCTAAATTTTCATCTAGGTGTTTTATAGTTTTATCAGGGATTCCAATATTATGTCAATAAGCAGCACACGTATGTTATCAGGGTGTTAGCATTGCTAAGTCTAAAAACCACAAAACCTTTAAAAAGGTCAGCATTCTTCAGATTTTTTCGGTTGAGTTAGAATAGAGAGAGAAACTGTTCTCTTATTTTTTTTAAAGATCCAGTAGCCTGACAGAGGCGAGGTTGCTACAGCTCCATATCTCCAGGCCAAGATAGTATTAGGGCTGAACATGTATTCCCAAGAGGCACTGACACACACATACAGGAATATACACAGGAGCAGCCAGCCTCACACAAATTGAAATATTCAGTGCTACCACAAACACAGACATCACCAATGGCTTCATCCCATTCCCCTCTCTGATCAAAACCAGTGCCAAGCAAGTAGTGGGAAGGATCTACATTGTCTTATCTACTGACACACACATGCAAACAGGTTTCTCCAGCAGCTAGCCCAGACTCATGACCTTAGCCAACCACCAGATCCCATGGTCTCTCCAGTATCCAGCATGGGCCTTCTGGACACTCCATTAGCTGTCTCAGAAACACTCTGCTTTCTACAGTATCTAGGCCAGATATAGAGCTGTTCCAGTATTTGGCTCCTAAAGCTCTTACTTAACTCACAGGACAGCCTGTGTGATGCCTGTCAGCAGTCACACACTGTGCCCGGCACCCCACAGTTCCCTGAACCTGAATCCATAGTATTCACAATTCCTTATGACCTGAAACCCCTCCAGTGGCTGCACTCAGAGCCCCTTACACAGACACACACACGTATGCATGAAGAGTCCCTCACTCAGGCAAGCATTTTTACCCAGGTAAAAATGGAGTTCAGTGAAAAGCCAGGACCAACATCAGGCACCAGGCTCAGGGCACAGCTGTGTACACAGAGAAATGTATAACTTTGTTGGCTGTTTACACCAAACAACCCTCTGTTACATCCTGTTCTCCCTATTTTCCCTCATTTTTTTCCTTTTCAGTAAACACTGATCCCTCCCTTCCTTGGCCTTTGAAATCTGCCAAAAATGCCATAACTATCGTACAATCCCCAAATGCTTCCTCCCCAAATGAGCCTGCATGACCAGCAGTAACAAACCCACACACACCCCTTGCCTCACTCTGCTGGTAACCTCAGGACAGCCTCTCCTAGTGGCTCACAATGATGGGTGCCATTCCAGATTCATGGGGTTAATGTCCTCCTGGGATGCCCTGGAGGGCCAAGGCATGGGATTGTGTCTCTGACTGAGTAATTGAGGTTTCCCTGCTTGGCACTGTGCTTCTCCTTCCTGTCTGGAGAGACTGGATCCAGTGTCACTCACAGCTTCCAGAAAAGCAAGAAAAAAATATGGGAAGCTGTAGGGAGACAGCTTCATTTCAGTCCCAGGGAACATGATGTTGCAAAGAATTCTGGAAACTGCATGAATACATGAAGAATAAAGAAGTGATTAGGAGCAGTTGACATGGACATATAAATGGGAAAATTTGGTTAGCCTACTTGACAACCTTCTACAATGATGGGAAGAGCTTGGTGGATTAGGAGAGAGCAGTGGTGCTTGCATCTGTTTTAGCAAGGCTTCCAACACCATATCCCATAACATCCTCACAGACTAATTAACTTAATGAAATCTAGATGGTAAAGTAGGCTAGACTAGACCGATGTCTCAGTTGTGGACAGTGGGCCCAGACAGTGGTGATCAGAGGCAAAAGTGGTGTACACAGGTCTGTGTCTAGTCCTATTTAAACTCTTCATTAATGATTTAAATTGGACCCAATGACCTTGGAGGTCTTTTCCAACCTTAATGATTCTATGATTTGGATTAAGGGGCATGTCACAATGACAGTAAGCTTTTCTGTGTTACAAAACTGGGAGGTGTGATTGGTATGCCACAGGCTGCAAAACTGGGCAGACAGGAACCTCATGAAGTTCATCAAAGGAAAATATAAAGTGCTCACCTAAAAAGCAACAATCCCATGCTCCAGTACATATTTAGAGCTGCCCAGATGGAAAGTAACTCCACAGAAAAGCACCTGGGCATCCTGGAGGACACCAAGTCAAACATGTACCAACAATAAAGCTTCATGTCAAAGAAGGCCCAAATCATCTTGGGCTGCATTAGGAAAAATGTTACCAGCAGATCAAGGGAAGATGTTCCTTCATTTCTACAGAGCACTGGTGGGACTACACCTGAAGTGCTGAGTCCAGTTCTGGACTTCCCTGTACAAGAAAGACATGGACATATTAAAGAGAGTCTAGCAAAGAACCACAAAGATGATTAAGGGGCTGGAATGTTTCTAACAGGAGAGGCTGAGAGAGCTGGGACTGATCAACACAGAGATGTGGAGATTCAGAGAGAATTTATCAGTCTGTTGTTGGAAGGGAAGGAAGAAGAGTAGCCAGACTATTCTCTGTAGTGTCTGTTGGCAAAAGGAAATGGGCACAGACTCCATCTGCACACAAGAGAATACTTTTTTACTGTGAGGGTGGTCAACACTGTAACAGGTTTCTCAGAGAGATTATGGATTCTGTCTCCATCGAGACATCCAAAACCCAACTGGAAATGGTCATAGACAATCTTGTCTAGTTAGCCCAACCTGAGCAGGGATTGAACAAGATCTCAAGTCCCTTTCAACCTGAATGATTCTGTGATTCTGTGAGATGAGTCTTTATTCACAACATATAACACCTTTAAATTAAAATGTCCACATTTTTAATGTAGAAAAGTGCTGCACTTCTCAAAATTCCATTTTCATTCTCCAAGGAACACACTAGCAGTTTTTAATATCACAATACATTCACAATGCAGGCATGTTTACAGTACTACTGAGATGTACCAAATTGGTGCATTTTTGACTTTCAGTCACTAAAGATTTTTCTTGGGATCTACATGATCTGTGTGGATTTTGGGCTGTATATTTGTACAACTTTAGGAAAAGAATACATGGTTGAATTGAAGCGAAAAATAAGAAAAGGTGACAGAATACTTTGGAGAATTGTAAATTTACCTGACATCTGTCCAGAATCACCAAAGCAGGAAAGAAAAGGAAAGCAGGCACACAAAGGATTGAAGAAGGGAAATTCTTACTTAGCTGCCTCGTGCTAGAAACATCAAAAAAATACTCCAAGTTGCTAATCTTGATTTAAAAAAAATCTGAAAATATTACAGCTTTCATTATATTATTAGCTAATTTCAACTGATTTATATGGCAACTTTTTTATTTTGTAATAAGTCTGATTCAGTGTGAACTCTGTGCCATATTCTGCTTGGTGAAGTCAAGATGAATGTATGACCACAATATATTAGTTGAAATGTTTCAGCCTAATGGATGCATAATCCATGAACCAAATATCTTTGAGATATCATGATCTTAGAAGAGTTAGATATTAATGGCACCAAGGGAGCTATTATGATCTAGTTTGCTAAAAAGAGCATTCAGATTAATCAGATTCAGGGCCATTGTACTGTAGAAAGTGACTTATACTTGAGCTAATATGACAGTTGAACTCCCTTCACTTAAAGTTGACTTGAAATGCTGTGGAGGTGTATTAAAGGAGACTTCAGATATATAAGCACAGTGAGGATGGTTGCATACTTTGTATTTTTTAGTTAAATTCACATTTGACTGGGGGATAAAATCTGAGTATGAGACATTATAATTCAATTACTATTTTGACTTCTTTTATTCCTTTACTTACTGCTTTAAGCCATGGTTTGGGTAGTACTTAATTTTTTTTCAGTGAGGTTACATTTTATAGAAAACACTATAGATTAAAAAACCATATAATGCATTTAATAACTGATTTGCAAACAAAGACATGCTTTTTATAAAACTCCTTGCATTACATCAACAAGAGACTTACTTCTGAAAAAGGGCTATAAAACCCTGCAATTATAATCAGGTTAAGAATGATGTTCCCATTTAATTACAAATCTTCATTAGAGTCTTCTATGCTAAGTTCTCTTTAATATTAAGATTAAATAATGAGCTCCATAAAAGCTATCCAGTTTGCCTGACCTTTATATAACACTGGGCTAGATATCAGCATACTGTGAAAGTGCCTTTTATGAGTCTGTTAGTTCAATCTATGTATCAACTGTATTTGAATTCCATTAAGGCATCTGGTGCTGGAATGCAATCTAATAAAATAAAAGATGGGCAGAAAATGGTAAGAACCTGATTTTCTCAGTCTTTTGACCTAGAAAAGTATCCTAGGGGAAGGCCACTAAGTAAATTAGGGAATTTTCAGACATATGCCTGTGCCTAGTCAGAGATGCTTGAATTTTACATGAAGTATGGAAAGAAGTACAATTATTCATCTATAACAATCCTCTTTATAATTAAAGACTATTTTTAATCTTCTTAAACGCATTGGTTTAATTTTGAGATTCATAAATTTATACATTTTATGAAACCAAAAAAGTTAATACAGTCATTTGTCTACTGGAAAAAAAAAGGTAACTGATTGTTTTATGAGCATTCATAAAATAACAGGTAAAAAAAAACATTGGGAAAAGTCATGCTCAAGTTGTGATGATTTTCACAACTATTTCAATGACAAAGTTTAGCTTGCAAAAATGATTTTTTTCATTTTTGAAAAGGTCACAAGCAGGTAAATTCTGGCAACAAAGTTTAAAAAGTTCACATGAGATCTGCCTGAAAATTGGCAATATTTCATAGCACAGAATATTATTAGCACTGAATACCAAATGCAATTACAATATTTTTAAGTTCAAAATATAATGCAATAACAACATAATCTCAAGTTGTTCTTTTCAAATATGACTACTCTGGGGATTAAGGTTGTTCCTGCTCATTTTCTCATGATCCTCTGGTCTTGGCTTCTTTCTTCATCAGAAAGAAGCAGTGATTAAGAAGTATAATTAGTAATTCTGGCCAGCAAATAGGAAGGGCAACACAAGTCACCAAGTTGCATTTCACATTAAGTATCATTCAAGTATGCTCAAAACTGCATCAGTTCTATTTTTCGTGTTCATTTTCAGCAGAATTCAAAATATTCAGTTTAAATGTGTTCATTGTTNAAAAAAAAAAAAAAAAAGTATGCTTTTTTTCCCTGATAACTGTAATTACAAATAAAAGTAAATAAGCTCATTTGGTTAACACAGCTATTTTAGCCACAGCAGTATAAACTTGACATTAAAAGACTGGGATTCATGAAGCCCTATTGTAGAAAATTCTTTTCTTGTAATTCTTTTATTACAGAAGACTGAAAATGGCCCAAAACACAAACTGCCAAATGAGGTCTTGTAAAAAAGCAGATCTGGCATTAGAAAACATAAAAAATGTTTTTCCCATCCATTTAATATTGGTTCAAAACCAACAAAATAAGAAAAATTAAAGTTTTTCATTATGACAACCTGTGCTAGACCCTTACCTAGGCACAGAATATTCACTATAACTAAACCTTTTATTTCAAAGCATATTTGTGGTTGTAAAAGTTTGCAGTGCCTATTGCAATTTTAGCCTGTAGCTCTCAAGATTTATGGTCAGATTTTATGTCTTAGTAGAAGTGTGATCTGGAAATCTAATCCTGCAATAAAATTCAGGGAAAAAATAGATTGTGTAAATAGATCTCTTACTTGTTTGAATAGCAATGCTGTTAATGAATTAACTTCGGACATCTTTACTTACTTTTGAGTCAGTCCTATTAAAACTATTTTCTCCCATATTCCCTCAGTAACAATTTTTCTTCATTAAAAAATTTCAAATTTGTCATGTGTAATATTATACCTGGGTATGTATAAATTGACCTCTTCTGTTGACAATTGTGAGGTTCCTTTCAGATCTTTTAATATGTTTCTATCGCTGAAACCTCTGTGACTGATCAAACCAATAAAATAGCTCACTGAGGAACATATGTCAAGCTGAAGATTCCGAGGGAATTCTGGGACTGGGTGCCATTTTGAAGAATCAGCTGTTCTGAACATTATATTCAACTTTAGACAAACCTACCTCTGGAACTTGTTTTCATCTCCATAGACTGCAGTCTGAAAAACCAGAGCAGGAGCCTATCTTCTAAACATCTATCATTAGCTGACATGACTATTTGTTCTAAGTGATGAACTGATTCTCTCCAACCCCTTTTCTCTTAGGCCAAGTGACATCTTCTCCACTGAAGGTGCTGACTCCAATGACATTCATTTAGCTTTCCCTGAATCCTTCCCACCTGTCTGGGTTCTGGCCAAGACAGGGTTAGTTTTTTGCAGCAGCTAGGGAGGAGGTTGGCCAGAACCTGGAGATTATTGTGTACCACCTGAGGTCATGTATGAACCTCTTCTCAAAAGGGAGGGGAAGCAGGGAGAGATACCCTCCATTCAGGCAACAGTCTTCAAGCCATCTCTCTCCTTATGACAAGTGAAGATGACAATGAATAAGACCTCCTGTGAATCACAATATTAGCATAACATCTTACTAGATGACTGAAAGCACAAAGAGATCCTTGAAACTCCAAAGGGGTCAGTATTCTCTGTGTTTGAATTGATGAAGTAGGTGCCTTACAGTGACAAAAACATGGGGTGATCTTTGAGCACAAGTTGAAGTAGATATTTAGACAATCTGGGAAAAGCTAAATGCTATGATGTTGAAACTCTTATATGTTTTCAAGATTGCAAATAAGATGCAACAGTCTTTTTAATTAGTAATCACAGTGGCACCAGAATCAAGTACAAAATCTGAAGAATGACTATTTGTTTTAAAACAACCTTGCTTAATCATCCTGTGATCGCTCAAAGAATGATGAGACCTTTTAGAAAATCATTAGCAGTGCTGTCTTGGCCAGCACCTTAATTAGACTTTCTATGAACTTGGGAATTTCAGTAAAGGTGACATTTGCATCACAGAATTTTCCTTTTTGTTTTTCAATGTATGATCATTTAAGAGCATACAGATCATTTATGCTGGCATTAAGAGCTTTTCATTCTTCTCCAGGTTCCAGGTATCATTCATGCAAATTAATTCATACAGCCATTAAAAAACCTATTAATCTCTTTAATATCCAAGAGCCTACTGACTTAATCATTTTTACCTTTTGTTATGTTAGAAGAACTTGCCCATTTTCTTGCTATTAACCTACAAATTTCATGATTTCATCAAGTTAAAGCCAGTTCTTCCAGTGAGAAAGGCAAGGGTGACACAGGTAAGTTAAATTATTTCCTTCTTAAGCATTGATCTTTACTTTGAGGTCTACTTAAGTTATGACATTCTTTTTTCCTTCTTGTTGTAAATGACATTTTTGTCACTGAAATTCTAATGTAGGATCTTCATATAAAATAAAAATCTTATATAAAAGAAGTTTTTTTCAAAAAAACAATTTCAGATAATAGCATAGAATTGAAACAGATTTCCTCCTTCATATGATTTGATGAAAATAAATTATTTTGATGAGAATGATCAGGATGAAAAGATTTTTAAAATTATCTATTATGCATAGAAAGCAATCAGAAAGAAAAAACAGACACAGAAAACATCAAAAAGAAAAATTTCAAAGATCTCTGTAATCATAGATTTCTTCTCTGCCTTGGCTTTGTCTATTGCTTTAATATATATGTGAACAGCACAGCTCCAATGAATAGGTTATCAGTGTCTCTGTAAACAAGATCTTATGAATTTAATGTTTATATACAGATGCAGGGATGTTTCTTTAGGTATGGTGTTTTAAAAATATTGGTTCAAATAAAATATTGCTCTTTCTTGGTAGGTGACTGCTTACATCTTCTGAGACATTCTGATCATGAGTTTCTAATACTGATAAAGTTCTGTTTGGCACAGCTGCCAAACAAATGTACCTGAAATACATAAACAAACATATACTAACAAGTGACATACTGCTTCAATATACTATAATATGAGCTTGAAGTAACTACCTTGATTGTCACAGGAAGACTCATTTAAAACACCATCCCCTGCCTTTTTGTAGGTTTTGACAGATGAGGATTGCTTCTCAAAAGTGTCTATATAAAAGTATACAAAATAAATGTAATATGATGATAAACCTCCTGTCCATGGCCTATAATGCAGAATGCCTGTTTAGTCTTCAGGGCTGCTTAACAAGGCTATTGAACCCCTGTGGTTTCCAGGAAGAGATTCAATACATCCAGACATACCAGTTTAACACAGAAATTATGAGTGATTCATGTACAGGACATCCCATTCAATTCAAATTTCAGGGAAGCATGGGGAGGATAAAGCCAAAGTTTTTAATGAGGTTCACCCTAAAGTCATGAAGTTATGGTATCTAAATCAGACTAAGAATTAATATTTGGGTTGTTATATTCCTTTCATGGGTATGATATTCCCATATGAATGGAGTGATGGCATTTTTTTCAGTTACATTAGCACCATTAACAGTACAAGGCAGACAACAGTGGAGCATCAACCTGCAAAAATAGCACCCCAGGTAATTTTGCATAGGTTATCTTTTTATTTTCTTTTTTTATGCCTTTGTTTTGTTTGGGGTTTGAACGTTTATCCTCAAAATCTTCCTCCTTGCTTGTATTCTTTACCTACCCTATCCCCTCCCAAGAGATTTAAACACACATCCTCAAACGTTTGGCAGCTTGAAGAATGGAGATACAGAGACATAGCAATTTGCCAAGGGTCAAATAAAATATCTGTGGTGGAGCAAAGAATCATATCCAGGTCTCCTTGGAGCCAGATTAATGAGATAAACATTGAACTAGACACACTCACTACACATTATCCATTTTCCATAGAGAAGTCTCAAGCAACTTATTTTCAGTGCCAGAATAGTTCTAAAATAAAAATACAAAATCATTCAGCACCAGCACTCTCATTAAGATGCCTAATAATAATAAGATAAAACGGATACATGCACATGTTTATATGTCTATACATATATAAACACACACATATGTATACACACAGAAGAAGAAAAAGAAGATATGTTTATTCAAAGTAAAGAAGTGTTAAATAAAGAAGTAACTACTGCTGAGACATTAATGCAAATAAAAGTACACATAAAATAAGATTTAGCTCCATAACATGAGGCCAAGAAATATTAAGAAATTCCATGTATGTTGATTTAAATCTTTATGTAACTTGAAACAGAATGCTTGGGAATTGTTTTGTTTTGTGTTTTTATTGACTAATGAATTAATTTATTCATGTGAGTGAAATCCAATAAGTCAGAAAAGAAATTGTCAGAAAGACAATAAGTCAGAAAAGAAAATAAAGAAATAGAGGTAAAATGGTGAAATTCTATGTGTAGTAAAAGTCTTTCATGAAATGTTGCCTAAGCCAGTGTTACGTCTGATTAAATAAATGGGTAATATTTTTTAAATTTTCTTTTTCCAAATGACCCTAACATTGCAGTTAGATCATGACCTAACTGAGTCCTCTAGGTTTCTTTAATCAAAACCTAAAAAATTGATTCTGGGTCCCTTGAAACCAATAAAAAGAAGATAGATTCTTTCTTTGAGCTATAGATCTAGATCAGGATCTTAAGAATAACAGTGATTCCAGCCCACTGTTTTTGACTGTTTACTATTGGTTATTTCTGCATATGTAGAAACACATATTCTCATGTTTCATAACCCATTGAAATAGCTGTGCCAAGATATATCCCTCTGAAAAAATTAGGGGCAATGTGAACTTTTTGGTCATCACCATGGCACTAACATTAAGCCCTTAAGACACACAGTGAAACAAAAGGAAAGTCGAACTTTCTCATCAGCTTTTTTCCTGGAACAATTCAATAGAGAAAAATGTCACCACAGTTAATAGTGTAAAGCCTCTGAGTGGCCTGAAGCAAAAGCACCTGTCAAAACCGCAACCACAAAAAGAAAGGGTCACCAGAAGGACAAAGGTTGTAAGTATATAGTTGTACAGCATTTCTCTGAAAATCAAGTTTGAATATGCTTTATTTCCGCTATTATACAAACAAATACAAGCTTGTTTGGTTTTTTTCCAAATAAGGAACTAAAGAATATCACAAATGATATTAAATCAGTGGGACTTGAAGTGAAAATCACTACACAGTAGGCAAGCTATATTGCTGAATGCCCAGTTGCAGTATTGAATTTGTGACTAAACTTGAGTTAAACCAGAGAAAATATGCTTGTGGAATTTTAAACTCTCGTGGCAAGGAATTAGATTGTTTACCTACATTTAAATGCCAGCCTACCTAATGGATTTACTGTCTTCTATTGTGAAATTAGAAAAACCAAGGAGGCAGAGTGTTCAGCAATAAGAAAAAAAATATAGAATAAAAAAAAGCATTCCCTTTTCAAAAATTACAAATTCCACTTTGGTTGTGAATAAAGCAATTTCCTAAATGGAAAATGTTGTTTTATCATCGCTCTGGAAAGAAACGACACAATTTTTGTTTCCTTCACTCAGCCAGGACTCAGCACTCACTTGAACTGCACAAACAGCCTTATCCTATCCCCCTCTCTTATTGATCAGGATTAGTATGATATATACATCTATAACTAGAGAGAGATGAAGAACTGAAAAAGGAAGCAATTGTGTCAACTAAGTACTTTTGTTGCTTTGTTTTTCTCTTTCAGGAAAATTTTTAAGATCAGTTTGGTTGAAGTGGTGGGTCAGTCAGAAGCCAGTTGCTGTGACAATATCTTTGAAAGACTCACAGGACCTGACTGGGTAAGGACTGGCGTGAAGTTTCTTTGACTTTGTGTTTCATAGACATAAATTGGGAAAGTTTTCACAAGCACTTAGTCCAAACATTCATCTAGCTTTGAGGTATTGAAATATCACCTTCAGTTATTGTTCTTAAATAGATTTATTTTACGATAAATACTATTTCAAGTAAAAGAAATCAATAACTNAAGTGTGACATCAAGGGTTTACACATAAAACAAATTCTATAGAGAATGTTTTCGGTTAAGATTAAATCTGCTTTGCTATGTGAGGCCATTTAACCCAGGGCCCCAAATCACTCTTAAGAGCAGCTGCTGCACCTCCCTGGGGTCTGGCTACCGCACCCACAGCCAGCTCTGCTGTTGTGTCAATGAGAGGTCCAGCCACTGGAACAGAGCTGGGCTGGGAGAAATCTGCCAGCTGGGCTGCTGGGCTTTCCCATCACTCAGGAGCTGGGATTCAGCCCCAGCCCTGCTCCTGCTCCTTGCCTGAGCTGCACCACAGGTGGCCCTTGGACGATTGTTCAGGACCCTGAGCCACTGATGCCACCTCCCCAGCCTGATCTGAGAGCACATTGGACTTGGCACCATGAACTTGTCTCTTGATCCAGGCTCCTGGGTGGCCCCGGACAGTGTCTGCCAACCTGCCCTGCTCTCCTGTCCTGGTCCCCCGGCTCAGGCCACCACTGACCTGCTGACCTTGTAAGCCAAACCCTTCTGTGGCACTGAGCCTTGTGCACATGACACAAAACCAAACTAGGTTGTCTCAGAATTTATGTTTTCTTAGAGTTTTTGTGCAACCTTAATGATAACAGCTTTTTCATGTAATAATGTCCGATTACATTATATTCACAGCCTGCAATTTCTCCCTTTCATTAAATTATTTTTTACATAGCTACTGTACTAAATTATTATTCTTTGCTATAATATGAGATAAAATAATTTCATTCTTGCATCATGCAAACTCTGCATACTTTGTTTGAGATAGTCTTGCTACTAGAAATTCTTAAAAGCTTTCTTTTCATAATCAATCTTTTTCTTTCTTGTCAAACTTCCTTCTCGCATAGATGATGCATGGAATAAACTTCTATGCCCAAATCTTGCCAAGCTGAAATAGCTGACTATTCTCACAGTCCAGTGATTTAATCTGAAATTCCATCTGAGAATCTATTACTAGATTATTTAGTAGAAGGTATAAGAAAGTGCAAGGATTGATGCATGAACTCAATTTAGGTCTCTGGAAGTCAACAGAATTGTTCTCAGTCTCCAAATTTAAAAATACGCTGAAATTTAGTGTCAGAATCTAATTCATATATATGTATATTTAAATTTAAGCACACAGATGTGTCTTTTCATGATTATTTGGTTGGTGGCTAATACATAGCTGATATCAAACTGGAAGGGGAAGAGCAAGCTGTAAGTCCCCCTTTTTGTTTTCATCCATATATTTCAATCATTATGTGGCAGGTTATTTGTATTACAAGCACTTTATGATATTAAAATTAATATATTCAGTTTCACAATTAATTTACCCTCAGTCATACCATGATAAACTTCACCACTACCCAGATTAACAAATCAGTGCTAATAAGAACAGAGATCTCAATCCAGCTCATTGGTATCAAACTCAGTATCTGCAGAAAGTTACCACATCTAATTTAAGAGGAAAGTACCTCCCAAGAGGGTGGCAGACATAGGTTACATGACAGCATGTAGTGGTTTAGTGCTGGTTGGATGCCAGGCACCCACCAAAGCCTCTTTATCACCCCACTCCACAGCTGGACAGGAAAGAATGCCAGAAGCCACTCCTGTAGCCCTTCCACTACCAAAGCTTGGCCACACAAAGTCAATATGCATCACTCCTAAATACTCTGTAAATTATAGATGTGCTAATACTGTAAAAGAGTAGTTGTGAAGATTTAGTTTCTTTAGAAACAATCTGACCAGGCAGCCTCTAGAGAAGAAATGTGAATAACCTAATAAAATTTACAGATCACAGTGAATGTAAGAGGGATCCCAAATATAAGAGGGATCATCAACCCCTTCTGACCAAAGGTAGCAGACACTTTTGGCCATAATTGCTACCTCCAGTGCCAGGATGCTGTGATCTAATAATGTCCAATTATTGCCTTTTGTCACATTTGACAATCACATTTTTCAGTTACTGGCGCCAGTTCTGATTGTTTTTTACAGTCTCTGGCTTCAAAATGAGATTAACTCTATTTTCTCTTTATTGCAGAGAAATTAAGTACTCCAGTGTAAAGAAGACAAAAAGAAAGGAACACTCTATAACAATCAGAAATCTCCTTGTTAAAGAAATATTCATACATTTAAAAGTCTATATGCATCTGGAAGAATCCATGAATAACAGCAGATTCAAAAAAATAAATGAATGCAGTTTATCAACACCCCAAATAGAAGGCTGATGGAAAGAATGACTTTTCTGTTCCATGTGTAGATATAAAATCTGAAAGGAAAGAGTCCAAAAATTAAAGATATTGCATAAATCATCACAGTCTAATACACCTCCATCGATATTTGAGATCAAAGTACATGTTCTATTTGTGTCTGATACCAGGGAGAAGTTCAGAAGGAAGACTCTCCACGTAGAGAGGCAATGATGAGTGCAGCCAGTGCTATTTCCAGTCTATTCCCACTTCTCTCCTGCCAGTAGAGGTAAAGAAAATATATTTTTAATTACAGCATATAGACAGTTCCCATGCTCAGAGTGTGCCAAACACATTCTCTCAGAGTTACGGGTGAAAAAGGCAGTTCAGTTCCTTTCAGTCCAGAGGAGTGAAAGCCCTGACCTTTGGCACTACTTTTTAAGTTGAACATCACAGATGGATGCACAAGGACTAGATCCCCAGGTGGCAGCTCCCTGGTGTCTGTAAATCCTACTGCAATTCTTAATCTAACTGACCCCTTTCCTCTCTTGCCACTGTGATCACTGGTTGATTGAAAGCGACCAAAAGCAACCACTCCAGAGCAAAGCGCTTTGAAGCAATTTACCTAAGAGTGTGTAGAATCCACAGAAAACCAGGAACAGCAGAGGTTTTCCTCTGTATATTTTCCTCCTCCTAAAGCCCACTCTTGCCTTACATGTTCAGTCATTTCCATTCAGCCCACTTACTATCAACTTTTGGCTGACTGCTTTGCTACTTCTTCCAAACACTCCCTTTCAGAGGCTCCTATTATTCACTGCATTGTGCCCTCCTGTCTACTGGGAACTTTCCGAAGCAAATGTTGGTCTTCTTTGTATATCCAGCCTTGGCTAAATAAATGTGTAACTCTTCCCTGCACCTGGAAAATAACATTTTCCAAATTAACTGTCTAGCTGTTATAGTCTGCCTCCAAATTTTGCACCTTGGTTTCTCATCTCATTATAATTTCATTTTCTGTTTGTTATCCCTTTAACAATTCCCTTCTGAATCCACTGCCAGTAGGAAGGATAGTATTAAACATGCAAACTATTTTGCCATTAGCTATAATTTAAAAGAAAATATCCTGATTTTAAAATTATTGTCCACATGCTTGTATCTAGATTGTTTCCTTTTTTGTGTAAGGCTGTTTTTCTATTATGGAAGTCTTCTTTAAGATCATTTATTATGGAATGATGCTATGGAATACAACAGTAAGCTACAGCTAAAACAGATATGGTTGCCCTTTTTCAGTTGTCAAGGACTGTTTTATATCCAGCAGGTCACACTGTCAATGAGCCTGATCCCAATTAGGAACAAGATGTTCTTCAGAGGTTGAATCAGTCTTATATTATGGATTTTTCTTGAATTAATCTTTGTGTTATGGTTTCTAGTTTCTGTTTCAGAACTCAAGGGAACATTTTTTCTTGTTAGATTTTTTTTTCCTACAACAGCCTGCTGGGTTATCAGCAAGGCACTCTTCTATCAATTCCGACTCCTCCATTCAACTGTTTTCATTACTGAATTTCATCTAGTCTCTAATCTTCAGTCCATGTTGAGCTACTGCATTTCTAACAGGAAAGAGGGCACATGCAAAGACCAGGCAGTTCTTGACATGCTTAACCTGGAATGAAATACTCCACATTCCCATTTCTCCGGCCTCAGATCTGCCATTTTTCCCAGTCAGAGCAGGCACCCTGGCCATAAAACTCCCACTCATTTCACCCAGTGAACTGTATCTCTCTTTTCACATTATGTCCCTAGATTCATTACATCTCCAGTGTATTAATAAGCCCCTTACCCATACCTTTCCATTAAAAGTACCCTAAAGTTTATGACTCACAATATTAAAATATGAGAGGAGAATTCTATAT
>WBNO01025757.1:4668-26619 GCA_013400575.1 Peucedramus taeniatus | reverse complement strand
AAAAAAAAGTAGTCATTTTGGTAATTTGATTTGGGATTTTTTGGTTTTGGGCTTGGTTTGGTTTTCTTCTCTAACATCACCTTATTGTAGAAACATGATGACAGGACTTTCTTTTCCTTCTTCTTCATTGAAAAATACTCCCTACATTCCAAATTAAGGTGTTCTTTAGATTAAAGCAGTGGAATTGTTGACTTCTTCAGCTAACAGGCCAGCTAATGCTAGTCTATATTCCTTTTCTTCCAGACAGTTCAGTCTCCTGACTCATGCTAGTGTCACCACCATAAAATGCCTCTGGCCTGGCAATTTTGTATTGATGGGTGCTAAAACAATATTTCACTATATGCTTGCCTGGTGTTTTCTTCCTTGTGTATTTGCTATTGACCACTATCAGTTAAAGGATACTTTTGTTCTGACCATATGGATTTATTTATCTGATTAGGGTGGCTTTGTTATAAAGCTGTGTTACTGCAGGAGATCATGGACTCTGCTTCTAGAGCTATGGATTCTGCTTGATGTTCCAAATTCAAACTACATTTGGAGCTTCAACTGCAAACTTTAATCTGTGTGTTATGTGTCTAATTGTGTTTATGTCCCAGCCTTGTGTGTATATCCCATTCCAACACATCCCCTTTCCTTTTTTCATTTGTCTTCAATCATTCTTTGTGAAAAGCGTTATCAAGAAAAAGCATTTTTCCATATCAGGAATTTATCAGCAGACATTGAATAGGAATTTTTATATTTTAGAAGATGTATGTTCCTGTATCTGAAGCGTGATGAGATGGCTCAGCATCATAAATCCAGATTCTGAGGGACTGTTAAGAAAAGAGTGATCTGGATTAGGGGGAAGTGAGGCTAAGTTTGATTTTCTAAATCTTTGTGAAAACTTTATTTTAAAGTTTAAATCTACATCTACAATATGCATTGGCATATTCTGTGAATGACTGAAAAGATAAACTGTGAAACTGTGCAGTCTTGGATGGGATGGTGGGAAAGCTCATGTTTCAGCTAAGGAAGTATTCCAGAGATGACAGGACTTGACACTGCAGACAGCTGAGTGCTGTTCCAGGTCTTGTCAAAAAGCTATACAGGAAAATCTGAAAAGAGTGATGTAAGAGGTAGTTTCTAGAGTCTTTGTTTTATAGATGTTTAAAAGTCATGGTGACACATGGTGACTGGGTCCATAGAAGATGACTTCTACAGGATATACATGGAGAGACATAATTGCAAATATTGTAATGTATTTTATACATTATGGAAAAGTCTGAATAGTTTCTAGTATCAATTTATATTGGCTAAAATTTGTATTTGTGATCAGTGTTTTAGAAACAATTTTTTTCTTGAAACAAACTGAAAAATGAGCAGCAATAGAAGACAATCTGGTTAATATATCTGTATTTAATTGTATACGTTCCTCCTATTCTGACAGCAAGTTATATTCTGGCAATATCTTCTAAAGGATGCATTACTGCTTAGGTTAAGATTTGAGTCTGAACAAAATATAAATTATTGGGTGAAAAATAAGTGAGTGGGTGCTCACTGCCATGTTCTCCCTGTTGTCCAGACTAGCATACTGACTAGAACACTACAGCTCCCACCTTGCCATACAGGAGGAGATGTGCATTTGGGAACAGACACATCTTTCCCAGAATTCAGGCAGGAAGTGGTAAGGGTGCATACTTGCAAACTCTAATGGATTAGCACATTAAGTTGTGCTGCCAAGCCACAAGGTAGGCATAGCTGTCAACCCTCCTGCCCTCACTCACCAGTGATGAAGCCAAGTCAGTTCCAGATGTGATAAAAGCCAGCTGATGCTCGCTGCAGTATCTTGAGCTATTGCATAAATAGTACATCTGAATGTATTTAAGAAAGGACAGTAAGAACTAACAGGATCAGTGGATGAAAATAAAGGCAGAAAAACAAAAGAAGTAGAACTGGGGAGAAATAAAAGATGAGACTACGAAGAGATGAAATGAAGGGGTGGGGAGAGAGAAAGAAAAAAGCACAGACTATTCCAAATGCATCTGACATTCTGTGTAGCTGGAAAAACAGCGAGAAGAAAAAGCAAAGATTTATTAACAGCTTTTAAATGAAAGTAAATCAGAGAAGTTGCCAAAACACTGATTTTAGATATACCAATCTCATGAGGTTGTGTACATGTATAAATAGGTGTGATTATTGATTTGCAGATAAACATTGAGGTCACTGGCTGTCAGCCTCCTTGTTTTCTTTCTGTGAATTGTCATTTTCAGATGTTCTTTCTTTTTTTACCTGAAGAGAGATGTTTTTTTAAGCTATTATTGAAAAATAATCTTTTTGTTTTTTGAATGGAACAGATGGCATGAAATGATAAGTATTTTTAAAGCATTTCTATGGGGAGAAGTATTCTGGTTTTAGGAGTTTGATCCACCTTGATGAATTCCACTTTAGTTGAGCTATTTAGAAGCCTTGCTTGGGCTGCTCACAGCTGCAAGTGCATCCCAATTTTGGAAATCTGTAGCTTGATCTGGCCTCATTGCATTTCTTCCTCACTGTTCTGTGAAATTTTTGTTGCCACTCATTATAGATTCTGTACATCAGAGGAACATTCAGTGTTCTCTTCATCAGAATGATCTCTTTGTAGTACTTGCTTCTGTCTACATCATTCCAAAACTGAAAAATAAGTTACTAAATTTATAAATAACCCAAAACTCAAATGAATAAATGTAATAGTATGAACAATTTTTTTTTTTAAACAAACTAAAACACACTGATATTTAACGGAAGGAACATAAATAAGAAAATAAGGAAAATAAAGACCTTTTTGTTGAACATTTTCTCCCTTACTAACTAAATATAATCATAATTTGAAGACAGTGATATCTGTGCAATCACATACATGCCCGTGATGCAAGCTCAATGGCACTCCCAGCTTAGGATTTAAACTTAATTAATACATTTACAGTGACTGCAGAAAGAAGTCATATTTTTCTTTACTTTTTTCCATTTGATCAGTCACTATAGTAGTCAGCAAGAAAAGTCAGAAGAAAAGTTGTTAAAATATATTCTAAAGTATGCATTTTTGGTGTAGATAATTTCTAGTGCACAGAAATATGTCCCAAAGGAGTTGGTGAAATGCACACAAACTGACAGCATGCACAGAAGTATCAAATTGAAGTATTTCAGAAACTTGGTCATGTGCATAAGTTGGTGTTAATGTGATGTTATCAGCTAAACTAGAGAGGTGCTTCAGAAATGCTGCATTACATTTGGCAAAAATGAACAATGCTCCTTCTCAAAAATAAGCAGGATAGGCAATTTTCAATAAAATGGAAAATTTTATTCAACCTAAGTACCTTTCAAATTTTTTTCAGTTAGTATATTTTTATATGCCTTTTCTCATTCTCTTCTGAATTTTTTTCCCTCTTTTGAACATCTTAAATACTTTTCTCATCATCATTGCAAAGAGTCAGCACAGCAATTTTGGAAGATTTGAAGTTCAGCTTTGTGCATCTAAAAATGTTACCTTCAGAAATTTAAGCACTGAGATGCCACAAAAAGTGCTGAGACTAAAAGTTTACCATCCCATCCATGTTGCATCAATACCTGATATGCTTTCTGCTGTTACTTTTTCTAGAAACTGACACAGTCCAATTCTGTAATGGTTGTTATTAAAAATGCACTATCATAGCAATAATTATTTTTCTGTTTTAAAAGAAAATATCAGAAACTCAAGCATAGGCAGTATTTTTAGTGACAATGTCAGTGTTGTTGGGGAGAGTCATCTTATTCTCTATATTCTGAACAAAGACACAAAGTCTCTGTTGAATTTTCAAGGGATGTAAGTGTAAAGTGTTGAACACTAAATGAGAAAATTGGTTGCAAGTCTATGGGGATTTTTTAAGTTCTAATATATCTCATTTGAAGTACACATGCTAATACTGCTCTATGATCCACTAGATTTTTGTCTCCTTTATTTTTGCACAGATCACTTTGAGTATGTGCTCTCCTCTTATCTTAAAAAAAAAAAAAGAAAAGGCAGTTTACATAGATTTTTAAAAAGTAACTATTGCTGCAGGAACAACTGTGTTTAAGAAAACGTGTCAGAAAATGTTGAAATTATATGGATGTAAAGTCATTATTTATGTGTGTCCATATAAATGATCATTGCTGTGGGTGTGATATATCAGGACAGGTATGATTGGAATAGGTAATTGGGCATATTTTCTTAAACAGTAATGTATCATTTTATTTGAGAGAACATATCATATTTTCTGGACTGTTGTGGTTTCTGTTGTTTTGGAAGTATTTTTATGTACAAGTGTTTTAACTATATCTTGCTAATCTTGAGTGAAGCCTTTAAAATGGGGTCTAAGTCTAAAAATGGGAATAGGTTAACCAAAAATTATTACTTCATTTACTCGGAGATTCATTTCTAAACATAAATTATAATTAACTTTTGCAGCAACTTTATAGGCTAGAAATGTATTGTTGTTTAACTTGGAATATTGAATCTATAAAAGTTGCAAGTTTATATACACATAAACCTAGGATACCATATCTGACTACTTTCAGATCAGCAGTTGCAGTAACACGAATCAAATCAAATTTTAACCCGTCATGATAACTTTGAAATTTCCTCTTAGGATTCACTGAATGGTGCATGAAATCAGTTACAGAACATTCTGAGAGGATGTGTTAAGGTTGGGCAGGCAGTTTCAGTCTGCTGAGATGATAGTAGAGACAGGAGGGAGAGAGACTTAATATTTGCCACTTCGTTTACTGTCTCTTCAAGAGACTTAAATGCATTAAAGGTGGAATTCCAGTCTTCTTCATGAGGAGAAAGAACTAGTCTGTCAATCAGGATATGCAAAGTTTGGATTGTTTTGCTTATGCCTAATAAATAGCCTGTGAGAAACAGGCTGTTGACATTTACAGGAGTAGATTGCTGATTTCCCTTGCAATGGGAGGCATTGAAGCTGTACAGATCAGGAGTTGACTTTCATGGCCCGGTTTTCCCCTTAGGCTTCCAAAGTTCTCATAACAATTGAATTCATCTTCACAGGGTTCTCAAAACAACATAGTCTGTAGCGTAGACCCTTTATCCACACTGTTGTAAATATCCTTAACAAATGCAGTAGTGATACTTTTCAAAACATGATCAGTGTTCCTGTAGCACAGATAAAAGAATATAAGGCAAGAACTAATACATATGGATTTTGTGCACATTTATGTAAAAACAGGGTCTTGAGGAGGAGTTTGAGTCAGTGGACATAAATTAAATTACTTAAATTAGAGTAATAATTAAATTTAAAGCACACGTATAATGAGCTTGGAAATTTTGTTTTAGCTTAATAAGTTTGTGAATTTGAAATTAACAGAAGGTGATAATTGCTGATTTTAATAATGATTGCCATTNTATTTTTTTAAAAGTTAAAATGTGTAACGTGTGAGCAAAGATATTCAGAAGAAATCCTATTAAAATTAATTTAAAATATCAGAGGGGTAAAATTATTTTCAAGCGGTAATACATACTGATTATTAATTCAACTGCTTTGCAGTTGATTTACTTGTTTCATTAAAAATGTTAAAATACCTTAAATTATGTTCACTTAATTTACTAAATGAACTAACAGTTAAAGAAGCTTTCTCTCTATAAAGAAAACTTTGAAATCCCATTTCCTGGGTGTTTTACGTATAAAATTAAGAAATATGCCTTAACGCTATGAAAACAACTGTATTGGTCCCAGGTCCAGCCAGTCCAGTGCTTTCTTTCAACCATGAACTGGAACTGATGTTTTGAGAAGTGTAAGAATATTACCATTGTAAGTTCTCCCAAGTGTTTGTGTGATCTGCACATGTAAGCTTCTTGAATCTATAATAACCTTTGGAAAAGATTTTTTTTCAGATATATCATTTCAAACTACTGTCCTTCATTTTGAACCTGGCCTCAGTTATTTTGTTGACTTTCTGTTGCTAAAAGAACCGATAAGCCATCGTGCTGTCATGGAAATGCTGGAAAAGCATTTTCCAGCATTTCCATGGCATCCATGATTTGCTGACTTCTGTCAAAGCTTTCTGTATCGTTAGTTTTTTTGAAATAAAATGCAAGCCTTTCTGATTTTTTTAATGTATATTTAAACTGTTCCATGCCTTGATCACTCTTCTTTCCTCTGAGCTTTTACCCACTCTGCAGAGGACACAGAGCTGCATATGGTATTATTAATGTCTACAAATCATGGAGCAAAATTATTTTGGGTTTTGTTTGCTTTTAGTTGCTTTCTGAAGAATTCCTAATCATTGATTTGAATTTTTCTCTGCTGGAGGGGACAGAGTTGATAAAACTGCTTGTCATCACTTCACTGTTTCTCTCTTGACAAATGAACTTGCAGCCCATTAATCCAAAAGTCTTTCAGCTACTTCTTACAGTCACAGTCTACAGTCATTCTTCTTCTTCAAAGAACCATTAAATAACAGACTTTGCTTCAATGGTAAGCACCAAGTACACACATCTATAAACTTCTCATAAATATAACAAGCTATAATTTATTTAGTAATTTTATTTATTTCAATCTATTTTTAAGAATTTTATTTAAAGATATTTGATTCTCTAGTCATTTTTGGTCTTAAAAATCAAAGATGAAAGCTGTTTCAGTAGTGAAAGAATTTGATGCTAAATTCACTGAAGCAAGAGGTCAGCTGATATATTTATCCTTTATGCTTTTAAAACAGGAAGCACTCAGTGTTTCTAGGTATTTGAATAAAATATACTCTCCTCTTTTGAAAGAAAACAAAACCTTGGGGTTCACATTTTACTTTCAGAGAAGCATTAAGTTCTCCCATAAAGTAAATGTTTCCTAGGATGCCATATCAATCCCTGTCTATTAATTTCATTGGTTGTACTATAAATAAATGCAGAAATTATGTGTTTTCTTTCATGTTTTCTGATAATTTTTTCATGAAATTGGTTTCTACAGGACTTCCTAAAAACAGGAACTATTACAATATTATATTTTCAACAAAAAATGTTTTTCAAGTCACTTGTCAGTGAAGACAAAAGATGAATAAGTGATAATTATAACATTAAGAGCTTTCAGCTTTTTGTAACAACAATTGCCTGAATTTTAATCCAGGCTCTGCAGCTAAAACATTAAGGAGTCATGAAAAAGTTATTTGTGTTTTTTTGTTTGTTTGTTTGTTTATAGATTTTTTTGTTGTTTGGTTTTTGTTTGTTTGTTTGTTTGTTGGTTTTTTTTGGGTTTTTTTTGCATGTTTGTGTGTGTGCTTTTAAATGGATTTTTGGGAACAGAAAGACTTACTTGCTGGCATAAGATCTTAGGGAACAGGCACTCATGAACCATGTTCTGTTACTTTTCATACTACATTCTACTAAATATGTGAATAATATGTTCACAACAAGTTCAAAGCAGAGTATACAGCAGATAATGACAAAATTAGTCATGGTAATGGTAACGTGTGCTGATTTTAAAATTGCTGTGAAAGAAGAGGAAAATGACACTGATGAAAAAGCTTTTGTTATGTCATTTCAAGGAAAGTGGGATCAATGCCAGAAGAGTAAAAGGCACATTACCTAGCTGCATTTCACCTAATTCAAGCCACTAAGTAATGTTATACATTAAGTACAGAGCTTATTGTAGTTCATAGACAAAAGGCTTTTTACTTGCTTTTAAAAGTTGTTTTATTTTAAATTAGGTTTGAAATAGGCAAACAAAATAAATGCAGGCTTGATGTGGTCTTAATTTTAAATAGTGGGTACCACTTGGCATAATGTTCATTAGTTTAGACTTAGAAGAGTTTTGTGGTTGCTTTGAATAAATACACAGAGCTTATGGAAGCAAATGAGAAGGTTCAAATTTCACATTTGTTAATGGTATTAAATTAACCAAGGCAGTCTACAGTCGAGTAAGAGCTTCCTCCTTTCTTCCCTTTAACAACAGAATGAATTATAAAGTGATACATTGAATGTAACATCTTCTCATACTTTTTAGCTTTTAAAACCTTTTATTCAGAGTGATACTGTGGTTTTTCTTTACTCATCCTAAGAGACAGTAAGAAACTATTTAGCCTCAGTAAAATTCATATACTTCAGTGTTTCTCTTCCTAGTAGCCTGACTTGGTATTCTCAGACCGCAAATGACTTTTATGATAGTGTACAGTTCCCTACAGGCCATTTGGGCCATCAAAGGAGTTGTAGATTGGATTTTTTCATGTGTAGGGAAAGAACTGAAATAGCCCTGCTTTTACTATTTATTCTTTAACTTCTCCAGAAAACTTAAATCCAAGTATAACAACTCTTTCCGTAAATGTGCTAAACTTAGACCATCAACCTGTTCCATGTCATGCACATCGATCCAATCTACTTAGGATTAAGAAAAGAGAATTGTTGGTCAAAGTACTGTCACTATCTTTTTTTTTGCTATCAGAGTCCTAGTGCCCCACTCTGTTTTAAAAGTGCAAAGTGCAAAGTGCATCTTTTTAAAAAAGATTTTAAATCATTTAAAATGATATAATTTTATCTGTTGACTTACAAGAATATTTATAAAACCTAACTCATACTAAGAATGGCAACCCAAGATGTATGACTCTTGAAAACAACAATGCTTAAAATAAGGTTCCATTATTTGTTTTATCTGTATTGCTGTTGGAATATTTTTGCAAAATGTCAGCTTTGAAAACTCCTTTTCCCCTTCTTTCCCAGTTTAATTACTACCTTTTGATCAAACTGAAAAAATTCAGGCACTTACGTTCTAATCTAATTGATCATCATTTGCAATATTTTTTGATTCAGTTGGATTGATGTCATTTTGCATTTGATTGCAGTAAGTTCTGAAGATATTTTTGAAAGATATCACAAATGTATTTATATTAGAAAGTACTTGGAAAATTATAATAGACAAACTACTCATAATTTTATCTAATTTTAACCAAAAGACAGACAAAAATAGGTTTATAGTGTCGATTCTAGATAAAAAGAAGCAATGAGAAAAAAAGAGTTCTGTCATAGTTTTAAAGCACTTGGGATATTTGCATATTAGAATCTGTTTAGTCAGCTAAAATCCTGGGAGTTAGTAGTGGTAAATTGAATAAGGACCTGGATGAAGGGGAGATGATATGGGTTCAGTGAAATGGGAAAATACCAGTTTGAGAAGGAGTTATTATTGAAGCTCTCCAAAGACCAGCTGGGAAGCAAACTTTTTTAAAGATTGGAATTAGATGACCTTAAAGCCTGGCCCAGTAAAAGTGATATGAAAATTAATGTTGCGAAGTACAAGTTCTTATACTTGGTTAAGAGTAAGAAATTATACTTCAGGCTGAGAAGTAATCTACTGGAAAGTGCAGAGTAGAAGAAAGTTGTGTGGACCTGTCATTTACAGGGCAACTGTGAAGAACCAGATGAGATCTGTGTGAAAATGGCAATCACATTGAGCAGACATATTGACCAAAGTCTGTTAGGAAAAGATATGGATTAGTTGATATATTCCACTTCATTAATCCTAAATATCGTGTAAAGTTCTCTTTCATGTGTTTTAAAGAAGGATAAATTCAAACTGGATCAAATACAATGATATCTTCAGTAACAAAAACATGGTGGGAGGAGCCAGAAGAACTTGGCTCAGGATCACAATGCAGGATGGAGGGGTAGGGGAGTTTTCAGAATGGCTTCAGCAGCCAGGGAATTTATCCAACCCTTTCAACCATCTCTCAACCAGTGCAGGAATGTCTCATATTTAAATTATTAGTTTTGATTTGGTTTACTTGTTTGCGGTGGGTTGGTTGGTTGATTGGTTGGTTTGGTTTTGCTTTGTTGTTTAAAATCTTTGATATTTTTGAGCCTTTTCAGTAAGTGTTCCTTTTCCCTGGTCAGTGTTAAGGTTCTAAAATGTCTTCCCAATAGTAAAAATTTATTCTGCTTTCAGTCATTTTGTTCTATTTTATAATAGCTTTGTTTTATTTCCAACCAGATATTTTTACAGTTGTCTGTTGTTTTTGTCTCCTAACTATAGTTCTAGCTTTTATTTAAATGTTTGGGTTGTTTTGGCTTGGGTTTTTTGTTTGCATTTCTCCCCTTTATCTGAAAGAGTGTATCCAGTAACTTTTATAATTAAGAACCAGGGATGCATGTCAGATTGATATTGCATCTGGAGAGGAGTTAAAAACAAACTCATTAATATGGTACACCATAGTAGAGGATCCATGTTTCTAAAAATAGCAAGCTATAAAACATAGTCTCTACTGGCTACTTATAATATTACTGCCCTGTAACCAACAATACCCACATTTACTTTTTTTGCGTGGTGATGGTGTCAGTAAACAGAATTAATATCGCTTCCAATTTTTCTAAACCTGTACTCTGCTTTTTCATTTAACGCTAAATTAACAAAACATGTGTGATTAAACTTCAAAGAGTTATTATTGGTCTGCAAAGGCAACATGGAGGGAAAGCTAGGAGTCATCCTAGTCAGGAATGTCTCTTAGTCACACAATTTCAGTACCTGTCCAAAAAGTGTTTGCTCTCAGAACCCTATTTATTTCTTTCAAGGAGAAAAGAAGAGATGTTAAATGCATCATTTAATTCCTGGGCCTATGTTTTATATTTCCAAAGGAATGTCATAGTGCCTGAACTCTGAGACAAGTGCTGTCCTTTCCTGTGCACCTGACAGCTTTTTGCACACACCAAACCCCTTCCACCCCCAGCAGTGTTTGCCTCTTTCACTGTGGTTGCAGACAGTTAATGGACAGCAATTTTCAGGGAGTTACCTGCTGAAGATTGTGCACCAGGTGCTGCCCTCTAAGCTTGGGGCTTTTTTTTTTTACTTTTTGGGTTGAGTGGTAACTTTTTTTCCCCCCCCAATAAGAAGAAAATATGTGCAATAGTTTTCTCTCAAGAAAATAAGAAAAGCTATAATGTAACTTATATGCCTTTTTTCCGAATAAATAATAATATAAATATACAAATTTTGTAGTGTTATGAAGGTTCTTACATAAATGTTAAGTGTTTTACAGGAAAACAATGATTACTTTAAAAAAATATGTAACATCAGTGCATTGACTAGTTCCAGGTAGTAAAACTTTTTCTTCAATCTTTTAAATTCTGCATTTGGCCCTTTTGTTACAATAGTTACAAGATAAAAATTGCAAATGGCATATCAATATATTATATTGAAGTCTGAAAATTTTTTCAGAAATTCTTTGGGGGTTTTCTCTGGCAAAATTAGTGTTGTCATTCTGTGTTATTACTATTGTTTTTTTGTTATTATTATCATCATTATCTTAATTATCATTTATGATAAGGTTATCATTATTGTTAAAACCAAGACATTTAAAAAAACCCATTTGGACTCTTGGTGTCAGCAAAATGATAGCCTCTCAATTTTGATTTCAGAATATCATCTTTGCTCATGTAGGGAATGTTAAGCTTTATATTTGACAATATAGAGCTGCTCTCTTTCCTAGTGTCATCCTCTAAAAATTATGAACATCTGTGACAGTGACTGGGCTTGTTCATGTAGGCATCCATAGTAATACTGAAGTTAATTGAAGAAAGACTTTTAAATCTTGTAGAATTTAAATTGCCTGTGTGAGTTCATTGTGTGAAGGTTAGCAGTTTTCATAGATGGCCCTGTAACACCGGCTGATTTCATGATCCCTCCTTCATGCCTTTCCTAAATTGAATAGTGACTTTGAAATATACAGATAACATAAATATTTAAATGAAATATCAGAATACTCACTTTTGAGATCTTTGCATAATGACCTGAGTAAAGGAGCAAAATATGTGTACTATTAGTTGGCGAGCAGAAGTTCTGAATCATTCAGTAGCCATGCAGCTATGTCTCATTACCTGAAAGATAGTTCACTGAAGAACCATCTCTTGTAACATAGAGCGTGAAGTGCTTCTGAGGATGCAGTATATTTTAAAAAGTACAGTAAATAGCAGAAGAATCAATTTAATTTAATTGCTATGTTTCATTTTCCTTAGTGTAAGGCATTGTGTCAGGTAATGCATCTAGTTAAAAAAGGTCAGTCTCATTTGGGCATGTCTGGTGGGCACTATCACTCATGTTTTGAGTCATAGAGCGCATTCCTTCTGAAAGGAAAGAAAGAATCAGGGGGCCTCTCTTTGGAACTAGGTATGAAATTATTCTTTTGAATCACATTTTTAAAGAATTTAATTATTGAACAGCTAAGCTTACTTTCATGCTTTTCTAATACTTGCACTTGTTGGGGGTTTGGAAGGAGGGTGGGGGGAAGTGTTAATTAAAAGTATTGCTTGTATTCAGCTTGAGGCTGAAATGAACCTCTAGAAGATCTTAGCTTCCTTACAAGTTCCTTCCTTCCTATAATGGAAGAGTAAATGTCTCTTACATTAAAGTATTTATATAATTAAAAGACAATAGACACATTATGCCTTTTGTAGTTTACTTGAAGAATGAAAGATAAAACCCAGAGATTTTTCATGCTTTACCAGCTGAGCAGAAACATTTTTATTTGGATGATCTTCAGTTCCTATGTAGTTCTTTTGTCTAATATGACAAAATGCTTACAAATATAGAATTTTAGTAGGTTGTGTTTAGTCAGGTTCACCACAGGTGAAAAGCTAACTCTCAGCAGATCAGCCTGTAACTTAAGGCAACTATACAAGAGGGAAGAGAATGCAGTGTCACCAGTTTCATCAGTTTAATGTGTATCACTCCTTTTTTATGCAAGTGTGCAAATGAGTTCTGAGACATGGAAGTGCAATGGCCTTCTGTTAATATAGGAGCTACTTAGTACATGGATGAACAGAGAAGGATTCAAGGTCTGGACTCCTATCACATATGTCTAAATTTTTTTAAGATTTTTTTAAACATTGACTAATGAGGAATCGCTAGTTAGCCTGAAAATATAGAATAAATGTTCTGACTAGTCCACTGTGCCTGCCTTAACTGTCAGATAACTTCCAGCGTCTGACTTTGGATACGCAGTCATGTGTATTACAGTCTTACCTCTGGAATTCACTTTCATGTTAAATGCTGCTTCTTACAGGCTGATATTTGTCAGTCAATTTAATTGAAATGTCACGCTGACCTTTATATGAAATATGCTGAACTTACTGGGATTTTTTTTAAGTTCTTTTTACTTTTGTTCCAGTTAAAAATTCTTAAATTACTAGTATACAAAAAGTTCATGCTAATTAAGTTCATGAAACTGACTGCTCATTGATCTTACGAACAATACATTTTTTTGCAGATGTAGTTCAGCTGAATCTGCCTGAAGATCAAAAACTAAGCACCACTGCAGCAACAGTGGGACAGAGTGCTGTCCTAAGTTGTGCCATCCAGGGAACCCTGAGACCTCCCATCATCTGGAAGAGGAACAATGTCATTCTGAACAGCTTAGATTTGGAAGATATCAGTGTAAGTAACAGAAAGATCTATTTAACAGCTTTTTATCAAAACTTTTCATAAATAATAGAAAAGTGATGCATAACAAGCTACATAGTCTTGGTGTTTCAAAGAAAAGAAATGAAAATGATATGTTAAGAACTCTGTTTTAATTTTCTGTGTATTTGAACCCCTGTTAAATATAGAGAAAATATGATTCACAGACCAATCATTTAAGAATAAATATAGCAATAAAAGCACATGAGGGCTCAATTGAAGCCCAAAATATACTCAGCATTGTACATTCAGTATTGTACAGTCTTCACATACTTAGAAGAAAAGAGAAATCTGACATGAACATTTTCATGCACAAACAGATCATAATAGTTTTCTTTTATAATAGTTCAGTAGAAATCTATTTTTTCCCCAAATAAGTGTTTAATAATAAAATTAGTTGTTTTGCCCATTCCTCCAAATATTCAGCAGTGTATATGGTACCTCTCAAAGAAAGAAAACCAGAATATTAGTATAATTTTTAAATCTTTTTTTTCAGGAAGACAATTGTTTGGCACCTAACATTGCCATGACCTAAAAATACAGAGGAAAATAGAAAACAAGTATTAGAATTACATCCTCTTGCAAGACTAAAAATAGGCTTTCATTCATATTTTGTATGCTTTTGGGTATGCTTTCTTTGTTTTGGCCTTCTTGTATTAGCAAAGTTGTAAATGTGGACAAATTTGTTACTTTGGGAGTTGTAATGTCTGTCTAGCCCAAGTGAGTCTGAAATCACCTGAACTTTTGTGTGTGTGGAATATTGCTACAATCAAATATCTAGTTTGTCCATTTTTATTACTTTCTTTAATGCATGTTTTATTTTTAAGGTGGAAATTGTTCCCACACATCATCTCTCTTTTATGTCTGGTTTTGTTAGTTCTGATGGTAAACTGAGCTTCCTCACAGTGGTGCTTTGTGAATTAAAGGACAATTTCAAAGCTCAAAAGCTCATCTTGCTTGAGTGATAGTTTTAAGTCCCTTGAGAGGCTTAGGATAAACCCAACATAATCTGAAAAGTTCTCTGTTAAATAATAATTGCGTTTGTTAGTTTGATATTAATCACATGGCTTACATTGAAAAGTGTCTTGCTCATGTCCACAAGATCCTGCCTGTAATATTTTTTACCTTTCTGTAAATATTCTTGATGTTCAAAACCATTATTTGGAGTACTTACTAAACAATTCTAAGTGTAATAGCTGACATGAGCTGTTGATAGAAAAAGGAAGATGCATCTGTACACACAGAAATAAAAGGGAAATGATGAATGGAAATGATAAAGCTAACAGCTCAGTTTGACTGAAAAGTTCAGTTGGCTTTTTTTGCAGACATGAAAAGAGCAAGTGATTTCAAAGCTGGATACATACATTTTTGAGTATGAAAAAAGCCAAACAAAAACCAAAACAAGAAAAAACAAGTAAAGTTCTTGTGCTGAGTGCAGGTGCCCAGGAATTGGCAGCAGGGGCCACAGGTGTGGCCTCTCAGGGGAAAAGGACAGGGAATGTTGCATGTCGTGGGCAGCCATTCCCAAGGGACTGTCAGTAGGGCAGCGGCACAGACACACCCAAGGCACCTCTGAAAGACCATTCAAAAAAGGGCATTAAAAAACAGGGAGAGAGAGAGAGAGAGATTAAAGAACAAGAAAGAGCAAGAAACCACAGAGGTAAGTCTCAAGCTGGAAGAGCAGAAAGTACTCCTTGGTGAAGCAGATATCCAAAACATCTACATTGGCGCAGGTTTATCTTGAAGGACTTGACCAATTGCCTGATCAGTCTGGTGACTTTTTATGATCTAGTGATGACAATGGTTGACAAGGCAGGACCAACAGATGTCACCTATCTAGACTTCTGCAAGGCCTTCAATACAGTTCCACGCAACATATGGATGGATGGATGGATGGATGGATGGATGGATGGATGGATGGATGGATGGATGGATGGATGGATGGATGGATGGAGTGAGCCAGAGATTGTGGTCAACAACTCTATGTCATTGTGTCTAAGTGGAGGCCAAGAGCTGACAAGAGGTGTCCCTCAGGGATCTGTCTTTGGCCTAGTGTTCTTCAACTTCTCTGTCAATGACACAGACAGTGGGATCGAGGTCACCCTCAGCAACTTTGCCGGTGATATCAAACTGAGGGATGCAGTTGACACATCTCAAAGATGGGGGTGCCACCCTGGGGGACCTGGAAAAATCTGAGAAGTAGATCCACAGGAACCTCATTGTTCATAAGCAAAAATTATGTTATAGTTTAGTCCCTTAATATCAACAGTTTAGTTACAATTCAAATACAGAAAGAGAAGGTCAGATTCAATATCCACAGAGTGAGGCACTAAAATTAATAGAGCTCAAATATGATATGTATAGATATCTAATATGATATATATAGATATCAAATATGATATGATATATAATAATATGTGGGATATTAATCTCTCTTTACAGATAAAGTAAAATAGGGAGGAAGGAAGAATTAATGGTGTCTGGATTAAAAGAAAAAACAAAAGAATGGAGAAAAAGACATTGAGTTAGATTGGTCCCCAGACCTTCTTTTCTTCAAAATTTATTTTATTTTTCAGTGTTTTCACAGATTTGATTTGTCTCTCTTTATTTCAAGATTCTATTCTCCTTGTATAATATAAGTTGTCCCCAGAAGGAGTGTGCTCTAAGTTTTACTATGGCTATATTATAAACTATAATGATGTTTGCCTGACTCTGGGAATTCTTAATTTACTCAGTTATACAAGAACCACATCTGTGCATCTCAAGACTAATAAAGTTGCCTAAAGAGCAGTACATTTTCTGAAAATGACAAGGCAAACACTGACCTGGGAAGATAGGTAGTTGGGGTTTTGGGGTTTTTTTCAATAAAGTGGATGAAAGATTAACATAACTGGAAGTCAATACATATACAGGAAACCAGTCAGACTAAGCAGTAGTAAAAATGTGATTTTGTAAACCATAGAAAGTACTCATACTTAGAAATTAAGCTTTTGCACTATCCAGTTCTCAATATGAATTAAGCTTTTTGCTTTGAGGAGGGACAAACTAAGAACAATATAATGTCCTAGCATTTTGTCAAATGGAAAAATGCAACAAAAAGGAAAGGAGTCCAGGTCTAAACTAAAATTGATAGTTCACTTTTTTTTTTTTTTTCAGTATTCTACTCCTCTACTGAAAGCGTACAAGATATACCTCTAATGGTGTCAGCTGTGGAGTAGCTAAAAATGAGTCTTGTTGATGACTAGTGTCTTGTATATTCTAAGGCATTTTAAAGAAATAGTAATAAATACTGTTTGACATTCAAAGAATAATGATAGAAATTTGTGTTTAAATAGTATAGTTAAGAATGTTCTATGAAGGGTGTGTTAATAACATTACTGATAATATCCAGTTGATAATTTTAAAAGTCCTTACTACTCCTCAACTCTTCTTATGGTACTTATAACTACTATTTGTAGAAGTACTACATCTTGCTACTAATCCTTCTCTTACTGAAACTGATGGGAGGCAGGGATAATTAGCACCCATCTGAGTGAAATTATAAAAAATTATATGCCTCTGCAAATTTTACTTAAATTGTAATATAATTGTGCTGTGACTCACTACAGAACTGATATCGCAGGACATTTTGATGATATTTCAGTACACATATAGAAAGGCTTTTTTTTTCCTTGCTGTTATCCTGCATCTTAAATTTAATATTTGCTGTTCCACTTTCCTCTTTTTTTTATCTAACCTACTATTCATTAGAGAGAATAATTCCCATGTATGAAAAGTAGCAGATGTATTTCCCAAATGCAATACATTACTTCTTTAGTGCTAATTCATTCAATTTTTAAAGTCTTTGTAACTTATTTTTCTTTGTTGTTTTTCTGATACTTTATTCCAGCTTTGCCTTCTGGTTCTTTCCTATACATGTAAGCAATCATACTTTTCCTACAAGATCTTGGCCCTTTTTCTTCCATTTATTGAAGATCTACTGAGATGGTTTGTCCACATGCAAAGTTTAACAGTAACTTTTCAAAATAGTGTAGTGCAACTTTTTTCTTTTAGTAAAAGCTCATTATATATTTCTTTAGGCTACCTTCATGGAAAGAATGTAATATTTCCATTTTGGGTTTTTTTAAGTTATGGATGGGTTACCTTTTTCTCAAAACTTCTTATTTGTTTATCTTGTTAAAATTAATTTGCACAATAAAGCTGACCATCTTTTGGTGGCAGTTGGCATTTTCTTCTTGTCATATTTGCCCTTCACCCACCAAGAAAAAACACAACCCAAAAGACTGTAACGGAGAATGCCAATGAAAGCTAATATTCTCTAAAGAACACGATAATTTCCATTCTGTAGAGTTTTAATGAGAAACAGATGAAAAAAAGGTTTCCAGATTGTCCAAAACACTAAGCATCTATGCTAGAAAGGAATCCAGACATCTGACCTCTTCTTTTTCTTCCAGCTTCTCATTTTGTGTTCCCCCTTTTATTATTCTTAAGAAAAATCTCGGGAGAACCTCATGAATTATTCCTTTCCACATTTTTTTCTCCCATGGAATAGTATGAACCTACATACTAGCTTCTTTTTATGCATTGTTGATTTTTTTCTTAATACAGCACAGTTATGACTTAATTACAATGTTAGAAATGTGAATACCCTGTCAGAGAATAATGTGTGTGTGTGTGCGCGTGTGTTTGTACTTCTGACAGAATCCCAGGTGAACCATAAATGTCAGGGAAATATTCTTCAATCTTTTCCCCAAATCACATAAGTTAACTCTTAAAAGTAAGATTTTTATTTTTTTTTTTTTTTAATTAGGACATAAACTACAGGACTTATATTTAAAGAAAGGAAAAATTAATAGTCAAAACTGAATAGTGTCCTGATTCTGGCTGGACATGTTAAATTTTTGCATTAGCCAGGAGGGAGCATGTCTAAGACCCAGACAGTATTCTACCACCTCACATAATTTTTTGGGAATGGAGGAAGAGCTCCCTTCCACGTGGAGTAGCATGGCAAAGGGAGCAGTCAGGTGTTTTAGGGGTTTCTGTGGGGGCAGGTGAGCAATCACATATAAATCATTCACTTCTTTTCTTGTATAATCTGTCATTACTATTGTTGCTGTTACTGTTTGTTGTCTTATTTCATTGCTATTTCCAGTAGATTGTTCTCAACTCAGCCCGTGATCTTTCCCTCTTGTTCCTCCAATTCTCCTCTCTAGCCTGCCACATTGGGAGGGACTGTGATCGAACTCCACATGGTTTGGCAAGTTTCAGTAGGAACATTACATTAGGGAATACCATTCCTAAACCTTGACAAAAAGGTGTTCAAAGTTCACATACAATTCTTTATTCTCAACTGATAGTCTCATTGATTCTCAATGTCCTAAAGGGGGGAATGACTGCTTGCAGTCAAGGCACTGACTTTCTGATTTGCTGCAGCAAGCTCTGCATGCTCTTGGTTTATTCCTGAGGAGGTTTTCCTCCTCCCTGAAGTGTTGCCATGGGCCATCCTATTGTTTGTGTGAGGGAAAGTATAGTGGTCCTGTGACATGAAGAGAGCCCCAGAACCTACTTCCCTTCAGAGGTGATGCTCCTAACCTCATCCTTTTTGGAAGACAGTAACTCATAGTCCGACAAGGAACAAATACAGTGCCATAGGCAAAAAGCTGGCAGTCTTGTTCAGTCTGGATCCAGATCAGTTTATTTTGAGCTTTAATTAGTAAATTGCAGTGCAGCAATTTCAGTGTGTGATCTTCTATGTGGTATTGTGTGTGTTACAACCACAATATATGTATAAAGTTGTATATGTATGACTTGATTGTCATGAGGTTCATTTTAAAAGCCTACTTGCAGGTTTTCCTTGTATATTATGCTTATGACACCTCTTAAACACATTAAATCTCTCAGATATTTTCTACTGATTTTTCTGATGAGGTGGTTGGATTTGATTAGCAGTGACTCATCAAAGTCAGCATGTTTCCATTTTAATCTATATTGAATTACCCTTTATCTGTTACACAGTTTTTCTTTTAAGTAGGATGCATTATTACCTTTTATTTTATATTTCATGAGTTGAATACCAATTTTGTTTTGTTCTTTTCTACTCCACTTGTTGTGATCCAGTTGTTGAGAGATGCCTCTGCCTGAATTAAGGTGCAAATGAGACCACATGCCAAAATCAGTAGCATGGATTTATTTAGCAGTAAATGTGAGGTACAGAGATAGAAAGAAATAGGGAAGAGTGAGGGGGGAGTGAAGGAGAGAGAGATCAAGAAGAAAACAATCACCACACTGTGGATCCAGAGGTGTCCCTTTGATCCTTCTTCACCCTGGTCTTCTTGGTAGTAGGGGTCCCAGAGTCATTCTGGAGGCCACTTTCATAAAGTCCAGTTTGTGGGTATCCATGGGTGCACAGACGTTCACATGGCTGAGGGTGGCATGTGTATAAGCAGCTGTTTCCTCTCCCACAGTTTGCCATAGTGGGAATTTTTGTCTGAATGCATTAACCAGGATATGTTAACCAAACTTCAGCTCCTCTGGGCCTGGAATAAGCACCTTCCTGTTGCAAATTCCTGTCTTCTGAGCTTATCCTAAGTTCATGCTGCTGTGGCCTTGACAATGTTTTAGGTAATTGCGGTCTTTAAGTCTCTTACATCTCCCTGTGGCTTAAACAGTGTCTTCCTGGGACTTTTTTTTTCATTTCACAGGTTGTCCATGGAGGGGATGTGTTTGTAGAAAAGTCAGAGAAAAGATAGAAACAGCAGGAAAATTACACAAGCAATTATACAGTGTACAGTCGCTATCCCAACAATTACAAATGTAACTCCAGTTGCAATCATCAACTCAATTTTCATTATAGCTATTTTCCCCACCCCACGAGTCACAAGAATTAGAATATGGACATCAGCCAATAAGCTAACCTTGGGTTTGGAGTGATTGGAAAAGCTTTGACATTTGATCGGTGATTTCTTTCATTTTGGCTTGGACTTCTTCAGTCGATGATGTTGCATTGGGAATGGTAATGCAACACCCAGTTGCAGTAAGATTTAGCATTCCAAATATTCCTTGTTCCTTTTTAATAGCATATTTAATGCCAACTGATTTTGTAAAGCCATTTTTGACACTTGTTGGTCTTGCAAGTTCAGCTGTAGGAGCAGATACTTGGCTCAATTACTTGAGGGCATGCACCTGCCATGTAATATTTCCCAAGTCCCATTAATGTTGTGTGATAACCGTAGAAGATGTAAAAAATATTGGAAGTCCCAAAGCTATATCTTTTCCCCACTCTATAATAATCACATCTATTACTGATCAATTCCCATCTTTTTTCAGGAGAATTTATTTTCTGCCATGTCTTTTCTGATAATGAATAATGAAAGATGGAATCTGGGCAAATGGATGGGAGTTCTATCCTGCAACTTAGACCAGCAGGCTCAGTTAGGAACATCCCGAAGCTAATCCAGGTGCAACGTAGCAGCACATCCAGGTGTCTATCAAGTACATTTGGGGCTTAAATTTAGGAGTAACTCCTACTCAATTTTTTTTCAGGCACCAATACTTTTCTTTTCACTTTTGCCCATCTTCCCTGTATTTCAAAATTAGTGGAAAGCAATTTTATATTTTGTGTTACAAGATGAATTCTAAAACTTCTTAAGCATCTTTTCTTCACTCCCATAATATCTTTCTTCCTTAAGCTTTTCTTTCAGTTCAAATTCGCTGTTTTCTCTGTTCTTTTCTGTATATCTATATAAAGTTGCAGATTATGTCTGCATTCAATATTGCTGCTACTAGCAAATTCATTTTGTGCTATTAATTTCTGATTAGTTCATCAAAAAATTGCAGTTTGATTTTTATGTACGGTTATAGACATACTCTTCTCACTTCTTCTGCTGTATACATCCATCAACTGGGTGAAAACCAGCATCATTTCTGAATAATTTTATTACTAGTTACATATTTATTTCTCCAACTTTTCCAGGTCAATGTTCAGTAGTTCTGCTATCCTAGTAGACTTAATGCTTTTCACAGCTTTCAGAAGAATTATGCGAAAAGGTTTTATAGTACACACAAAGAATACTGAGCTTTTCCGGTTATCATTTTAGAAAAGAAGTCTTGAAAGAGCAACCTGACTAAGCTACAGCTAGCAGTAAAGGTCACGCCTTCTTAAGAGCTTGAGAGAAAGATGCTTTGTTAATAATGGCCTCCTGTGGCTCACAGTCCTGACTTTCCAATCATTGCTATAGTACATTAAATAGGAGGGCCATATCACTAGCAATAAAAGAGCTTTGATATCCAGGAGTCTGTTTCATTGAGCAGANAAAAAAAAAAAAAAAAGAGACAAATGCTGTCTGGCCCACCATCACAAGCAGCCCAGGAGAAAAAATTAGGATAGGTAGGTCATAATTATCTATTGGGAGCTTGGATCAACCGTCATTTATATATTTTCAATTTTTTTTTTTTAAGTACTGCAGAAGTGTTCAAGGGTGTTTACTTAGTACTGACTCAGGAAGAAAATTTCTACCCATCTAAAAAATAATTG
>WBNO01025753.1:2684-47172 GCA_013400575.1 Peucedramus taeniatus | reverse complement strand
AGCGGGGCGCGCTCCGGCGCCCACTCGTGTGCGGTGCCTGGGGCACGGCTCGGGGCAGGGACAGCCCTCGGGCGGCGCCTGTCCGGCACCGCCTGCCCTCAGCGCCGCGGGTTCCTGCTCCTTCGCTGCTGCTGCATTTGTTGTGCCTGAACAACTGTACAGAAAGGACCGCCAAGTCTTGTCTGTTTCATAAAGCCTTCCACTTTTAAGCAGTGTTTTGGTTTGTTTCAACGCAATTTTTTTTTCTTTGATTGTTAAGATCAATAATATTTAAGGTTCGTCAAAAAAACATGTGACTGGTGTCATTTTAAGTTGGCCCGGTCCTTGCCTGTCTGTGAAGCAGACTCCCTTTGGGAGAGCGCCTGTGCCGAATGTTTTTTTACACCAGTGATGAAATTTTCTCAGTGTGCATGCATGTAGGTTCCCTCCTGTCAGCTTTCTCTGTGAAAACTGTGCGTTGGTGCACATGCATTCACTTGCTTTTTGGTTTTGTTAGTCCTCAAGCTCTGGGGATGAGGCTCTGAGGGAAAAACGTGCTCGGATCCTGTCTCGAGGGCTGCCAAAGCAGAAGCCCATAGAAGGAGTTAAGCAGGTGGTGGTTGTGGCTTCTGGAAAAGGGGGAGTTGGAAAATCAACAACAGCAGGTAAGATTTCTTTTTTTTTTTTAATCATTTCCTTTGCACACTTTCTAGTATTTTGTATGGAATATTTAGGTGCTTGTGTCATTATCTTGTGATTGGATTCCATAGTGCTGCCCTTCACCTCTGACAAGTCATGTTGCAGCCATTGCGAATCTACTTGGATACAGAAATCTTTGCTTTAACTTAGATGTGAATTTAGCTTTGAAATCATATCTTTGTAATAGTGCAGTGCTCTTCTGAGCATCAGGGCTTCTTAAGAGGTGATGTAGGCTGAGGTGAAAGGGATCATATGCTAGTGCAGTGACACTGTTCTTCCTTCCCTGGCTGCTTAGGTGTGCCTATACAGTGCCTTTCTCTGTAGAGGATACTAATATTTAGAAAGTTTCCAGATCAGGACTCTGTTCAATTTTCTCAACTACATGTGTAGGTGTTCTGTAAAGAAAAAATGGAGCAGTATTATAAACAACAAAATTGATCAGAGCCTTGTGAAGTACCTTGAACTCTTCTCTCAACTCTACCATTAGGTTTTGTATTAATTTTTCTTTAATTTTTTCTCTACTACCTGTTCCTAGTAAAATGAGATAGTACATGGGTTACCAGTACTGCAGAAATTGACTTGAATTTAAACAGATGACAGAATAGAAAAATATTTGTTGTGCCAACATGTGCAAAAAAACATTTGTTGTGCCTTCTTACAGTGGTTGAGGGAAGAATGGCTGATATCATTGACCTGGACTTCTGCAAAACATTTGGCACTGTCCTGCATGGCATCCTTGTCTCTGAACTGGAGAGACTGGGAGTTGATGGGTGGACCACTTGGTGGGTTAGGAATTGGCTGGATAGCTGCACTGCATCCAGGTCTGGGTCCTGTGAGAGTGTGTCCAAAAGTACCACAAAGATGATCAGAGGGCAGGAGCACCTCTGCTGTGAAGAGAAGCTGAGAGAGTTGGGGTTGTTTAGCATGGAGAAGAGAAGGCTTCAGGGAGACTCTTAGAGAACCTTCCAGTAGTTAAAGGGGGCTTACAGAAAGGAAGGAGTGTGACTTTTTATGTGGGCAGATGGGACAAGGGTGAATAAAGGTTCTGGTTCTTCTAAACCTTCTTCTTCATCTCTCCACTTCTGGTTCTTCTAAACCAGAAGTGGAGAGATGTAGATGAGCTGCTAGGAAGAAATTCTAAACTGTGACAGTGGTGAGGCACTGGAACAGATTGCTCAGACAAGGGGTGGTTGTCCCATCCCTGGAAGTATTCAAGGCCAGGTTAGATGGGATTTTGCATAACCTTGTCTAATGGAAGGTGTCCCTGTCCATGGCAGGGGTTTGGAGCTGGGTCATCCTTAGGATTGCTTCCAACCCAAACCATCCTATGATACTGTGATCCTGAAAGTAAAGTTCTTGGAAAAGATCTCTGTAAAATGTTAGAAGTGTGTTTAAAGATCTCTTTCTTAGCATCTAGACTGGAGAAGAGTCATCCTTTAGTCAAAGGATGTCTGCTGTTCATCTCCATATGTTGTGAATAACACGGATGGATGGAGCTACATGGATGTAGCTCTTAATGTATAATTTTGGGTTTTGTATTTCAGCCATGCTTGAAACAGACTAGTTGTCTAATAATTTCTAGAAGAGACTAATATGTCTGTACTAAAAGTAACTGTTCTTAAAAAAAGTTTTTTTTTCTATTTATCTATTGTCTATCCTATACATAGGATACACCTACCTGTACAAAGACACGCAAAACAGTTAAAACTTGTGTTCCTTAACCATCAAAAGGTATATCATTATAATATGTAGACTGGTTGTTGCAGGTTACTAAAAATACCAAGTACCTGTTCATCAATTGATAGTTTACAAAATGAACATAATTTGAAAAGCAAATTCAGATTATTGTTCTCATGTCTGCAAACAAATATCTGAATTTAAGTTTTTGTAACTGGCATCTGTGTACAGTTTCTACATAAAATTTAACACGTATAAATAATACTTAAAGCTGTGAGTTCATTCCTGTGCATTTAAAAATAAAAAATCAAGGTTCAAGAAGCATTAAATAAGATATTGGAAATGTAAATGAAGTATTTACATGTATGTGTAATGGTCAGCCTTTTTAAATGAATGTTTTAATTTGTAATATTGAGAAGAAAATACATATTTCTTGTTTACTACAATGAGGATAAATTTAATCTTTCAGATGAACAATTGAATATCAGATAAGTTTTATAAACAAAAGTATTGCATGACATCATTACTGAATTATGTACTTAAAATTATATTCTTGAGATTTGTGGGGAACATGTTTGGTGACAATTCCACTGATGCATTTTGAGAGCAGGAATTGAAAAGAAGGGAGATTAGTAAGCACGTCTAATTCCTAAAGCACCCCAGGAAATATCATCAATCTTGTGTGTATGTCAGAAGGCCTGTTAGGGCTTTTTTTTTTTTTTTTGTTTTCTCCAGTATAGTTGTGTTTCAGTTGCTCTGGATCTCCATTTCAGGAAAAGAGCATCTGCATTCTGGTCAAGTTTGTCAGGGTCATTCCCTAACCTGTTGAATTGCATATGGCTTTCGTGTTGTAATCTCTGTTGCTTCCAGTGCTTTTTTGTCTTCTGGAATCAGTGTAGTCAATGATTAGAAGAAATTATGTTACTGGCACAATTTTTTTCAATGCATGTTTAAATACTTTGTTTGTTGTTTCTATTTTATATACCAATGCTTCTAGGAGGTCTCCCAACATAACTGAAGCTGGTGAGCTATTAAAGATACCATTTGCACGTGCTGTTTAGTTATGAGAGTTAAGTACTGATGGAAATGTAAAAGCTTTAAACAAACTGTGTTTTTAGTTGCTTCATCTCTCTTTATCTGTTTTTTTTTTTTAGTTACAGATACTTTCAGGTAGATGTGACTTTGTTTTCTGACATAAAAATCAAGTGAAAAACATGCATTACACCTTCTTCCAGAAAACATCTCTATTCAATATATCACAAGAAATCAAAAAAAGGAATATGATCATCTTTTTGGTCTCTTGTTTTAATAGTTTATGTCAATGCTTACCAAATGTCTAGTTTTTTGAAAGTTTACTAGAGAGTGTGGTGAAGGTTACTGATGGTAGTAATTTAGTTTTATAGAATGGTGTCAACTTTCAAACGTGGGTACTTCCAAATTTTTTTGTAATGTTATTCTTTCGCAAAATACTGAGTCTGTATTATTATTTTGCAGTGACCTCTAGAAACTGTAAGTCTGCAAATTTTTGTAGATTAGCTTGAGTTTGTTTGCTGGTTAAGAAAAATGGACTGAAATACAGGTGCTGCTGTCACTTAAACTGCTGATGTTGTAGAGATGCAAGAAGCTGAGAACTGAGGGATGATGTAATTATTAAATAAGTGTGATGTATTTATATTTTCTCTTGTTAGCAATGATAACATTCTCAATATTTAGAAATCAAGTTTTCCTGCACTTAATATTTTTGTTTTTCCTCCTCTTCTTTCTTACAGTAAATATAGCCCTCGCCCTAGCAGCAAATGATTCGGTAGGTGAACATTTAATTATCAGCCTTAATGTGAAATGTGTATCATAAATAAAATGGTGACTGCTGAGGGCAGTCACATACATTTAATGTAATTAAAGTTTTTATTTAGTTAATTTCTAATTTGTTTTTGGTGGGCTTTTGAGTTTCTGTCAGTTTGTTTATATCTTATCGGTACCATAAATAATTTAGTAGATCTCATCCTGCTTCTGGGTTTGGTTCTGTCCTTTCCCTGATGTGTCACTGAGTTGAACTGCAGTTCTGGAAGAATGTGTAGATGTCACAGAGAAAGCTTCTGCCAGTTGTAGACACTTAATAAATAATGCTATCACTTCAGAACATTGACTTGAAAAAAATAGGAGTTAGTGCTGAATAGTGTCCAAACCATTTTTTTTATAGCTCCACAGATTGACTGTTTCTGGAGAAATTATGTATAAAATACTTTATTAGCAGCTAAGGCAAAAAACCCCAAAAACTCTGTATCTTCTGTAAAGCTTGGAAATACAGTTTTTTGGGTGATTTCCCAGCTCGGTATTACTAAAACTGTTGCCTGGACTATAAATAGATGGTAGGAACCATTCAAGAGTAAAATCCACAGGTGTTAACTATGTCCACCTGCTGCTGTAGACTGGGAGTAGTTCTATTGTGCACATTATAGCCACATAGATAAACTCAGAAGCAAGCCTCCTTTGCAATGGGAGGATGTATAATGCAGGCTTTGTACTCATAAAATATGAAATACAAAGTATCCTCAAGTACTTTAATCAGGCAAATGTAGCATCTTCTTGTAGAAGACAAAACAAAAAACAACAGGTAGAAGGAGTGAGGACTACATGCAATCTGCAAGCTTCCTGGAGGAATTTTGTAAAAGATTTAGAAATATTCCCATAAACTCAGTCCCACTTAATAAGAAGAGTGTTTAAAGCTGTTATATGAAATATGTACTCTTTGTGATGGCATCTGATCCTGTTATTTCACAGTCTTTAATTCTGTGTTTTAAATAGCCTCTTGGAATAATTGGATCTCAGAGAAAAATCTGTCATCTTGAAAAGCAAAACTTCTTAAATGGTTCCTTCTAATCAACTTTAAAACATGGCATTTGCTCTAATACTTTTGCAAAAAAAACCAGTCTGCAGTGTGATCTGTGTTGTGGGATGGTCGTTGTGGAGCTCCATGGAAACCCTGTCAACCAGTTGCACATAACTTTCTGTATCAGCTTATGCATTTTTAAGATGGTGTCTGATACTTCTCAAACATGCAGTTTTATGCATTTAAAAATATATATTTAGATAAAGTATCTCTTAGTAATTCTGACATACACAAGTTTTGGGATTATGCCCTTTATTAGGAGTTTTGATGTTACAATTATGTGGTATGAAGTTGGAGGCCAGTTGGATGTTAATCAATGAAGAGCAGCTGAAATTGATGAAAAAGCTGTGAATTGTGTGACCTGGTGGTCACAGGTTAGCAAGCTGTTACTGTGGTGAAATTGTGCATTGATGTGGTTATAAGTTAGAAAGCATGAAATTAAGGTGGATTAAATAAACCACTGTCTTGTTTGTTCATGCATTAATAAATTTTTTTCTTCTGTGGTTTATTTTCCTTAAGATAATTATGGCATGCATCATGTTTATGTTTAACCTTTGGGCTTTAAGTTGCTGGTTTATTCATTTGTGTCCTCACATTGATTTCAGTTCATTAATTTTGTAAGATAAGGTTTTAAAATGAGAATGTCTGTGACCTTATTCCGGGCTGGAACTGTCCAGTGCTCTGGATTCTAGAAATCATTGCAATTTTCAGTTTTGTAATGATGAATGAAATAAGGAGGCTGTTTTTCAGAGTCCATTGGTGCCTCCTGCTGTATTTTATAGTGAATTTCTTTGTCCTCAGGTATGCAACAATGGATGCCTTTATTTTACATCTAGTAATTATTGATTGTGTCTCACCTTGTTTCCTTTGTTGCTATTGTTAAGTTCATCTCTTTCAGAAGAAGATGTAATGATTGTTAGTAGAGCTTCAGGAGGCCCCTGCAACTTCATTAACTGTCCTTATGTCTCTTATAAAGAAAACACAAATTTATAGAAACTGATCTTGAACTTGATGTATTGCTTAAAGGAGGAAAGAAAGGCCTTGTGGAGGAAAACAGGTCACCATGACTATAAAGGTCTGTGCTTCCTTCATTAGTCTGCTACAAATTCTATGCTGAAACTGGTGTTCTTTTTCTAAGATAAAACAGGTTACAGACTATGGAAAACAACTGTTTTCTGGTGAGTGAGATCTGTGAAAGATGCTCTCTAAGAGGAGATTGGATTAGAGAATATTCTTGCTGTTTTCAGTAACAGCTGTGACATCTTATTGTTGTTTGGTGTATCATAAGTTAGAAGATTACCAGTCAAAGCGTAAAGGATTTTTTGTCCTCTTGATAAAAGAAAACATCCTTCCATCTTTTAAAAATCTACTTTCTGTAGTTAAAAACTAAGCAAAACCCCCACTGTTTCTACTGATATATGTATTTTAATTTTTTTTTTAACATGGAAGCTTTTTCAGTTGTTGTAGTGATGGTCTGAAATACTAAGGCATCAGCAGAGCCTTGGACACTGTGTCACAGTCACACAGTGTTGTTGGCAGAGCCGGGATTAGAATTTGAGAGTTCAAAGTCTTGCATGCTGGTGCTCAGTCTGCTTTGCATATTTTTACCTCCTGGTTACAGAGTAAATAATTCAAGACAGAAGTTCATTTAGATGCCTAGACACCATGTCCAAGACAAAGTAGTTTGGTGTTTGATTTTTGTTTTGATTTGTTTTGTTTTTTTGGTTGGTTGGTTTTGTTTTTTGATTCAGAGCCAGGGAATACAAGCAGGGCAGCCTCTTACGCCTTCCTAGAAATATTAGGTTTTTTGGTAGCCTGAGTTACCTGTTGTAGATGGATTAGTTAAGCAATATATATGCTCTTGGGTCTGTACCAAGGCCTATAAATCTTTACATTATTCTTTTTGTGTCGAGAAATAACTTAAAGTTTTACCCTTGTGTTCTATTGCTAATTGCTTGCTTAGTTTGACAGCTGATTCTTTTCATTCTTTTGATGTACCAGCAGTCAGTTGTGCTCCCCTAGGAGCTCTTGGGAAGAATTTTTGGGTTTTATGCCAGGACAATTCATATTTAGACGAGAATGACTATTTATGAAAGCTGCCTGGCCAGAGACAATTTATTGTAGTAGAAACAAGTTGAATTAATAGATGGCAGCAATAATAGGGTAGGGATTGCTTGTTTATGAACAGAGTATTTTAGTGAGCAAACACCAGCTGTGCATGACTAAGGATGGCACAAATCCAGTTGGGAGGCTGCATGCTTGTGCTGTCACTATGAGGCAAGCTCCCTAGTCAGATTTCCTTTGGCTCGCCTTTTCGTTCGGGAAGATTTACGTTTTCATTATAGGGTGAAATGTTTTTTGTGTTGTGAAGGACAGAGGAGGAAGCAGAACCATATGGACCAAGTTAGCATATACGCATAGGCAAGCGCCTTCTGCCTGCAGTACTGGCGGCACGTGGTGAAGGGCAGCAGTTTTCCATATTCTAGCCCTGCGCCAGGGGGTTCCTGGGTGGCGGCGCAGACCAGGACCTAAATGTGAAATGCACGCAGGGTGATTTTTATGCGGGGAGCGGATTTCGCAGTTTTCTCCAGCAAAGCCCCGGGTGCTGCGCANCTCCACATTTTGAAACTACTCAAAAGCCACCCAGGTTTTTTGCATTCCAGCTTTTTTTTTTTTTTTTTTCATTTTGAAAAAATATTTGGCTCATGTAATTAAACTATTTGTCCCCAGGCTAATATCTGACTGCTGCATTCATAGATGACTTTACAATGCATATACATTTGTTGCTGGTAGGGAAAAATACAATGTGGGAAAACAAATAAATCTAGAAGAATTTAGACAATAATGGGATCCTTCACTGAGTAATCATAGCATGAAGGCAAGTTTTGACTTGTTTTGTCCTCTTCCTATGCAGCTTTTCTAATTGTTTGGGTTTGATTTCTAGGCATATTTAACTCTGTTGCATAGAGAATCAGAAGACTTTAATCACTGTAGCTAAGGTGTTCATGCTTGTGTCTTAATGCTGAAAAGTTTCAATAAAGCTGGAGATGCCAGTAAGAATTTATTTGCTTTATTTGCAATGATAGCTTAGCTTCTAGATCAATTGAAAAAAATGAGATAATAAAGCTTTAAAATTTTTGCTGTTTTTCAAATAAAAAATGAATAAAATTAAAAATATATTTTAACATAGACCTCCTAAAATATATTACTTAAATCAGATAACTATATGCTTAATTTGAAGAAAATTTACTTTTTTTTTTTGTCTGTTTTGAAGTTAAATACCTGTATCATTAGTCTTCAAGTTATTGAAAGCCAAGTGCAGATACCACAGAGACTGATGTGAAAGGTGGACTCTTTTTTATAATAATTTGACATGCTGTGAAAGTGGAGAGGCATCTTGTAGAGATGTGGTTAATGCTGGGGATTCTGTTTTAGTAATTTATTTTCCAAATTATTCTGTATTGAATTTTTTTTTTCAGCAGGATGGATAACATGCAGAAAAGCCAAACAAGGTTGAATTACTGGTATGCAATTGTTAAGAACATTGAGTAGGAGCTAGTGCAGACTGCTATGGAAAAGAAGTGCTGGAGACGTCCTGTGGCTGGCAGAAAATTGAAAACACTATAAAGGAAAAGGGCTTTTAAACCAGTAGCAGACTGAGTGTTTAAAGCAAGTTTGCATTTCTAGGATAGAGTGAAGAAACTGCAGTGGTACGTTTTTGGTTTTAATCCAATTTACAGCTAGGCACTTAAATAGTGTACAGCTGAAAGAGTTAGAGAATTAAGGATTAAAAGATGGCTATTCATTGTGTCAGTATGTCAAATGAGGAATCCATAGCCTATCCTGATTTTAAAGTTCCCTTTTGTCCTATGTGTTGCTGCTTGCATTTTGGGATTAACTCTTAAGTCTATAATGACATTAAAAGGGTAAATTGAGAGTCCTGGTGGTGGATTAAGAGAACCAGCTTTAAAGTAACTGGCACCTTCACTTAGCAAAGCTAGAATTTCTGTCTTTGGAATGGACTACAGCTGCTGAATATTAGAAGCACTTCTGGTGTAGGGAATTCTTCACTGTTTAGAACAATAACAGCTCATTAACCTGTGTCTTTTACCCCTCCCAGGCTAAACACCAGGGAACTCTGGTGGCTGGCAGAGTTGTCTTCAAAATAAAATACTATCTGCTAGCATCCAGTGGAGATACATATACCTTACCAAGTATGGAAAAAAGTCTCAGAAAATAAGAGCAAAAATGAAATTAATAATGTCAAAGAGTCTTTGGATGTTTAGCAGTAACATAGGCTGTGTTGATTAACAGCTATTTATAGAAGCTTTTTATGATCTCTTCTGTTTATTATTCTTTTTTTTTCTCCTTTTTTTCTCTCTTTTGGTATGGAGTCTCTAATCAGGTCTGTTCCTCAATAAAACATTTGGCAACTTGGAAAAAAGTTATATCAACGGATTCTCTGCTGCACACGAGAATTGTGTGGAGGGGTCCTTTGTGAATGAAACTGGTTGCATTTGCTTGAAAATTTGTTACTCAAAAATCTAATTGATTTCGTAGTCAATATTCCCTGAAAAACAGAAAAGGGAACCTTCATAAAGAAAGTGTACGGAGGGACGAAACAGTTCTTAATGATCTGCTCAAAGAGCTAAGAGGCGGAAAGATATGGATCATTTTGTCATTAGCATTAATTTATGCTACCTGAACTAGGATTAGTTACAGTAACATTTGCCTGCATAAGAGAACAAACATAATAGTAGTTGAATACTTTCTAATCTGCATTAAGGAAAAGAAAAGGAGGCAGAATTTATTGGTTTTTTTACATGACCTCTGTCTGCCAGGACTTTGGCCCTAAATAACTTCATTTTAGTTTTTCCCCCAGAAGAATTATGGCTAAGTTCAGAGCTTGAATATCATTAATTTAGAATACTGCTATCTTCCAAATCTCTATTACTCACAAGGCAGTGGCCAGGTTCAAGGACTAAGCTGAAATTTAATTATGTAGAGAATCTTGCCAGAGAAGGTAAGGGAAGGGATCTTTTTAGTGAGGTTATCTGTGCATGTAATTTGTACACTGCACAAAATGAAGCTGTAGAATTCTCATCTCTCAGGGATATCTGCAAGAATATTTTCTTTGTCTATTGATGTAGCATTTGGTTTCCTTGTAAATATAGAATCTGTACTTGGTGACTGTGAAAACTAGTTTTTGATATCTGTAGGTGAGAGAAGTTTCTTAATTAGAATGAAAACTTCACTGTGTTATTAATAGGTTAAGAGCTGCAGTGATTATGTAACTTACAGTTCCTCTGAAGAATGTTTATCAGAAATCTTTAGAGAGGTCTAATGGGCAAATTAAAATTTTGCTGAGAAGATTAATGATAGTGAAGTAGAAGGAATTACTTAGTCAATGATGTAAAAGTAGAAGCTGAAGAGGAGTTATAGTTCTTTATTCTGTAAATTCTTTTTGTGTTCTTGAGGTCACTGGTGATAAGATGAGACCATGACAGTACCAGTACTGCAGAAATAGCAAATCCTAGCAGTAGTTAGCCTGTGCTGGAGACTGTTTACCTATGGTGGGAAAATCTTAAAAGTGTTGATAAGAAGGTGAATGTGAGCATTTGTGAGTTTTTAAGCAGAGCTTTTGCTGACATGGGAGTACTTTTGTATTTTCATGTGCTGACAATATATTTATTTCTAATTTCATGCCTGATGGAATTTTGACAAGGATCTTACGCTGCATGAAAAGGTCAATGATACTCCATGTGTTTGTATATTTTTTCAAAGTAGCTTCCAGTGACCATGATTAAATCATATGGGAATGGTTACATTGTCACTTGTATCTTTAGAGCTTAAGCTGCAGAATTTGCAGTAAGGCAACCAAAAATAAAGTCTCTAGAAAAGATTTTCCAAGTGTAGTAAACTTGAAAATTGATTCAAACTTTCACAGCTGGGCAGGTGAAAGGATAAGGACAAATGTTAACTTGAGAACAGCTGTTTTGAACTTCATTATTGCTATGCCATCTGGAGAGATGGAATGCTGTTTGTTTAATAGCACCGGAGAGAAATATGTTTATAAGGAGAAAATACAGCCATAAGGAGATGGTTGAGTTGTGTTTTCTGAGTCCTTTTCCTGCCAGAGTGCCAAGGGAGGCTGTAGCAGTGGCATGTGCTGTGCTCTGAAAAACACTTAGTACCAGGGGGTGTGCTTTAAGTATTGCATTTCAATGTGTGTAATGAGTATTACTTAAGAAAAAAAAGATGCATCATTGGTGTGAGAAGTATATGTATTATCAAAATAATGTCAGAGGACATAAGAGGAATCTTAGAGCTTTTTTCCCTCCTCCTTTTTTCCCTAAGCTGCCTTTTTGGTTGTGCTTTTGATTCCCCATAATCTATTCCTTCTGCCCAGATTTTTTTTTAACTTTGTGTGATGTTATGTATGTTTTCTTAGGACTTGTTTTAATATAGCAATGCTTTGAAAGATGTGCTGTTTTATATGAGGTTGGGTTGTATAGGGAGAAAAAACAATTTATTAAAATCTAATTCAATTTTTTAATTATTGTAACTCATGCATCTGGATTATATTTCACTCAGCATGAGAAGAATCTGATAATTCTGATTAACAGCTTCATATGATAGCATCCAGGTGTGTGCATATTATTTCTTCTCTTGGGGATTTAAAACATTGTAAATGCTGGAAGAAATGATCTGGACTGTACTGTGCATGTCTTAAAAAATCCCTTGGTAGCTGCCATAATATTTTTCTGAGATAATTAAACCTTGAGTAAAGGGTTATTGGCATTCTAGGGATGTTTACATACTGCAAAAGCAGGGATAGTTGGGAGAAAGAGAACCCTATCTTATTGGGCCAATGCTTTCTGTGTAAGCTGCTACTTCTAGGCAGTGTGAACTCTACTTACCTAGTGTGTTGAATTGCTTGGTAGAGAAAAAACCCTGCCTTAGGCTATCTTCAGTGAGATTTTGTCAGTGATTTAAAGATTTCTGAAAGACCTTTTTCCTATGATCTTGTAGAAAGCACCAGGCTTACAGGAACACTTGTGCTTTTGTTAACATGAACCGTAGAAACTTGAGAATCTGTTAGTCTTCTGTTTGAAGACAACAATTTTATTGAACCATATCCATGAAAAGCAGTGCGTGTCAGAAACAGGCACTTTTCTTACTTTTGAAGAAGTGTGTAAATTTTTTAGAGAAATGGTCAGGTTTATTGTATTAGCTTGGTAATTTAAAGTAGCAGCTGAATTTGTAAAGTCCTCTAGGATGTTCTTCTCCAGTGTGGATCTATTTGCTCTTTAGTTCAGGAAATTCTGTACACTTAGCTTGGATAACATAGATACAGTAGATGCAGTGCTGCTGTCTCCTAGGAATAAATGGCCTGTAGTGGTGAATACCTGAGTATGTCCAGGAGGTCATGAAATCATTCTAATTAATTTAGGTCATCTTAAATCTTTAGTCCCTTTGGTCTGAAAGTGAAACTCTGGTGAGTTGTTAGGTCCCTGCATGAGGGGGAAAATCCTCAAAAAATTCAGGGGAAGCATGTCATCAGGTTTAAAACACTACGTAGGTTTTTTATTAATTACTTGCTTTCATTTGAGAGGGAATTAGGTGGAGCAGCCTGTAGATGATGTTTTGATAGGTTTGATTAGCTGCCGACACAGATTAAGGGACTGAGTCATGAATCTTTCTCATCTGTTAAAATATGCATTTTGTACAAGAACAAAGAAGTTCTAGTAGTTTGTTTTCCGTGCCTTCAGAGTCTAACATAAATATGGGTCTCTTAAATGTTTTTGAAATTGCAGCTTTTAACAAGGCAAGAAGAATTTGTCACAGTAACTCCTGAACTTTTGTTTAATAGTTTTCACAAGACATAACAAAGGAAAAGTGTTAAAAAATCTACATTAAATAATCCATATAATTATATATACTTTGCTCTATTTTGCTAATAAAAAGTATATTGAATAACTGAATCCAAATTTGATTGATTTTTGCAGTATAAACATATTTTTTAAAGTACATAGTAGATCAAATATGATAATGCTTTTTTTAAACTTATCTTTATCTTTCCCATCAAAACCGTGATAACAAAATGGCTTAATATAAGATACCAAATTAGGAAAGCATCACCCGAAAAATGAAGTACACTCTTTGAAACACTGACAGTGGAAGTCTGATTTGGCATTGTTGGAAAAGCTCCTCTTGCTGCTTTAACCTTTCAAACAAGCTCTTAAAAATACTTGTTTGCAATTTTGCAAAATGTTGAATACAGTTAGCTTTCTATATTAGAGAAACTTGACATTCAGCACTTTAAAGGGCGTGCTCTTTATTACTTAATTTGCAGAACTTGGTAATTGGTACTGTGTCTTGCCATCTGTAGGAAATACAGTTTATTTTCCACAAAGTATATATGTGTATCTATTAAAAAAAAGAATATAGAAAGGAGTTTTGTAAGTCTAGACTACATAGCTGAAATAATTTTTATTTGAAGTTTGTTGCCTAATGTACCATATGTAGTTGAATAAACCCATTTTTAGCATACTTTTGTGTAAATGATTAAAATGTTATGCCTGCTTAACTAGCTTCAGAGACTTGCATTTCAATAACTTCAAGATGTCTACAAAAATGTACTCTGGCCGCTTAAATGGAAGATAAAAATATGTTTTTTATGTCTTTCACTTTCTTTGTAATCACTGGTATGATTTAAATTGAGTTCATTTGCATATACTTAAAAACCTCCTGTTTTGTTTTGCCTTTTTTTTTTTTTTTTAAACAATAAAATTTGATACCTTGTTTAAAACGTTAAGGCGTTAGTTCTGTATAAAAGTATGTGGAGTAGAGAGAATGTTGCTTAAAATGCTTGTTAATATAAAGTCTATGGTCTACAATGTAAGTAAGAAACTGTACAAGTAAGGATTCTCTGTATGGAGAATCTAGCTCTTGTAAAGGCAACTGACCCAACTTGTAGACATTATTATATTTCATTCTTCAATTGCTATTTAGAGAGAAAGGAAAGAGTGATAACTGATGTCTCAAATCAAGATATTATTTTTATTTCTTTAAACAGTATTGAATTTAGTTCAGCTAATAATGCAGCAAGGAAGACATTTTGACCATTACTTCTTTTCACTTATTTTCTTTTTCACTTTTACTTTCATAGGCAAAAGAAGTTGGTTTACTTGATGCAGACATATATGGACCTTCAATCCCAAAGATGATGAACTTAAAAGGAAGCCCAGAATTAACACCAAGTAAGTGGAAGTGATTTTTCTTGCTGTCTTTTCAGGGATGAGCATGGTCCACTCATGGGTGCCTTCTTGGTGTGGCACAGAAGGGATGCAAACAGAAGATAAAGACTGAGTGTATGTATATATTTGCTTTTGATATTGGGGTTGCTTTCAAAGCTGCCTTGTACAACTAGGAGCATATTCAGAGTTCCTATTTTTTGTTAATCTTGGTCCATGCAGTCTCATGGATTTTTACTAGAGACTCTGGAAGGGAAGGTTATTTATCAGTAGTTTTAAAATTGCTATGTAGTATTCTACAATAGGTGACTTTCAGTTGAAGAGCAAAACCCACTTATCTAGGGACAGAGACACTAAAAAAACAGTAAGAGAAGGATCATTATAGTAGTTTCTATGAAACATCATTAAAATGATTCTGTTTTATTTCTCTTAAGCCAAATGTGCCACACCACTTCACTCATTTGTATTTAAAGCTGAGCCTTTAGCAATGTGGTGGTGGTCACTTCCCTGCCAGAAGGTGAAGACAGTAGATAAAACTCCTAATTTTCCTTCTGCTAAGAAGAATTCTGGGGAAAAATAAATTCAGGGAGAGCAGTCTTCAGAGAAGTAAGGTAACCCAAAGTAGAAAGATCCCATCAAGTCTGTTTACCTTTCAGAAGTTTAACTTTCACCCAGGCCAACCAAGGATGAAAGTGAAGAATAGCTTTATCTTGATACCCTGTTCATATGATTATGTAAGGCAGTGTGGGTTTTTAGGGTGGTAAGGACACTGGGGTGATAATGTTTTTTTAATACTTTGTTTTGATTATCCTGTGAGAGAGTGCATGTAAGTAAAAATATTGTAACCACAAATTGTAAAAAACATGTAACCACATACAAAAGTAATCTCACACTGTAGCAGCTGGTCTATGCATTAAAATGTACTTGGATCCTTCTGGAGAAAGTACAGACTGGCCATGTGGGTTGTCAGGGAGGGATCAAGGGCATCTACAGATCAAACAGGACAAACAAGGGCTTCAGTGAATTAATCGACTGCAATGTTTGTGGGCAGCAATTGCTAGGTAAAAGGAAGGTTAAATATTCCTTCTGCTTCTCTTCATGCCATGATACCTCTTTTTTTTTTATCATGGAGAGGTTTGGGTTGAAAGGAGCCTTTGAAGGTCATCTAGTCCAACCCTCCTGCAATGAGCAGGGACATCTTCAACTGGATCAGGTTGCTCAGAGCTCCTGATCTTGAGTGTTTCGCGTCTACCACCACTCTTGGCAAGTTGTTTCAGCGTTTCACTAGCTTCATTGTAAAAAATTAGTCGTCATTTGAACCTACCCTCTTCTAATTTAAAACTTTTACCTCTTGTCCTATTGCAACAGGCCCTGCTAAAAAGTTTGTCCCCATCTTTCTTACAAGTCCCCTCCAAGTACTACAAGGCTTCAATAAGGTCTCCCTGAAAGCTTCCTTTCTGTAGGCCTGGTGCTCTCAATGTTTCATCATAGCAGACATGTTCTATCCCTGTATATCTACTCTAGTGCTGTTGTAGAATGTTCATTTGTAGCTCATCTTAATTTGTGCGTGTATATGGGTATTATGGTTGTTGATCTGTATGTTCTCACGTGGTATAAAGCATGCAGAATGAAACAGTGCCAGTATCTTTAAAGGTTTGGTATTAAGCTCGCAGTAGCAGCCTCTGAAAACTTTATGTGGCAAACTTAGGATTTCTTATGTAATTAAAATTCTATTTCCTTATGATTATGCCCTGTACTCTGGATAAAGAAAAACTAATGTATTTCCATGTACTGATGCACTGCATGTGCTTATACAGACAATTATCAAATTGAGTACTTCCTACATTTAGGTACCTAGCTTACAAATGCAGGTTTTATTTAGATAAATTCCTAAGAGAGAAGGAGAGTACTTAGTTTTATTTGTTGGATTTTTGTTATATCTTTTGGAGTCAAAAGGCTTCTGAGTGATAAATACATAAATAACTGAGTCTTTTCATGTATCATCAGTAGGATCTGAATTCCTGATACAAATGGATGTATTCTTGCATTCACTGGTACTTTGAACTCCATTGAGGATGTATGTCATACAGGCTGTGTTTTCCCTAACAGATTTTTTTGCTATGAATTTTGTATTTGAAGTGCATTATGCAGTATGAACACAAAAGAGGCTATGTTGTGGTGTTCAAATCTCTCCTCTTTTCGTTTTTATGTGACGCTGACTTTTGTTTCTCCAATTTTTCCTCACTGCCTGACAAACTGATTGGATGATTTAGAATTCCTTGGTTGTTTTGCTATGTATTTTATTAACCCATACCTAATTTAAATCCATGTCTTGAGCCACAAATTAAAAAGCAAATTGCCCAGTCTATTTCTTATGGTTGTACAAATCAACTTGCTAGGAATGGAAGAACTTAAGACTGTTCACTCAGATATTGAGCAGCTCAGTTTTGTTTCATTGACTAGATATTTCTGGTAAACAGCTGAATAGAATTCACTGTAAGCTTTGTCTTAACATGTTTCAAGTGTTGTTAGAAGTGCGGAATTCAATGTAATAGAAAAAAAATGGAAGATTTCCCTGAACTGAAACTGCTGGTGTCGTCTTGTAAGCACTAACATTTTGATCACTAAAATATATTCTTTCTAGTTCTGTGTGGAATGCACAAGTAAATATCAGGATTTAAAGAACATACCCTTTTTTTTAACAGACAGAAAAATGAATTTGTATATTTCAAAAGCTTGACAGATGACACAAGTTTACTGAGAAAGACAGTAATTTGGTATGAATAACAAGATAGAATTTGTATTTCAGGGATTCTGTTCACTACTCTGTGTATTTTTAACTATTAAGCTGATGAAACTGAAGAGTCACAGCAAGAGAAGTACTGTCAAAGATTGTTTAATTGTGAAGTAGGAATGACATAGGAAACTTTAATTAAAGTTTAATCAAGGATTCCTTTAATGAGTGACAGATGGCATGAGCTTGCAAGGAAGTGATCAATCATAGGGGTGTGTGTGTATATGTATATGGTACATATAGAGGTGTATAAAAATATATTGATATAAAAACATGTATGACTCTTGTATTTTGGTATAATGAGGTTTAGTGTTATCTTCTGGTTCCTTACTATATTTTTAAGATTAAAACAAGCTCTGAAGAAATATTGCATAACAACTGAGAGAGCCCAGGCAGTTCTGTGTTACAGAAGTGCATAAACTATGTCTACATAGCAATAAGTCAGTTAAAGACATTTTTCATAACATAGCAATCAAAAAAAAAATGTTTAAAGTCTTAATGCTTTCTTCAGTGTGAGGCATGGATTTGAAAATGAATCTGTAGAGTAATCCTGGGAGGTTCTGAGCACTTTGCAGTCTTTGATTTCTGTTTCTTTTCTCACATAAAAAGGGATTAAGGATGCCCAGTACCATACAAAATAAGTCCATGCAGGAGTTATTACTTCTGAATAGAAATTATTATGATTATGCTATAATTTAAGCATTCAAAATGAATTGGGAGTTCTTAGTGAGGAGTCTGTATAAATGGAAGATACTACATTAATTTAATTTTGCAAACTGTAGTACATTGAAAAGTCTGCTAACATTTAATAGGCTGTCATTCAAAATACTTTAACTAAACGGTCAGGGAAATGTTGGTTAATAAGTTCACCACTGAATTTAATTAGCTAATGGAGGATTATCTAACTATGGAATTAATATTAACATCAGCTACAATATATATGCAGGGCAATGCTAATAGTGTAAGTTATGAAAGTATTACTTCTATTCTTTCCCCAAGTAATTTACTTAAAAGCAGTTTTCTGGCTTAGTGAATTGCATTATTTCATTCTTTTCCTTTTAAATCTGCCATTTAAACTAGATGGCAGAGAGTAAAAACTATTATATTGCCAAAAACATTTGCCATTTTGCCAGATAGATAAAGTTTCTTTATTTAGTTTGATTATAAAGATTTTGGTGGGTAAATCTTGATGACAGGTGACTCTGCTCTTAGTATTTCAAAACTTTGTTGCTATTTCGTGATAGCTTCAATGTCTTTCATTTCTTAATAAAATAGTATATACAAAAGATCAGTAGTAGACATCTGTTTTCACAATTTAGAATAAAATGTAGTTTCTTAGAGAAAGCTAACAGTTTTTGTGACTGCCCCACTGAATCTAATAAAATTGCAGGAACTATAGAAACGAGCACCTGATTTTTTCACTGGATTACATTTACGTATCTTAAGGCTGTGATAGCAGACTCTCATAACAGAATGTGAAAATTTTAAATAGTTCTGACTGTTTAAAGGTGTCTGCTGGAATAGTATTAAGGGATTGTGGTGCATTCATTTGAGGGTCATAAATAGAAAATTTGGAGCGGACTAGTGAAATAAACAAAATGTTATTTAGCATAATTATTTTGGTAACCATAAAGAATTTTCTTGATGTTTGCTGAGGATTTAACTTTAAAGGTAAAACTTGAAGTTTTGAAGTTGTCGTTACCATTCTTTATCAGTGGAACTGCATAATGATTAATTAAAAAAAAACCCCTACATTTGATTATTTAAAAAAAATAAATAAAAATTGCTGCTAATACCAGCTCTTGATTGGTGAGCAAGTGATTTTTAGATTGTATATAGTCTAATGATATGTTTTATTGATTCTGTTTTGAAAGTAGTCTGAACTGAAACGCTGTGTTTTACTTTTGGTGCTGTCTTAACCAGTTTATCTGGATGGTGGAGGTACAGTAGTCCCATGTGCCTTATATGTGACACGATAATAATTGAGAGTGTCGTAATTTATTGTGGTTTGTATTTTGGAGGCTTTTTTGAATGTGATCAAGTAGTTGAAAATGAGAAGACTACTTGAGTGTTTAGTATTCTATTCTGGACCTTGACTATTGCCCTCAAAGCTGTAGCAATAAATCTCAAGGTGGATTAGTCCAGCTATTGTTGAGTTCACTTGTGGAGAAAATCAAAGACCTTGGAAGGGAAAGGAGATGGAGGATGTGCAATTCTGCAAGTAATTATTTATAGGCATACAATTGTTAGCTGCTGTTTAAAAGGAAAAAAACCTCTAGGGAATTAATTTATTAACATTTTATTCTTCATTATACATAAATTCATACAATTACAAAAAGTATAAGATGAGAAATGTAGTGTAGTAATTAAAGCCTCTTACTGAGAACAGTCTTTTTGGATAAATGGCAAATCAAATTTTACCAAATGCCATTCCAGTATAAATTACTGAAACACTGTAACCTGAAATAATACCTTTGAAGTACTTGAAGGCAGATTTGTATTACTCTTTATGTTGTTAATCCTGCAGTGCAGTAATTTCAAATTATTTGATTTGAATTGTGGCTAGCAGATACTTACTATATATTATAAAGTTTACTCTTAGAGATACAAATGTCTTTTTTGGTTCAACTGGTATAAAAACTGGAATTAAATTGCAAAAGGACTTTTTATAGGAACATGATAGATACTCTTTTCATTATACATACATAAACAAAAGAAATAAATCATGCTTTTGTAGACTGAACACATTTACCTTTTTGCTTATTTCAGAGGAATAAATGTTTCCATTTCTCTGCTAGAAGAAAAATTGAAGGAGTGCAGCTAATTCTGAATTTTCTCAATATTTTTTACCTTGCAGTTTCACTTTTGTGCTTTTTTTTCCCCCTGTGGGCTTCTTGCTGTATTCTCTCTCTTTCCTTCTTCTCTGCAGTACAATGTAGTGGCTTTTCATAATAGAGAAATGAAGCACAATACATCAAAAACAGGAAAAAAAAAGTGGTTTAATCCTTTCCCTGTAGAGCCCAGAGGCCAAAAGTGACAATAAGAGTTTAAAAGCTAGCATCTCTTTCCCTTTGCTTTAGTTGATGGCCGTAATCATTTACGCACTGAGTGTGATGCCATATGGTGTGGGATATCCCTTTTGTAACTTGAGATCAGCTGTTCTGATTGTGTCCCCTCCCAGTTCCTTGTCACCCCCAGCCTGCTTTGCTGGTGGGGTGGAGTGACGAGCAGGAAAGACATGGACTGTGTAAGCACTGCTTAGCAATAACAAAAACATCCCTCTGTTATTAACATTGTTTTTGTTAGAAATCCAAAACACAGCCCCATACCAGCTACTATGAAAAAGAATAACTCTATCTTAGCCAAAATCAGCACAATTACATGTAGTCCTTTGAACAGTAATTTTCTCCCATGTCTTTTCACCTAAGTTTCCTTTTTTGGGAGGGGTTTCTTCTTTACAGTGTTGAACCTAAAAAGGCTGAATTGACACAAATGCATTGAGTTCTGTAGTTTTGCTTTGAAAGCAATGAAATCCCTAGTTAACTGGAATGATTTTTTGAAGTTGGGCCTTAAATTAAAGCTGATGTGTAGTGAATCTCTGCCCCTGGGGTTCCTGCTGCTCCCAGTTCTGCTCTGCTGTCTGGCACCCTGTTATGTGACTGACCAGGGCAGTCCCCCTGTCACAGCCGCAAGTCATTGCTTCAAATGACATGAGCTCTCCCAGAGGTTTTTGTGTGTCAGGACAGATGCCTTAAACTGAATGTTGGGTTAGTCTCTTTCATTCCTTGTGGATATAATGAACGAAAAGAACCCGCCTAAATTAGTCTAATAAAGCTTTTGATCCACTATAAATAAAAATTTTTGGCTCCTTGGGGATGTGAGGGCATTTCAAAATGTGGGTTATTTTAGCAATTGTAAGGAAGACATTTGTGATGGAAGGTAATGGCATGATGCTTAAAACTAGTCCTGTGTTTTAAACCTATTTTAAACCTAACAAGTCAGTGCTGCTTTAAAATGTAACAAAGATGTTTCTAAATCACTGTGCTCTTTACTTGTGCCAGATTTGCTTTTGAAGTACAGTCTTCCAGCAAGCAATTAGTTCTTTTGCTTTTAGGTAGGACCGATGAAGTCATATTTGCAAAACTGTTCTGTTAATGAAAAAGCTTTTACAGAGCTTTGTTTCCTCTGCAGTCTGTTGGGAGGAAAAAAAAGTGTAATACCTTCTCAGGTAATGGGACTGGTAGACCCTCTAAATATGAGAATCAAATCTCTTGGGAAAAGTTGCATTTCATTATGCATATATTTCTTGAAATTGAACGGTGAGCATGGAATTATGCTCTTTAAGTCTCATTACTAGTTTGCTTTGGTTAAGTATTTGGGATGTCTTCGTGGTTAGATAACACTATTAGTGCAGGATGTAATGGGCAATCGCAGCCTTCCTTGTGTGGAGCTCTTCAAGCTTAAAATACAAATTGTAGTATTTCTGGGGCAATCCTGCAAATAAACTTACAACGCAGTGTGAAATGAAGCTTGAAATCTCAATTAGTCTGTCACTTGCCAGAGAATATTCTAGGCTTCTGGTATAAGCAGTTAAAACAATGATTACAGTTAAAGCAAGGATTTAAAATGTATGACTTTGACTAACCTTTTGGTGACAGCATCCTTTACCCTCTTGCATAGATTGGTGTTACTGTTTTGTTTCAAGGTACCTTGGGGCCCTGTTGCTATTCATTCCTCTCACTTCTGTGGCATTTCTCCACCTCTCCACCATTCTGTGGGTGGAATTCACTTGCCTTTGCTTAGGAAACCAGTACTACTTTAGACATGCCTGGAGTATGGTGTCAGGCTTCTAGCTGCCCCTTCAGAAGATATATCTCTCCCTATGTCCTCTGTCAAATCTGCTAGCCCTGTACAAATCTCAGCTCCCTAAGGCATCCAGAGTGGCAGGAGACATTAATGTTTACACAAGTAAAGCCCAGCCATTTTTTTTACTCTTCCTGTCCAATGTCTCCTTCCTTCCTTCTGTCCATCTGTCTCCCAAAAACCCCAATTTTGTCCTTAGTTCAGATACTTGAAAACTCAGAGCAGCTTTATGTAATGATTATAAGCTACCTTTGCTTTTTGTAAACAGTATAATTCCTTCTAAGGAGGTGTAGCATAACATCACAATCTTGTGGAATAACATTCTTTACTTACCTGATGGGGTAAGACTGCCTGTAAGCTTTTGCTTGTGCTAACATATCGCTCAACAGACCACTTCAAAAACTAAGCCAAGAGCTGGAATGGCTCCTTGTGGCTTAACCCTGGGCTCCATCATGTGTGACTGTTATTTGAGAAGAAAGACACCATAATGTTGAGTGTATTCCTGTTTCTTTTTTGTCTCCCCAGCTTTATATGCAGAGCATGAGGCCATATGGTGTGGGATATCCCTTTGGTCAGTCGTGGTCATATGTTCAGGCTGTGTCCCCTCCCAGTTTCTTGTGTACTCCCAGCCTGCTTGCTGGTGGGGTGACGTGAGAAGCAGAACAGTTTTTTACACTGTTTTCATTACAAATCCAAAACATATCACCATGCAAGCTACTGTGAAGAAATGTAACTGTACTCCAGCCAAAAACATATACATACAGATATATATATCTGTATGTATATGTACATGCCTTCTGTGCTCTACTGACCCCATGACCCTGGACATTGTTGAACAGCATGTCAGTCTTTTTAGAGAAAATGTGGAGTGATTCAGTTACCTTGTTAGGATAGTCTCTCTGCAAGGCATGATTTGTTTGGGGAGAAAAAGCTTAGTAAAAAATAATTACAAAATGCATCTTCCTTGATGTAATGAAGATCCATCCTCATTGCATTAATGTTATATTTCCCCATGTGAGTAACAATTCGATCTTCAGACCAGTCCCAGAACTCTTTTAATCAGCAGTCTGCTATAATGCTGTCATGAATTTACACATCTGCCTTTTCTAATGCCCTACTTGTGTTCCATCAGAAAAGGCATTTACTGGCATGTCATTGGTGCTGTGTTGATCTTACAGATCTGATTTTGTATGTTCAGAGAAAACACAGCAGTCTTTTACTTAGGGCCATCAAGCCTACTGGAAAATTGCAAATGGGGCTATTTTATTTATCTCTTGGCTTACGTGGCATGAGATTGGTGTGTGTTGTGATTTTAAGAAATCTGTTTTGTTATGTGTTGAATTTTTGGGGCTGTATAGTAGGTTTCTGATAGCAGAAAACATACTCTAAAAGCAATGGGAATTAGAGATGTTACTGAGATCTCATTAAGCTAAATCTTCTTTACATGTTATGTTTTAGAAAATCTTCATGAGACCCACAGCGAAAGAGAAGTAAGGCCTGTTGCTTTTGATGAGACAAGGGTGATTACCAATGCCCACTGAAGCACTTTAGATTTGAGATTAGTCTTAACAATGACTTTTAGCAGTAGGCAAACAGTGGGGATCTCTGCAGTATTTTGTATTACTTTGAAAATATGCAGAACATTATAGCCAGAATATACAGCAAGTTGTGAATTGTTCCTGTGCATTGTATAAATTTGATTAAATCTTGCTGCTCAGGGCATTTTATAGTCCTTGTTGTTAACCAAAGAAAATAAGATGCAGTTTTAATAAAAGGAAACTCTGCTGTTGAGAAATAAACCATGCATATATTTTTGAAAACAGCAGCCCTTTTTGCTGGTCTGTAGATCAGTGTTTATCTACTCAGAGCAACGCTCCTATTTTGTGAAGGAGAGGGAGATGTTGGAAGGTGTGTGAGCTCAGCCTGTGTACCTGGTTTCTGTGCAGAAGAGATTGTCCATGCAGGTAGTGGATATTGAGATGTCTCTGTGTATTTAACTGACATAGAGTAGAGCAGTTGGACTGAAGAGAAGAGGCTTAGTATTTGGTGAACTTCCCAGAAAAATGCATCTTTTCCATTCATCTTACTCTCCAGTTCCTGAGCCTCATGATTGGCAGTCAAGGCTTTGCCTCCCCTTTTTGTTTAGTTTTGTCTTAAAATTGTCCCTATTTCATGATAAAAAATGAAGGAAACCTTGAGTCTGCAGTGGTATACACTATTGCAAATACTTTTTTTCCCATTTCTTCTTTTTTTAACCCCTCTCTTAGGTAAACATGTAGTAATTTCTCTCAGTACAGTGGTGTATATCTTGTTTACCAGGGCACCCCTAGAGATGGCTCTAGGCTGAAGCTCCAATGTCATCAGCCTCTTAATAACTAAACTGTCTTATTGCAGGGGGAGAAGATGCAGTTTTGCATAAGATAAGATCTATAACATAAGATAACACTGATTGCTAGAAATATGCTTAGACAGTATAATGCCACCAAAGTAAGTCCTGACTCAACACTGAAGAGCTGCACAGGTCAAGAAGAGCTGTATGCACTGGTGCAGTGCATCAGTCCAAGCCAATCTCTTTTTCAGTAATAGCTCCCAACTCATTCCTGAATGCAATAGTCATACAAGTGATTTGTTTATCTTCCTGTTCTTGTTCTTTTTGATTTGTAAACCAAAACATCCAATTTATTCTCCACCATATTTCTACAAAATTACATGGCTTGAATGCTCACTTACTTGATTGCTTGAAAGCTTTCATCTGTAGAGTTTAGCTGTTTAATTTGTATGCTTTTGGTTGTTATTTTGTCTGAATTTGGAGTTCAGCTTTAAATGCACTGTTTTTATTTTACTCACATTGTTTTTATTATACTCTCTTTATGTATTTTACTTCGGGTGCATCAAGGATTTCTGTCAAAATCTACATTATAGTATATTTTCTGTTGTTTAAATTATTCTTCCTATTTTCTGCTAGTCTCTGCCTGTGCATGCTCTTCCAAGATATCAGCTAGACCAAATAAAATGCCATTTGTTCTTTTTTGTGAGTGTGTGTGCCATTTTGAGATAAGGTGTGGATTTAGATGGTAGAAACCACAAAGAAGAGTTTTGGCTTTTGCGCGATTTTGTTTTGAATGCCTTCTTTTTTATTGTTTTGTTTGCTTTCTGCTTGCACGCCCCTTTGCCAGCAGAACAATTACAGTATTTCCTCCCTGCTTTTTATTCTTGACACTGGAGGGCATAGAAATAAGAAGCATGACAAGGGCAATACATCTACAATATTCAAATAAGCATCTTTTGTTCCTACAGAAATTTTAGAAGTCCTGCAGATTTCTATCAACGTGAAGAAGTCTGGGACTAATTACCTGGAACTGTTGACAGCGTAGAGTTTAGCTCTACTCTGGGGTTTCTGTAGCAGATTTAACAGAAAGAGACAAATTCCCTAAATCTCTGGTATGTTAATGGGAATACTCTTCTCATTCATGAGATTAGTGGATAGGATAGATTAAAAAGTATGAATTAAAATCCCACCATGTTTATGACTTTGGTTTTGTTCCAATATAAATGACTCAGCTTTTAGTGATTCCTGATAGGGAATCTATGCCTTCCAGCACAGGGATTTCATAAAAGTAGATTGATTTTGGCAGCACAAAGTGACATTACATTATGGGCAAATACATTGTTATTCTGGCAAAAGATGAATGGTATTATTAAAATGTAACAATCTAAGAAAAAGTGGAGTCAGGTTTTTCGGCAGAATAGGTAAATACATACATTTAATGAAGGGATGAGGGGGAAAAATAAACAACTGTTTAAATAGAGAGGGGAAATTACTCTTAAAAGATAAAAAAATGTGTAAGATTATTTCTTAAAAAAACCCAAAATACCCTAAAACCATCTCCTCTCCAAAAAAAACCCCCTTGTTTGCTTTTGTTTTAGAAAATCTAATGAGGCCCCTTAAGAACTATGGAATCGCATGGTGAGCATATGTTTTTATTTAAATCAAGCTTCTTTTCAGATGTAGTTGGTACTGTACTGTAAAGCTCAAAGTTTTTGGTTTGTTGTTTCAGCATGTCTATGGGTTTCTTGATAGAAGAGACTGCCCCGGTTGTGTGGAGAGGGCTCATGGTAATGTCAGCTGTTGAAAAATTGTTGAGACAGGTAAGGCTTAGTTATGTATTTCTGCTTCAAAGTAATCAGTTATTTTGAGATGTGTTTAACTGATGAGTTAATGAGTGTCCACATCATTCTTTCATATGCTAGTGGTGAGCATTTTTGTGTCTTGGTCTTCTTAAATTCAGGTAAGGAGGAAAATTGATACTTTAGTGTTTACCTATCCCCCTCAAAGAGAGCTGTTGTTCTATGCCTTTGATGAGTGAATTACTCCAATTTGCCTTCTGTCTCATTCCTTTTTATGTTTCTTTATGCAGTTGTTAAAAAAGGCATTTTGAAGTTGCCTAAGGATTTGAATGTATAGGTATCTATGCATATCTACAGCTGTATTCCCTTATGTGCTTGTTAATTCACCAGCACTAAGAATTCTTGGATGGCATTTGAAGTGACAGGTACAGGAAAATCATTAGCTACAATCTCTGTGTAATGCAGATAGATTGTTAGTTAATAAATTTTCTGGAGTGTAGAAGTGGGATGACTTCTTTGTGCTGTGGCAGATTTTTTTTCTTTTATTTTGAAGAGATCTGTGGAGTGCTAATGAGACAAATAGCTGAAAAAATGCATTAAGGTTGCATGTTTATACTTTGAAGTGACCCAGATTGTTCCCAGCTGACATCCATTCTAGGGATCTACTGTGTACAGGGTGGAGATCGCAAGGTTTCTTTATGTCTTCTTTAAATGCTTCCAAATATTGTGTTTCTTTAATGGCTGAAAAGAATTTTTTTCCAGCCTTTTTCCATTTTTACTGAATTCTCCTTTAACATGGATTTTTGAATAGTGGCACTTACTGCTCTGGTGACAGAAACCATGCGTCTGCCAAAATTTCAGGAAGAACATCTTTGTCTAGAATTTACCTTTAAAAGTAAGGGGTAGCCCTGCCAATAGCTGTGGAGACCGTTCTGCCCTCTTTGTGTGCTGTGTTGTGCTGGCTGGCTCAGGAAACTAGAATGTAAAACCTTGAAGGTAGAGCTAAAGTTAGCACCTGCTGCATTGGCATGCTCTGCCCTGGGAGACTGGAGGCTGGCAGGCACTGCAGTGCTGCTCCTCAGTCCGTAGTGTCCCAGATGGGGAGCGTGTGCCAGCATCCTTGTGCAGGGTGCTGGTGATGCTGTGTAATGAGCTCGCTGCTCCCTAGCAACCAGTGCAGTTACATGCTGGCCAACCATGCTGTGGGAACGAGACAAGTCCATTAATGCTCAAGGCATCACTGATTTCCCTGGCAGTGAAACCTAAACTGTGAGGGAGGAAGGCTTTATGGCTAAATTTCTCCTGCACACATGCATTTTGCTTCTGCATGATGACCAAGATAGTCTTAAATCTGAGCCGGAAAAGTTTTCATCTCTTCCTTTGAAGAGAAGCTCACAGATCACAGGGAAAATGAGCAGGTCTGTCTGATGTCCAGGTGCCTTTAAGAAAGGAAAGAATGCGTGTTCCAGACGGAGATGTGCTATTTTCTTTTTAAAAACTGTAATCTCCCTTCTGCAGTTACCAGCCTTTCTCAAGAGGGGGTTAACTGTAGGACCAATAGTTTAATAACCTTGGACACCTAAACAAGAGAGAACTACAGCATGTGATGATCCTTTTAAAGATACTGTTATTCTATTTTATGTTAGAAATAGTTTTCTGATCTGTTGGGGCCTTCAAAAATATTTGTTTTCTCCTTATCTGTTCTGGGTAGTCTTAGCTATTACCTCTTGTTTAACAGGATAAAGTTGCTTCCAATAATAAAATACTTCTGCTGGTATTTAACTTTCTAAAGCCATATTCTGAAGAAATAGCTTATCTCATTAGCTGCATAGAAACCATTTAAATTAGCTCGCTAATCTAGATTTTTAGTATAATGTAAATGTAAGAAGCTCCTGTGCATTCAGACAAGCTGGTAAAATACTAAGTTCTTAAAATAGTTAATTCAACCTGATAGAAAACATAGGTGTTCCCAGACTTTTTCCCTAAAAGCACTGGTGGTATTTCATATTTGTGTTTACTGTTATGTGTCTTGAAATTTCCCAAAATTTTGTTGTGGCTGAGAAGTGACTTCTTTAACATGATAAGATGTACTGTAGGCCCATTTACGTTTCAGGATGGTCTATCGCTTATCTGGGTTTTAACTCTTATTTCCCTGTCACAGTTATCTTCATGTAAATAGTTGTTCACCTCTGTTAACACTTCTTTTGAATCTTGCTTGCCTGTAGGTGGGATAGAAGAGAGTATTTTTTTTTTAAGTTTTAAAAGATCACTCTTTTCTCTGAAGGTATAATTAAAGTCCAGGTAAGGAAGCTTTCATAGCTCTCCAGTGCCATCCATGGCACTGGGCTTTTTCTATGCAGTTTTCACTTCACTTGAGAAGCTGCCTACTCTTTTGTCTGGTCACAGTTACTTTGTTCCTTTACTCTGTGTATCTTGACTCAGTGTGATGGTATTTGGTTCAGATTAAACAACCTGCCTCAAAACTCATCATTTTCCTGTATTTGTTGTGGGACTGACTTATGATTAACCTTTAGGCTAAGCACAGTAAAGATATGATTTTTTTTGAGAGTTGCCTAAAGCCTGTACTCGAACATTAATGTGTCTGAAAAGCTGTTGAAATAAGTATCAAGTAGGTAGCTAAGAACTTTAGACATAAAAAGATTATTAAAAAAAAGACAAGACAGGCAAAACCTGTTCTCTGTTTTGAACTGCTTTTCCAGCAAGGATATATTTCAAATACCACTGTCCCATACACTCAGTACAGCAAGTTTTCTAGCACCATTCTCTTTTCTGTCTTAGGACATCTTGACAGCTGATGGCTAAGGAGCAGTTAGAAGGGTGCAAATACAAACCTGCTGTATGTCTTGGAATGTGTTGTGGGAATTATTCTGCCAAAAGGCTCTGAGAAAGGAAGTGGCACTGTGCTGACTGCCAATTTACTATCTGCTGTAGTCGTAGAAGCAATACAAATGCAGGGGGTTTCCTGTTTAGGGAGTAATCAGTAAAATTTTAATATTAAAAGATAGCAAGTGTTGGTTTCTCTGATCTTGGACTCACTATCTTATTCTATGTGTGTTACCTAGTTGAGCTATCAGCAGAGAAGGAAAAAAAATCAATATGCTGCACACAGGTCTGCTTCTCTTTTTAAAAAATCAAATAAAAATGGGACTACAGATAAAAGGCAAGTGCATATTTTATTATGTTATATTCTCCTTGTATCTTTGAACTATCAATAGATTAAGTTATATCACCACTGGAAGCAAGTGTTGCCTATACAACATGGATTATAGATACCAGCAATTGTGTTTTTTGTAAACAGTCCCCTTGAAACTAGCCTAGAAGTCTGCTCCTTTTTCAAGGCATGGATCTCAGGTTGATGAACACACTTAATAGGATTTCTTACCTGACATGACATTTTAACCTTTGTTTTTGCAGGCTAGTCTTAGATCTTAAGAGGCAGGACTCTTGTATTTCTTCCTTATCATAGTTTTCAAGAGTATCCAGAATATTTTTTGCATCTTTGGTATATTATGGCTATGAAGCAGAGCCTCAGTGCTGCTAAGTATTTGTGAATCCTAAAGGTTCCTTTGATATACTTGATAAGGATGAAGCCATGTTTCCAGAAAGATGATGAAGTTTTTCCTGCAATGGCTTAATTCTAAGGAATCCCTAAAATGCTCTTATTATAATAAAATTGTAATTCCTCCAGCTCTTTCTTCCTGCTTATTTTAACACCACTTTAGCCTCTGTTTTAGTCAAGGTAGGTATTGAAAAAAAATTAAAATAAAACAAAGTTTCACTGGGATGGATATAATTAGAAAGGAGAAATACAGGGAAGTTATCAGAAAGCAAATTAAGTAAAACTTCCAATGCAGAGCCATTATTAGCAAAAGGAGGTGGAGCCTTGCAGTTTGATGCTTGGACAAGCTTTATCCCCTCTAAATTCATGTTGAAAACCATAAATTAAACAGAAGAAGGATCAAAGTTATTTTATTAGCTAACCCAGAGCTGAATAGGGCTGTAGTCTAAAGATTCATTCTTATCCTTTAAAAAAATTTGAAATCAATTTGTGATTATTTAATCTCAACATAATTTTTAAAATTTGGCTAGCAGTGAGGACTGTGTGTGCTACTTTCTTTCAAAACCAGCACCTGCCAGAGATAGTCATGGTAGCAATTACATAGTGGAGTGTATGAATGTAGGTATATATACTTGGACCTTTTTTGTAGCATAATCCTCTGATACTCAGTTATTGTACATAGATAGTTGTAGAGTATATCATGTTGTCACTGTGAGGAAAATTAACTCTACTGCAGCCAGGACCTGCACACATACATTGTAGGGAATTGGGAAGATACAGACAAATGGACAAATAGTCTTTATAATATCGAGCACACTATGGGTTGTGAGGTCTGGGTTATTTTAAGAGCCCATATGAGAAAGCTGCCATAAAAGCAACCATTATGTGAATAGAACAGTAAAAACTCATGTTTAAAGATTTGGGATTAAGGTAACTTGGAAACAGAAGTAGTATTTAATTTCTGGAAAGCAGATACTATGGAGACTATATTGTTTTGAGTTTCTCATCAGTCTGAAGTGACTCATCTCTATAGAGGAGATTATAGATATTCAATACTATTTTTGTCTGAGTAGCCTTACTTAGTAAATTCCTACATGCAATTGCTATTCTTTGAGTCGTGTCTATGTAGTTATTGATATCCTCCTTTCCATTACATTGGAGGTATAGATTGGGGCCAGAATTTCTTTAGGTGTGGTTTATTTAGCTATATGTTAATGCTGCACTTGACAAAAATAGGTAAGGTATTGAGAGCAAATGTATTTATACCTGGTAAAATAGCTACCAAGCTGCTATTGGCTGTTTTACTGTGCACATTCTAGGCAGCAGAATGTTCTGTATGTGGTGTCTGTAGACATCAGTCCAATCTTGTTTAAGCATGTGTGTGCATAACACTCTTGTCTTATAACTCATAAATTCTTCAGTCTTTTTCAGCTTTGCACTGCCTTATGTGTCTGTGTGTATAAATGCATTTCTTATAAACAGAATAATGGAAAAACTAGGGGAAAGCTTTCCACATTAGGAGGAACAATGTGTATTTGATTTGAAGCAGTAAACAATGGAACATAGTCACTGAAGTAGTTAAGTACTACATGCTGAGCCATCTGTCTCATTGGTTAGTATGGTTTCCTAAGAGTTGTCCTTTGGCTCCTGTTTGTGACCATGTATTGTCTTTTGCATTAGGTTTTTGGGACCATGGAGATTTTGTTCTTGTTTATGCAGTGTTCAGCACTGTAATGAGTTATCGTTTTCTTGTGAGAGATGCAGAGACATACAAAGACTAGTATTTACAACTTCCAAATAAATACCATCATTTTTCTTTGATACTTTTTTATATTTATGAAAGAAATTTATAAAACTTTTTCTCTTCTGAGCACAGTACATTTTGTGTTCCTTGTTCTCAGTGTCTGTTCGTATGAATGACATATATCTGTTAAGAATGCCTGAGATAACTGTAAATGTATCACTGGCATTCACCATGACTGGTATTCTTCAGAACCCAAATCTCTTTTGCAGATAGATATGCAGTTGCTTAGATTTTGATTGTACATGCTGCCTTGCTGCTGTATTCTCCAACAAAGAGCCATCAAGGTGATACTGGGGCATGAAGCATGTAATGTGCAAAGAGACACTGAGGAACTGGGTTTATTTTGTTTTGAGACAGTTAAAGGGAGATATGAACTGCTGTCTTGAACTACCTAATGGATACATACAGAGAAGATGAAAATAGATCCTTTGTGGACATGCACATTACTAGCACAAGATGTAATGAATGTACATTGCAATATATAGTAAGAAACGTAAGGGGTTGGTGGTGGTACCGTTGAAGCAATTGCATGTCAGAACAGTTTGCCAGGAGAGAGTCTCAAAACTCTTTTTTGGAAGATATTAAGAACTCAGCTGGACAAGAATCTGAGTAACCTGCTCTAAGTTGTTTCTGCTTTGTGCAGACAGAGGTCCCCAAGGTCCTTCAAACCTGAGTTGTTCTATGAATCTGGGATTAATTCTAAAATTGGCATTCCACTGCCTGTTTGACTGTCGGTCTGTAACTCCATTAAAGCTCAGAGAGAATAAAATGGTTCTGCCTATCACAGAAATCATTGGTTAGAGCACTCAGTCAAAACCTAAACTGAATGTAGGTGTCTCCTTAATATGACTGCTTTAATCACTACGCGAGGGAGTCATACCATTAAGTGCTGCAGTCAAATGAGCATGTTTCAACATAATGACTGAGACCATCCTTTCCTCAGTAGCATTTGTCTCTTTAGACTGTTGAGGTGCTGAGGTGGAGACATAAAAGTCAAACCCAAATAGGCCTTATTTCTTGAATGAGCATCCTTAATACAAACTATGAAAAAAATAGAAGAAACACATCCTTTGTTTTCCTATCATACCTCTTGTTTTTATAGAAATACCTTGATCTAGGAGAGGTTTGAAGCACGCATTGATGTGCTCTCAGGCACTAAGAATTGAGTATGGGTAGCATAAAGAAGTTTTGCTGGAGACTTCTGGCAATTTTTTTGCATTAGCTTTAGAAGTTTACTGTCTAGGATGCAGGCCTCTATGAAACTCAGACTAAGAGATCTGGCCATTCTTTGTATTGCATGGAAAAGCATACATCGATTTTGATTCTTTCTTTGTTTACTCTTGCCATCAGTGTCGGCCCTGAGTAATTTACAGTCTAATTGGACAAAGGAAAATTCTAAGATGGTAGCAAAAGCTATCTTAAAAAAGCAAGTAGAATAAATATTTTATGTCAGATTTTTTTAGACAAAAGGCAAGCAGGAATGAGTGCAGGAGTGGACCCTGGAGACATGAACTGAAGGCTGCCATGTTTTTAAGTGTTTTCTAAACAGGAATACTGGTGGTATTTATATACATGGAAAATTTCAAAATGTGGACTACAGGAGAAACCTAACGCCGCTCTTCTTTTTCTTTTCACCGACAAAGGGGTCTGTTCTTTCTTTCTAGCTGCCGTAGGTTAGATGCAAAAAGGGATGTTAGTATTGCTGCACTGAATATTGGAGTGCCTCAGTGGTTGGTACCCTGCCTGCAGGAATGGAAATTTAAACCAAAGCCTAGCTTGGAGCTTCTGCATACCTAGGGTGGTGGGGATCCATCACTTGTCATCCCCAGTGGTACAATGGGAGGGATTATTTTCCCCTCCTGGATTTATCTTCACACTCTTTGGCAGTGTCTCAAGATAATAGGTGCAAATTTGGATTTTAAGGATAGCAAGAACTTGTCATCCTTTAGATACATTTCTTAAATAAATTGGCAGAAAGGACCCCTTTTGCTGTGTTTCATCACTTACATGGTAAATGTCAGAGATGAAATTATTATTAGTGTGGGCAAAAAACTGTCTTATCAGTACAAAATCAGTGAGACAGTATCGGTGGATGGGAGGGAGTAATGAAATGGGAATTAGAATGGCACATATTGGGTCAGGAGGAAGACAATAACAATTTGATGGCTCTAATTTTTTTGTAGCTATATTTTCAGTGAATTGAAAGTATGCCCAGAATAGTAATAGTGAATCAATGCTGAAAATTATTCTTATTGTAAATGTAAAGAGCAAGTGAAGAAGGAGCACTGCTGTGAAGACAGATGATTTTTTTTGTGTGGATTTTATTTTTAACACTTTTTGGTTTAGGAAGGGAACTCATCAAGAAATGAACATTGAAGGCATTTAACTTGTATTATGGCACTAAATTTTCAGGACAGGAAAAGAGTGAGATGGTGCAATGGGATATTTTAGCAAACGGGTTAAGAAGCATAAATAGCTCTTTGTTTTTCAAACTTTTGTAGTCTTTTCGTGTTCTAGTACAAATGTAAGAGTCTATACACTTGTTTGTGTATCAACAGAAGATATGTAGCAGAAATATATATGCTTAGTGCAGATTAATACTGTTTTCCTCTTTCTATGTTTTGTGTTTTGGCAAATATCCATCCATCTTAGGATACTTGCTAATTTCAAAACTGACATGTGTTTCACAATATTCATGTGTTTATCCAATTTATCTCCAAGTAATTGAGGCAGATAGTCAGTAGCAGATATTTACAGTTTACATTTCACACAACTAAACAAAGCTGCTATATGTATATGCTTATATTATAAATAACAAAGATTGTAGTTTTTTGCATACTTGCAGTACATAATTCTGAAATACAGTACTCTTACTTACAGTGTCACTACAGTGGAAAATTTGTCAGCTTTTCTACAATTACAAAAATATTTATTCTGTTTATTTCTTGTGTTTTGAGGTACCTCAGCCCGAGGTCAACATAGAGATGTTTGTTCAGGCTAAAGTCTGCCACCTTACAGTTTTGGCAAAAGGAAAAAGTTAATCAAAGCTATAGGAGTAGTTGCATCTTTAGGGAGTTGGAAAGCTTTTCTATTTTTATTTTTGTGATCTAGAGTATGAGAATTAAAAGATCCGGACATTTCATTCCTAAACAAAATCACTGGTATTACGTATTTGTTTTATTTAGAAAGGTCCTTTGCCATTGGAGATATTTTGAAAAGAGGAACAACACTCAGTAATAAATAGTGACTGAACTGCCAGTGCTAAAAGTGCAGTAGGATATGCCACTAAGGCTGCATCTACAGCTGAAAGATGGTAAACAATAACTCTGAATGGTTGTGAGATTTTTCTTAAGTCTTTAATAAGCTTTCCTTTAAATCAAGGAAGGTCAAGTTTCGTTCTCTTGTTTGATCACTGAAATTAGGGAAATTGTCTCAAGGGCAAGATAAGATGACCCATTCATACCTTACAAAAAAGTTTTTTCAAATTTTTATACTCATTTTTTGTTACATTTATTTTGCCAAGACTAAGGGACAAATAAACTAGTTTGTTCTCCTTCCGAACCGACTTAAATCAATGGAAATCTTTACACTAATTTCTACACCATGGTTCAGCTGTGATGTTGATGTTTGGAAAAGCTTGCTACAGGAATTTGTATAATCATCACTAATTTGCTCATATGTTAATAATCACCTTGAAAGGTCCTGTCTGTCCAGAGAGAACTGCCTTAACCAGTCCTAATCAGTCTGTACATATTTAAAGAAAATGATGGTACTTCCTGGAGATCAGAAGCTGAATGTTGATGCAGAGATGTACTGTAGCCAGAAATGTGAGAGATTACAGAAAACTTTTTTTCCACTCCTCTGTTCCCCAGTTAGAGTACTTCAATTGTCACCCTTTTGACTTGCTGTGTTTTGGGGTGGGTGTGACTGAAAGAATATGGGCTTGATTCTTTTTGTTTCCAGCTGAAGCCACAGAACCTGTTCTCTTGCCTTTCTTCCCTTAGTGAAGCAGGATCCATACAGCTCCCTGTTGCTTTATTGGCTTGCATTAACAGCTGATATGAAAAGGGATTATAGCTGCTAAAAGAAATTGACAATCATAGAAAGAAGTGTTAAGAAAACCAGAAAAACCCAAAAACATTAGCCAACATCTTACTGCTGAACTGGAGGCATTTGCAGTAAATGTATTTTGAATGTCTTTGAGGATTAAAAAAAAAGGCAAAAAGAAGCCTAACTGCATAGTGAGAATGTATTTACAGCAAACATTTCTTGGCCTGGTTCCTCAGCTGTCATGGTTATGACTGTGCAGTTACTGCTGCTGTGGGAACAGGCTGGGAGAGTGTTTTCTTTGCTCTGCTTCCAGTAGTCTCATCTCTCACACATATTACACAGGTATGCATGTGTCTGCTCTCCTTTGGCATAAAACAAAACAAATGCAAAATATGCAACTGTTTTGCTGGGTTTGTTGACTAGACAGGAATAAATGGCCGAGAGTTCCTAATGTCTCAAAATGGCTGGGCTGGGGTTAGATTTTTTTAAATTTTTTCCCTCAAGGTTTTAAAGGAAAATGGTTTAAGATTTCTTTGCAGCAAAGTTCAGAACTTTGTGCCTAAATGGCATCCAGCAGCATTCTTGGAAAGAGTTAGTGATTTAAGTATGATTTGAGTGTTTGCTAAATGGGAATAGTGGTGGTAGAGGAGTGTGGGAAAGAGAAGGCACTGCTTGTTTCCTAAATGAAACTTCCATTATTTATGTAAACTTTAAAAAAAAAATAGGAGACACCTAATGCTACTCTTCTACTTTCTCTGTTCTCCTCCACTAATAAGAGGGTTTGTTCTTTGTTTCTAGCTGCTGTAGGTTAGATGCAAAAAGGGATGTGGACATGTGCCGTGCCTAAGAGGCTGGTGCCCTGCCTGCAGGAATGAAAAGTTAAACCAAAGCTTAGCCTGGAGTCACTGCATACCTGGAGTGGTGGAAATACATCACTTATCATTCTCTGTGGTACTGAGGGGTTACTTTGCCCACTTGGAGGTACCTTCAGACTCTCTGTAGCACCATAGCAGAATAGGTGCTGTTTCTTGGAGTGCTGAAGTTTAGAGCTTGGTGTGGAATAAGTGAAAATTAAGTGGGAGGAGGTTTGCCAGGTGGAGTGAAGCAGGGCTGAAGATGTTGAATGAGAGGGCTGTAAGGAAAGGCCTGTGGGCTCACTTTCTGTCTCTGTCCTGGATTTCAGCACCTAAACGTAACCTTATTGGACAGCTGTGTGGAGTGAAGATTTAAAGCCAAAACTGAGCATCTTCTGTTATGTGCCAAATTCCCTCTTTCAGCTTCACAGGCTTATTCTCTGTTCATAATCACAGCCTTGGAAGCCTGGAAGTGAGAGGTGCAAGTTTGGGTACGTTAGCAGTTTAGCATTTAAGGCTGTATTTTTTACCTGCTACCCTGGAGAGTGCCCTGCAATCACATGCAGCAGTCATAACCCTCTGCACTAGAGCTGGAGATGCAGGATTCCTGAGGGCAGGACTAGACGTGTGAAGGGGGAGCATGACCAGATCTGTGCAGGAAATTCAGGTGACCTGATGTTTTGGCTTTCTAGGTGAATGCCTTAGCTGCCAGCCTTATATAGGATCATGGTTGCTTCTGTGGCTTTTGCATTTTTGCTTACATGGTTTTATCCAGCTAAATACCACCTGCTTGGGAAATGAAAACTGACATCTTCCCATTCACAGCTAGGTTCTCTCATATGTCTAATTGTGGTATTAAGCAGTCGCTATTATAACAGCAGTGCCATGGGCTTTGCAATTTTGTTTTTGGTTTGATTCTTCTGGTTTTTAATGGCCACATGTGCTTAGCTTTGTGTTGGATTCAGTGTTGCCAGTGGCAGGTGCATTTAGAGATTGCCTGCTACATTGGGCTTATGAGACTTCCTCCTTTCCCACAAATGTGTGTATAATTAATGGATCCCAAATTGGCTTCAGGTTGAAATTTTATGCTCAATAGAGATTTTCTATTTCCTTTCCTGAGCAGTCAAGATGTTTGGGAGAATGTGTAGGTGGAGCTCGCCAAAGCTGCTTTTTGAGCATGTTTTTTTCCCATTTTTTCAGCCGTTCTTTTTCATTTTTTTGATCAAAATAGAAGTGGAATCTTGCTACCTTGTAATATTGATGGAACTTTGACACATTGTTTAGCATTACACATTAATTTTACTTATTAAATAACTATGAATGTAACTGTATAAACAGATTTTTAAAATTAATATTGAATTAATATATGTTAAACTGATTGCACAGAGTTGTTTCTTTTCTTTTTAATAATCCAGCTTGCATTCTGGCTGTTGGAAGCTGACAGATTGATCCTTCACTCAAACCATCCTCCCATATCTCTTTTGCTCCCAGAAAATAACTGCAGATATCCAAGAATAGAAGCAGGTTTTGTACCAGTATTCTTTGTAGAAAGTGATTATTTCTCACATCCCAAGTGATTGACACAAACGTAAAGTAATTGTGCTTAAGGTACCAGAGATTAGTGTCATGGGGCTTTTTTCCCCCTCCCCCTCCCTAACAAAGAAAAAACTGCTTTTCTGTGCTATTCATGAAGCTGTAGAAGATGTTTCACTTCTTACTGTGTTTTGCTCCATCAATTGTATCTTTTAAAAGAAAGATTATGTTCTCCTAGCAGAATGCTGCCTTTGGAATCCAGTTCTTGCTATGCAACTGAACTGGACACCCATTTAAAAATCTTTTTTCTGCTAGATTTTTTTATTCTGTATAAAAAACTATTAAATAAGAACTGGAGCGAAAGAAAAAGCTAAGAACTGAATAAAAATATGAAGACTCTCCATTGCTTGGCACTAATCTTTGGATGTCCCTGAGACTCATGGTATCAGCACCTTCAGCAGGTTATTTTAATTAGGTTTAGAATACAAGTAATACTTTTATTGTTGCAGATTTATAACTGTGGACACTAGTGAATGCAAAAGCATGGTTCTGTGGTCATAGCAATTATTTTGGCAATCTATAATTTCACACTTTAACAGATTATCTGTTGTCTAATTCATAGTAAATGCTCTTACTACTCCAGGAATATGACATTCAGCACATCTTTAAATTGTGGCTATGGAATGTGTGTGACTGCAAAATGTGTATAGTTTTAAAATTATTTGTTTGTGTTTTTACTTCTTGTCTGTGTCATTAGTGCTCTTTCTGTGTTCTGCTATTTGTAAGGACAATGTATATGCAATTTTTCTTGCACCTTTCTGACCTAAAGGCAGTTTTTTTGATGGAGAACATATACCAACTTCAGTCACAGTCCCATGGTCATGAATCTGCTCTGTTCACCCTCATACATACTCTTGCTTACATTCTTTTCTCACACTTTCATCTTGTTCAATCTTCCTGTACAGTTGTAAGGTTCTATATTTTGTGCAGCCTTGTTGTTACTTCTTCTTGGAAGTATTGATTTTTGTGCTTTCAGGTAATTCAAGCAGACTCTCCAACACTGGCTTCATTTGCAAGGGGTGACTTTTTTGAATTCAGTGACTGATGAAGATATACTTATGAATTTAAGTACAGAAATTTTGGAGGACTGATTTTAATCCATATTTGTGAAAAACAGGTTGTTTAAAAAAAAAGAAAACCAGCATTTTATTATTTAAAATTCATGTTTCAACTAAAGGCTAGTTACTTTAAAAGCTGATAACTTCTCACCAGGCAGAAAATTAAGTTCTGTATTGAGATTTACTGTCTTTTGGCCTCTGTTCAGTGGTCTACATCTAATTGATTCTGTTTTAGTTTTTATATTGCACTATTTATAGTAATACTGGAGGGTTTTCTTCCGCAGCATTTAAATTTACTTGAATAACACCTATTGTGTTACTTTCTTCAGTAATCCTTTTTCAAAAGGCCTTGGACTGGCCGCTGTGGAAGTTCCCTTTTCTGTACAAAAAAAGCATTGCACATTGTAGTTGAGAAACAGAACTTTCTGACATTTTTAATCTAATGATTTTTTGTTTAAGTGCTGATTTAAAATCATTGTTTCAGTGATGTTCATGAAAGGGTACCTACAATAGTCTGTTGGTACTCCAGTAAGGAATTTATATTTTTTTTTTTATGCCAGAAAATGAACTGAAACTTAAGGAGAAAATTCTATTTACTTCTCAAGCAACTTAAGGAAGTTAAATAACATACGAAGCAATTTAGGAGCATGGCTTTCCATTGCACAGTTTAAGTATTCAGTCTTAAATTATATATCAGCTTTTAACATCATTACAGACGTATAGGCTGAAATACATATGGGGAGTGGGCTTATTAAGCTTCTCCCTTTTGATTTCTGTTGCCAATACTTAAAATATTTCCTTCTGTTGTTGTTTTAGGGAAAATCTGATTCAGACAGCTTATATAAATTTTATGAGCTTAAGTTGGGTGCTGATAATACTGCCTTAAAGATATGTTATTTGACTCTGGGTTTGACAGCTAAACAATGATTTTGCCTTTTTGTATTAGTAAGGAGAACTCAAAGAGAATTTGTGGTTTAGATGGTGTTTTTAACCTAGCTGTACCAACCTGATTAGTGATTAGTTTAATTAGAAGATGTGATGCTAGCCCAGTTTCTTCTGGGCTTAACCTTTACTTAACTTTTGTGCTTAGTTTTATTGCAGAAAGATATAGGAGTAGACACTTGCTTATTCCGTATTTCTTTTCCTGTTGTCGTTATTCAGCAGCTGAACTACAGGCAGTTCTGTATTGTAGAACCTGGGAAAATAACCCTGTGGTGTATTTCTGAAGAAAAGTTTCTGCAAATTATGTATTGCAGACTGTGGTTCAAGGGTAGAGAGAGCAGCAGACTAATGGTCAATCTCAAGACTGCATAATAGATGTTTGCTTTCCAAACTGTCATCTTTTAGAGAACAGACTCTGGGAAATGGGAATCACAGCTCACAAAAGCTCTTTGTAGTAGCAGCTTGAACCTAGAGGAAGAGCCTGTGTGGTAGTGCTGAGACAGTCTTTATCAGAATTATTCCTTGTCAGTCACCTCCAGACATCATCCCCAGGCTCTTGTGGGCTTTCCAGACTGCCCCACAGCTGTGTTCCATCTTCCCTTCATGCTGATACGATATTGGCTGGGCTTCCTGAAGAAGCTCGGTGTTGAGTGCCTTCCAGTCACCTGGAACACCACACAGAGAATAACCTCTTTATTGTTGCTTTCTGGCAGGCCTTAAGTTTTGCTGGTTATACAAATGAAGGTGACAAAAAAGTTCGGGTTACTGTTTTTGCTTTCAGTTCTTAACATTATTTAAAGCCAACAGGGAGGAAGAGGAGGAGGCCGGTTTCTTTTTCAGTTGTTGAATTGAACAGCACTCAGGCATTCTTCCTAGACACTTATTTCTAAAAGTTACTCTTAACCTATATAGAGAGACTAGGAGAATTTCCTTCTTGTTGATGTCTTTGTAGCAAACTGTTCTTATGGTTCACCTCAATTTCTCTCTGAACTTGGCACAGCAGACTGCTCCTAAATACCTTAGAGGGAATTTGAACGGTTGCAGTGCATCTATTTTTCGTGGTATTACATTGCAAGGCTTTGAGATTGGTTGAGCAGCAGAGGACAAATCAAAGGGGCAGTTGTGTTTGTTCAGAAAGTGTCGAGTTGTGCTAAGCACTGTGGTGTGTCCTGTTGTGATACTGCCAAAGAGAAAGTTTCCATAGGGGCTAAAAATTTTCTGGATTATGTCTGGGGAATGTCTCTTTTCTTTGTCAAATACTTCTGAAAGTACATAAAAAAAATAGATTAAAATGCCATGTTTCATTATGCTGTTCCTAAATTATCTGTTTGCTTACACTGTGAAACTATTTATTTGTTCCTAATGCTTATGTGTGTCTAAGCAACATTTTGTAAGAAATTTTTCAAGAAATTATTTTATCATATTATTTTCAAGGAATTGTTTTATCTTAAATACATAGTTTTAATTTTGATTGATGCATGTTTATCTTAACACATAAGTACATGTGAATAGGTATATAAATCTTAATTTAGGAACACAATTTCTTACCTTTGTTCAGCTGTTTGCCTGTATTAAATCATTAGCATACACACAAGGTAGTTAGGAGAGGAGGATGGATCTGGCAGAAATAGAACTTGAGCTGCCTGCAGTGTAGCTCTTGCAATTTTTCTGGTACTGCTGTTCAGTTTGGCTGGTTGCTGCCAAGTCTGCACCTGCATAATGCTTAATTGTAACTCTGCATGTATTCCTCTTAATAAGAACAAATAAATAATATCTTCTGTTATTTACCAAACAACCAAACATGAGGATTACTTCAAAGTCATAAGTAGCAATCCCTCTTCTGTTCTAAGGCTCTGTAATTTCTGCCTTGTGCACAGAGGATGCTCAGGCTTCATTCCTCAGCAGAAATGCCATCTATATCTCTGTGTTCTACCTTGGGTTTAACTTGCTATTTAGAACCCCTACTCAAAATGCATATCTGGTATTTTGATTATGGATTGTCACATAAACAGAATGATTGATTAAAGTAATTTACATAGAAGCATTTGTGGGGTTTCTGAGCAAGGGAAAATACACAGAAGCACATGGCACTTAATTACTTTGCTTAACAATAAATGTCAAGTTAAACCTTTTTAAAAAAAGATGAATGCTGTGCTTAAGGGAAACGCAATTACATTTCTATGCTTTGAAATGTTTTACACACTGTATACATTAGAGGGGCAAAGACATTAACACCTCTGTACATGCAAAGGTGCTGACAGATTTCAGATGCTACAAGGCAGGCTTTTGTAGCCCTGTCTGCCTATTGCTTGCAAAGGGAGCTCGTTTACTGTAATGTGCTGTTAATATGGGCTCATTTTCCTGTGTGAAGCCACATTTGCATACATACACACTTCTTGGAACTCATTGAGAACATGAGGACAGTGGTCCTGATTTGGTAAATTGTTGCATATAAACAGGATTTGCATTCAAATTAGTGTTTTATCTCACAGCCTGATTATGTGTTCCATTTTAATAATGTTGAATTAATGGCAAAAGTAGATTTCAAAAAGCCACTCCTGATTTTATGTTCCAGTTCTAAATTTAATTAAAAATGTCTTTCCTCTCTTTCTTTCTACTATGCTGCAGTTTAGTAACAGACCTGGAATTTCTTCTTCCGTTAAATAAAGTGTACATTTCTGTAACAAATTGTCCAAATTACATTCAATAATGTGTTTAATAAAAGATTTTCATACTGCTGTGTTCCTATGGGAGGGTAGTGGAAGAGCAACTGAATGACATCCAATCCTTGCAGAACAGAAGCAAATAAGAGGAAGTCCACAGTGAGAAATGGGGTTACGTGCAGCGTTCCCCAACCCAAGTCTGAGCAAATCTATATGTCTAGACACTACTGCTCACTACTAGGCAAATAGACTAGTTCAGTTCTTTCCAGAAATTTTGGCTATATCATTTTGGTGCAGCTCTCCCTTCTTGCCCGGAACTACAGATGAAAAAGAGGAAAAGGAAATTTTGAGGATAATTACTAGACTGCATTCAAAATAAAAAACAAGGTTAGTTTTGATTAGGAATGGTTTTCCAATCTAGTTTGCCACCTGACTTTCACCAGTTCAGCACCACCAGCAGTGGCATGGCTCAGAGAGGTTTGTGGAGGGTAGTTCTCTTATATATTCAGTACTTTAGGGGCCTCGGCATCTTTAATATGGCTTTTTCTGAACTTGTGGGACAAAATCCTGTCTTCCTCCTACTCCGCACAGTGGCATGATGTCCTCTCCACTGCTGCTGGAATGGTGTAGCTTCTACATTTTTCTGTGCTCAAATTTGTAAATATTAAAACAGAGTACACTTAATTTGATAGGCAGCTCATTTCTTTTTCTTTTCAATCCACGAGTTTGAAGAAAATATGTGAAATAAGATGTTTACACTTCCATAAATTAAATAAAGCATTATAATTTAATTACACTATGTGTTAACAAAGTATTTTTCCTGTTGCCTAGCAATGAGATTTAGCATGAGATTCACCATGTGCTTAAGACTCCTTTATTAAATTCAGTTTTCAAAAGTTTATGATTTCATTAAAAAACAATATTTGTAGGACAATCCAGAATTTGCATGTTGGGTATTACGGGGTCGCTTACTAAGGAAGTTTGAGGCAGAAAGCTCTGGTGCCCTCTGATTTCTGTACCCTTTCTCCCCTACTACAATATGGGGTAAATTTTGAAAGGAACTTCTTGAGCAAAACTTTATGTATCCCCACAAGTCTGAATGTCTAGGAAAGGCTTTGAGCTGCTGGAGTTTCCTGTCGCTCCAGCAGTGTTGCACAACTGTAATGCTTGGTACATTGCACAGTCACATGGAACTTGATGAAGGAGACTAGTACTTGAAGAGGTTGGAGGAGGAGCAAAACGTTTGGTAAGGCTGAAAAGAAAAGCTCTAGGTCAAGCCCAGAAAGTCACTTTGTTTCACAGGAGGAGCTAGCTTAAAGTTAGGGCCTGCAAGTACATGCAATAGCAAACTTTGAGCTTGAGGAGAAAATATTTTTTTCCAGTTACCTCTGATAAGGGTGGGATTTGGATTGTTTGGTATTACTCTGTAAGGAAGTGCTATACCTAAAAGGACTTGAATGTGAGCTCCTGGAGAAAAGGGCTGAAAACTACTAAATATCCAAGCTTTTCTTCCAAGGTTATATCCAAGAACCAGGTGTTTTTGGCAGATGAAGTGATTAGAAACTGTGTTAGAATGATAGTAGTGCTATGCTGTTCATAGATGTATTTCCAGACTGCATCTTGCTGCAAGGCAGAAAGCAAAAAAAAAAAAAAAAAA
>WBNO01025752.1:0-39375 GCA_013400575.1 Peucedramus taeniatus | reverse complement strand
AAAAAAAAAAAAAAAAAAAAAAAAAAAAAAGAAAAAAAAAAAAAAAAAAAGATGCTGCTCTTTTTGTCCAGTGTGGATGTGTTTGTCTAGTTTTTTCATAGAAAGCTCCATTGAGAATGGCATCTCTATCCTTGAACTCACAACGTGAAAGATTAAATAAAATCTTAACTATCCATTAAGTTTTATGATTCTTAAATGTAGTGAAAGGAAGGAGAGCTATCTGCCGTGTGAAAAAGTGATTTTATTATTTCTCCTGAGTAATATAACCATGTTATTTTACTCAAAATCAAGGTAACAAAAACAAGGAGTACAGGAAGAGCACTAATAAGGTATATATGGATTTGCTGAAAAATCCCCCTGCAGCTCATCTGCCACACCGAACATGAAACTTCATGTAATTCTTGTTGTAGTATCAATGAGAAATGTGATAGACCATGTGCTACCAGTTAAATTACATCTGTGAACCAGCTTTTGAAAGTAAACATTTCTGACATTTATTAAGAGAAATTCCGCAGTGGTAATAAATAGAGGTAAGAGATACAGCTCTAAATTTACTTATATCTCTAAAATAATCAAATAACTCTCAGTTAAAGCTCATTTTTCTGGGAAGTTAAACAGATATAAGACAAGGACATAAGAACAGACTTGGACTGCAGCGCCCCAGTGAAAGCTCTTCTTACACTCAATTGTAGAATAGACAGACAGTGATATTCTAAGTATTTATAAATTCTACAACTTGAGTTACATATTAAAAAAAAAAACAACTGACTTCATTTGGAAATGGTTGCTATATTCACATTAGAAGTCTGAATGAATTTAAAAAACAAGGAAACTAATTAAAACGATGAGAATTTCTATCACAACAAGCTTAAAATGTATTTATATGCAAAAATGAAGCACAACATGTACTACTGTGCCAGTCATGCCTATCAGAAGCGATAACACCTCTCCCTTTTATCCCTGCAGTTTTCTTCCTGACTCCTGAATTTCCTTTTAAGTACTATATTTAACCACTTGTTTCATTAAATAAACACTCAGGCATTTAAATCTACAGACCAAACCAAATATTCACTTCCACTCCCAACTACAATACTTTAATGTATACTTTAATGTATAGTTTATACAGTAATACTAGTAGTAATAGTAATACTTTAATGTATAGTTTCTCAAACAGTCGTTTTTTTAGATGTCTATGACTGATCCATAGCTTAGGATTAGCCATCCTAAATTAAAATTACAGTCTCAATCAAAAATGACAGATTATTTTCTTCACTCCTCAGAATTACCAATAGGATTATTGGGAATAATTACTGTCCCTTTCTGGTAGATTTTCCCTCTGCTTTTCTCCCTGAATTAAGACGTTAAACTGTAAAGTCTCTGTAGATCAGGTGCCTGAGCACTAGATCACTAAGTAACAGCCCTTCCCTCCTTTTACTATCCATACAGAACATTCACACCCTTTTCTAGCAACACACAAATACACAGTATATTATTTCATAGCAGTGTTTGGTAACACAACCTACAGCACTTTTCTAAAGCTGTTTCATTTCATTTGGAATAGATCTTCACACAGACATGCTTTACATTAACTCACTGAAACCAGTGCAGAAGCAGATAATGAATTGTACAGTCTAATACTTGAAGCATTAACTCACAGGCATCTCAAATTAGAGACAATTTGGAATGGCAAGGGCAGATTTTAAGATCTAGATATATTTATAATGCAAAAATGTGTGTTTTAAGTGTGTGCACATACACACAGAGGCAGATGAGAAAAGTCCACTGGCCTGTTGAAATGCCTTAGTGCAAAATTCCTGTGATAGGTGATCAACACGTTGACATTTTTAGGTTTTCAAAGTTTCAGAATTCAGAATCTTAAATAACAGTGTAAGAATGGAGACTCATTCTTTATATTCTCCTGTTCTTTCAGGAAAACAGAAAAAAATGGTGAAAGGGAAAACTGGAAGATTTTAGGAAGATAATGATGGAGATTGTTTCATATCTCAGTAAGATTTAGTTAGCCATCAGTATCTGATTAAATGTTTTCAAGTGCTAGATAAAGGACAAAGCCAACTTAAAAATCACATTTGCCCAACTGCAATTCAAAGAAATAAAATAAAGGAATAATTCTCCTCTCTAAGGGAACAGTCTGCATTATTTAGCTCACTTAATTTACCAATTTCCTCTTTTGCACTGGACTTTTACAAAGCAATAATGGACAGAAAAGCATGAAAAATATAATAATGAAGCCACAGAAAGTAGAAATGGCATACATAATTACATATAAATGCATGCAATTAAAATTTCAAGCTAAAATGTATCCCCTGAAAACTCCAAATAGAAAGTATTAAGCTATAAATATATAATCTACTGCCGTATAATCTGGCCTTACCCTTCAAGTTAGGAAAAGGGGGAGTAAAATTAAGAAAATAAAGAACCACTGACAATAAAAGTATTTTATAAGAAAGTAATAAAATTTAACCTACAGATTCATGGACAACATTGCAGAGGCCAACACTAAAAGCTTCCTTTGCTCCCCTCCCCACCAAAGCATCAGTTAAGATTTGGACACCTTAAAGTGATTCTGTTTATCTTATTTCTAGGTAACAGGATTATATAGAACATAGCGGTAAAGTTTGTTTGTTCACAGTTCACTGCATAGGTGCACTAACAGCCATTCTGTGAAAAAGATCACAGTGTGGGAAAGGTTGGCTGTTTACTATCCCCTGACGAATGCAGGGCAGCTGAATACGAACTTTCTGGAGATGGAGCATTTTGCTTCTTGCTTGAGGAAGTAATCATGTTCAACTTCAGCCAAGTTTCTAAATGCAGAATAGAAGGGGATGAAGTAGCTGAACTTTTTTCAGAGGACACTGAGGGCAGGATACAAATGGGTTCTGAAGTTTTTCAGGTTATCCAGCTCACCCACCAGTTTTGATTTTTGCTACATATATAATTATTTTATTCTTTTTATATTCTTCTACAATGGCAAGATAAATAGGGAGCCTTTTGTGTCGTTTGGTACACTTCCTTCAAAGCTCTGTCTGAATCGCAGTCCCATCATTATATTCTAGCTGAAAAATATGCAGGTTCCTAAGGGCTTTTGACACACAAGCTTCAGAGGCAAGAAACACCTTGGGAATCTTAGAGGTGATTTGGTCTTATGCTAGATCAAGTCAAAGAACAGTCTGATGAGATACTATGTAAATGTTAATGAAATGCTCTCTGAAATGTTAATGGTCTAATCCAGGTGACCAGAAGGAGAGTTTCTGAATTAGAACACTTAAGAAAAAACAGTAGCTATATATTAGCTTCATAACAAGTTGCCCAAGTAGTGAAATTATACTTATGGAAACAAGCTACTCCTTTTATCCATCTGTAACTAAGCTCAAGTATAGTTTACAGGATATGTGAATTCTACCTTATAATGGTTTCATATCTATTTAATACAGATTATTATTTTGGAAAAGATTATTACTATTGAGTTGCTCATGTCAAATAGTAGTACTTAAAAAAGAAAGGCCTCACAGTATCTATGGAAAGATGAGAAATTTCCAGAATTTTTACCCTTAACATTAGAGGCTAGAGTACTGTTGTTACATTTTAGTGAATTCAAATTCACATTTTAGTGTTTCAAATTTTGTTAAGAGGATACAGGAGTCTAAAGCAGCACATAGAAAATAAAAATTGCAGAGTACTGGTGAAAAGAAATACAAGTTTAATAACTGAAATTATTTTTCAGATACTTTTTTAGGGGAAGGCAAGAGGTAAAGGTTAGTAACCAATAGTGTAATGAGCATACCAAGAGTGCAGAGCAGCCACTTTTAACTCTGAGTCTCAGTTAGCCTCCTCAGTGCAGTGCCAGCTCCATAATGAGCGAGCAGTCCACTCAGCCAGGGAACTTAGTGTATTAAACAAATCACGGGATACAGAAATGCACTGCTTGTGGAAACAAGCATCGAGATCAGCATTAATGATGAAGTGAGGCAGATAAATAGTGAGACAAGGATGTAGAGGCACCACTAGTTGAGATACATCATTAAGCACAATCACCTTTGACAGAAGCAGTTTTGATATTTCAGTACTCCGGTTATGTCAAACCCATGAACTTCAGCATATTGGAATGGTGTCCTAAAGGCTGCAGCTAATTAACCCAGATCATCTTCTGCAAGTTTCAGACCTGTTGTGGAAGAGATCTTTCAGGGTATTTCACAGCTTAAATTGACTGCATTTACAGTGTCACTCTCAAATATAAATATGGCTTAAAAGTAGAGCAATCAAATGCATAATTTTCTATATTATAGTTGTGTAGGGTTTTTAGCCAGTATTTCTACATTTAATGCAGTTGCTCAGTAATCTGCAGGAACATATTACACCTTCGCTCTGATGCCTTGTGGTAAATGTGTCTATGTAAAATTTAAGATGATAAACATACTGTATGAAGAGCAAATAATTTAGATCCAAGTTCTTCAGAAAATTTTTTCGCACAGAGTTTTTGGGTATCTCTTCCTAGAGTAAAATTTAGGAGTTGGAACAGTGAACTCACTATAACTTTAAAAAAAAAAAAAAAGCTTTGTAGAAACTCAAGGGCTTCAAGATTATTCTCATATTTCTGCCTTTACCTACATCTTTAATCCTAATTGTTTCAATTTTATTAGTCTCTTCAGGTTCCTTGCAGAATTCAATACTCTTTTTGTCTTGTCTTTAAATCTTACCTTTAAGTGTTTTATCAAAATACCAATGTAGTTGAAGTAGCTTTCCATGTCTTATCCACCTGATACTCTCTTTAAACTGGAATCTTTTCAGAAACAGTATGAATTATTATCTCTCTTTACATCCATCAGTTGTCTTTGCTTTCTTCATTCTATCTATAATATTACTCTGCAATTAATATCCAACAGCATAAATAAATAATTTTTTTTGCTTTTCTTTTACTTTGGGGATGTTAACAAAATTGAAAAAAATAGGAAAGCTATATATATTTAAAAGATATAGCTGTATTTGACATTTGGAGTGTAAAAATCTTACCATTTTTTTCTGTAATACAGACACAACTGATGAACATTTTCTTTTGAGAGAACATTTTATATAAAAAAGATAAGCCTTTTAAGCAAACAGGAATTGACTGGGAAAAATACAAATTTGTGTGGATAAAGTCACAGTTAAAATATAGGATATAAGACTTAAGAGATTCAGTTCCTTAATTATTTTCAATGATTATGCTAATATACTTTCACTTGCTGATTAATAGATGAAATTTTTAAATGTCTTCATGTAAATGGGACCAACTACCCATCCTACTAGAATGCTATTTTCAAAATTGCACTAGTTACTAATCTCCATTTGTTCTTGTGTTTATGCTGTTAACATTTTTTCTCCAACATTTACACTCCCAAACATATACAACATATTGTATATATTATAATTGTGTATATATTTACATTGCATGTAATACAAATCTGTGTGTATTTTACACACACACATCTATGTACAAACTGACTTTCTTCTCATCTTTCTTTTGTTCAACTAAACAAGCCACACTGTTTCAATCACTTAATTTTAAATAGTGCATTTGTCTGTATTAACCTAGCAGCCCTGCTCTACATTAACTCTAGTTGAATTAATTCTTTTTGAATACTAACAATATCTCACTTTTTATTTACAAAAATATTTCTCTTGATCCAGACAGAGAATTACTGACTTTTTGTACAGATGCACAGCAGTTGAATTAAAAATAAGCCTGATCTTTACACTTACTTAACTGTCCAAGTCCTTACTAGCTCAAGAATCCTCTGTTTATATAAAGTATATGATGCTTTCTTATCTCTCAAGTTCTCCTATACATAAAATAAGTATCATTACAGAGTTTTGTTTGGGAATCAAGTTTGTATCTAATTGGTATAATTAATGCTTAAAATAAGGAAGAGGCAGAATGTATCCATAATTTCATATTTCTTAAGATAATTCTCTGCTGTGTGTTTTCCAATTCTATAATCCTTACTCTTGTAGGAAATGGATAAGAACACAATCTGTGTTTGTTAATTAACTCAGCTGAAACCAAACTTGAAACTATTCAGAAATCAAAAATTCACAGAGAAATAAGTAAGTTTTTCTGGACATTACTTCACAGATTAATTTGGAGTTACCTCAGAATTAAGTCCCCAAAGCTTTATTCAATAGTCCTATTAGGTCTTCAGTAGCCATCATGATTTTATTTCTTTAAAACACAAAACCCAGCCTATTACAGAGGATCAAAGTGTCATAGTGATACTCTACAATCACACTAGGCATAACTGGGACAGATACTACATCAGGGGAAAAATTTCATCAAAAGACCAAACTGAATGAAATCCTGTAAGCTGTTCTTCAAGGCAAAGAAAAGAGAAAATGAAGTCTCTTTACTCATGCAAATCCTTTTAGGTCATAAAACATCTATTAAATTAATGCACCAATATAAAATAAGCCCATTTCCAGACTAACCTCAAAACTGCACGCTATCAATAAATTACATCTAAGTCTGAAAATTCTGATTTATAAAATGTTTTGACAAACATGCACCTTTAAATCATACAACTTGGCCTCTGAGGAGTCATGTCACTTCTTTTTCATGTCAATTCTCTGCACTGCTGCATTGCCACGATCTGCAGTGGCCACTGGAGCTCAAGTCAGACAGAGCTATCAAATCAATTATAGCAGCATGCCACTGTCTTACACCGACAACAAATGATTGATAACAAAACCTGCCTACTTTCAGCTCTCATCTGACAGCAACAAAACAGTCCCTGCCTGCTTTTACTGGCATTTGTCATAAATCAATAGCAATTTCATCACTCAGAAAGGTGCTGTCAACTCTACTCAGTCCATCTGGTTGCACTTTACTGTTATAATTTTTAACGCATAAACTATTCAGGAAGGTTAATGTATAAAACTGGTTTTGTTTAGAATCTCCTATACACTGGCACCAGAGCAACACTTAGAAAATATAAAGTGACAATTATTTTTAAAGATGGGAGGAGGAACCAAGAGAATCATGCTCTGTAATCTTAACAATTTATTGACACCTAGCTTTTCTGGGAATTTTCTCTTTATTAGGTAATACTATCATCTGATCCAAAAAGAAATTGCTCTTTTGACTCATTATTATGGCCTTACAGTAATTATACCTGAAAGTTTAACAGTGAATCATTTAAATGAAACTCAGACTTTCCAAGAATGAGATGACAGATAAGCTCTGTATTTTTCCCACCATGCTCAGCTAGGATGTTAATACTAAAAGAGAAGATCTTCAATGTTCTACAATGATGAAAAAGAATAATTATAATATTTTTAAATTAATATAATATTTAAAAACATCATCAGTAGTTAGAAATATAAGTTTGTACTATATTACAGAATTCACTGGTATACTAAATGGCACCATGAATTGTGTGGCAACAGAGATACTACATATCTTTACACACGGATCTGCTTCACATCTAAGTTTCCAAGGCTGCTCTGAAAAGAACTGAATCACTAAATGAATTGCAATCTTCCTTTGCTTAAAGTAGCTGGGGAAGGGTTCAGCTCTGTGGTTTGTGTGAAGCTCTAAACCATGTATGCATCAGGTTACAGTGTATGTTTAAGAAATAAAGGTCTGTCACACACAGTTTTCCAGCAAACCACTGTTCAGATGTTTCTCCAGGGGAATGTTGTTTTAATGGCTTATATCTGTGTTTTGGGATGAAAAACATATTTCTACTTTAGATAACAATGATACTTCTATAGTGGAAATTTATAGTACTGTTATTATTTAAATTGGTAATACTTGCATTGACTAAAATCCTTATCCAAGTCACTTAGAAAAATTATTTCTGATCCATAGTATTAATATTATGTAGTTAAATCAGAGAAAATAGTTCCATTAGCACCTAAGTCTTATAGAACAGAACACTAAAGTATGCATTTCTCTTGGGGACAATATTAATTGATCAACATATAATTCCGCTTTTCCTTCTGTAAAAAAACCTCATACTATCACAAGACATTCCCAGGATTCCCTAAGCTAAGGTGTATAGGATTCATGAAAGAACATGAAAAACCCCTCAGACTGGTTCTTGGCAGGTTTTGGGACATCCAGGTCTACTAATAAAGCAAACCAACAACACCCACACAAACTAAAGCCACACAAATCAGCTGGCTGCAACTCCCTTTCTGATATTCCTCTGAGTGCTCTGCCACATGTGTTTATTTGTTGTTGTTGTTGTTTTTTTTTGTGTTTGTTTAAACAAGAGGCTCTTCTCTTACATTATAGAAAGTCAAAAAATTTCACCTGCTATCCAATGAACACTTATGCCTACTATGTTATCTCACCATTGCCAACCAATTATTTCAGTCTTTAAAATGCAGCAAGTAAAAAAGAGTAGGAGGTTTTTAGATTTGGGGTTTGTTGTTGTTTTTATTTGTTTGTTTGTTTGTTTTGTAATGTATCACTATGTTAGATGTACCAAACTCTAGGAACGAATTTAGAGAAATAGGTGGGTTGTTGAGGTGATGGAAGATGCTAATATAGCAATGTAAAACCCAAGAAAGAAAGAATTCATGTTCTCATAAAATGTACACATGAGGAAGGACATGTTCATTTGGGATGAAAGCCTAACCTAAATGCTGTTTTATATCCTTCTCTTGTGTAGGAAAATATGGTAGGGACATGACAAACATATACCGTGCTCTTCAATGCTTATCTTAGCCATAACTAATGGGAAAAAAAGTGAAGAAAAAAATAGAAATAGATAAAATATCCAGGAAATGACTGGTTAGTACTTGCACACCAGACCTTAATACATATTGATGATCATTTGACAGAAAAATACAAGAGACATTTCCCTGAAAGTGTAGGAGAATTTATCTTGCTTCTGCCTAAATTGATTCATCATCCTTTTAAAACAATTTTTCCCGTGAAGGCCCCCAGAAAAGGGCAGTGAGGGAGATGATCTGGAAAAATATGAAGTGAAATTAGAAGAGCAACTTTTTTCAGAAGTCACTGTGGTAATTTCAATCCTGTTGCAAAATGTGAACCTCCGAAAGAGAAGAAAAAGGGGGGGAAAAAAGCATGAAGAAATAGTATTGGTTCTAAGATCTTGAGAACTATGGCAAACACAGTAGCTTTTATTCCCAAGGTATTCAGGGAAGGTGCCTTGGGATTCTGTTTCTCCAAAGGTAGATAAAAAAATTGCCACTTTTTGTGGCATGTTTTCACAGGTTATTACAAAAAGAAGGGTTGTATAAAAGACGTGAAAAGAAAGGCTGCAGGCATGTTTCCTTTTGATTCTACTAGCACATCATCCACAGAGAAAATCCTGCACCTCACACAAAAGACACATAGATCAATCTATACCTTCTTAGATATTACACCCTGACCTAAGGGTTATCTAAACTGTAGTAACTGAGGCCATCAGCCTTGCAACTTCACCTAAAAAGTAAGCTGATGATCCAGTGCAGTGTCTGGATGTCTTGATTAACTCTGTCAAACCCATTTCTCACTGAGACTTAAGTGAGACTTAATCCATTGGGGCTGCTCCACTACTCATAGATATTCAGATCATGCAGAGATTGGGAAAGACCAGCTAAGCTTGGTGGGTAGGTGACTTGTTTATTTCTAGAAAATTCACAAACATTCTCACACAAAGGAACAAAACTGGATCTGTGTTCTCATCTCCTGGCTAAATGATGAAGTAATCTGGGCGTTGAGCAAAGGCAGTAACATTCATCTCCTTCTTTCTCAATTGCTCTTATTTCTTTCTCTCAGAAAAGCAAATATTTCATGCCAAACAGAAAGAAATTTCAGTTTTCAATACAATGCAGAAAAATGTACATTTGGGGTAAAATTTATTTTTTCTCTTTGTCTTAGCAACAAGAAAAAAAAAAAAGTAGGTATCACAGCTCTGCCCCAGACATTTCTCTCAGGCAATATGTTCTCAGACTCCCCATCAAATAACCCGTTCCATTACTCCCCCCTTTCCCAAAATACATCTACTGTGTCAGAAGTGTTTCTTGATGGCAGTCAGCCTGCCGTTCAGTGACAGACTCACTTACAGAAGAGTTACCACATTTATTTTCAGCCAAGGATTTCTACTAAATCTTTCTGGGTATCACATTACAACTTTCAACAACAATACTCCCCCTTCCTCGCCACCACAGAAAAACCCTGAAAAATCCTAAACAACCAAGCAAACATCCCCTGCTCCCAAATTCCCAAACCTAAGCCCAAGAAAACCCTCATTTAACAGTCAGTTTCAAATGTTTTCCTGGAGTTGAAGAAAATAATCAAGTGATAGGATTGGATGTTATAAATAGGTATATGTGCACAGATAGGAAAAAAAAGCAGAAAAACATTATGCCTTTTAAACTAGTTGATATGGTAAAATGGTAATACAAATCTTGGTCAATAAAAATACTGTAACCAGTTTTAACTGTAAGCAATTTTAACCTTCCAGAAACAAAAACACATTATGTCCTTCTTTGATGAAATTTTTAAGGTTGAATGTAATTGGCTATTTTAAGGATTCTTTTCTGGTATGTAAAGACGTGTCTTAAAATCCCCATTTAGAGTTAAGTACAACTCATATTTGAAACTACAGAGAATGCCCACTTGTGCAAGAAAAATTAAGTGTGCTACTATTATGGAAGTGCATTGTTATGCAATGACCTCTTGATAACAAATAACAGGGACAATATCAGTTTTATGTTGTTTTCCTGGGAGGGAATTAGAGCGCCTGTGCTATTAGTAGTCACCCGTATTCCTAAATAAATAATTTTTAAAAAATTACTGCATCATGGCAAGTTTCCCTGGAGCAGAACCAGTGTTTGTTTTCCATATCTACCTTCGAAGCCCTACTTCTCTTCACCAACTGCCTGAAGGAAACACCCATGACTGTAAAGCTTTGCTGAATGTGCACCCAGCAGCAGCTTCGTTTGGTGCTCCCTTCAGCCGGGAACAAAGGCGTTTTGCCAGACCAAGGTTTGGGAGTCTCTAACACTCCTCTGGCAGCTGCACTCCGGGGGAGGGCCGGGCAGTGGGAGCTGTACTCACCCCCCGGTCCTGCTGCCATCGCCATGGCAACCTGGGTTGCCCGGACGATGTGGCGGCTGATGCTCCCAACAGCAGGCTTGGGCTCATGCACCCGTACAGCTGCCCTTCTCATCCCTCCTCCTTCATTTTCCACTTTGATATATAAGAACCTGGTTTTTCTTCATCCTCCCGTTCCCCTTCCTCCCTATCCATGGTACATCAGGTCAATTTTAATAACTAGGAACAGCTGAAATACCTTTATTTGCTCCTTCCCTTACACAGACATAAAAATATCTGGAATACAGCCAGACAAGCAAACACAAGAAGTCAGTCCAAATATGCTAATTTTTTTCACAGGTGGCTTACATTTCTTTCACAACAACTGATGGGGAGAAGAAAAGATTTATCCCTAAATAACAGAGCTGCTATAGCAATGGAGTAAAAGCAGCTATAGGGGTGGGCAACAGTCTGCATGGTGAGCCAAGATAAGAGGAAACATAATTTAATTATCCCAAAGCACACAGAGTTGTTAATTTGAGCTGAATCTGAATTAACTGAAAATACTGTACCAGAAAATAAAACATGTAAATAAGGTGTTTCAGAAGCACTCTTCAAAACTTTTATCCCAAACAAAACAGCGAACTTCAAGCTGCTTTTTCCTGTTGGGCCACACATTTAAGTCAGGAAGCTGCTGTGAGTTGTTAAACCTTTGAAAACACCACAGACTTGTTACTTTTTTTTGTAATGCTTATGAGTTTATCAAATGCAAACTCCAACCAGAATAATGGTTATAAACGATCCTTCAGGTGACTCATGCTAACACAGCTGGGCCACTGAACTGGCTAGTAATCAAATAAACATCCCAAGAAATTAGTATACTTCAAGACTTCAAGAATCAGTTTGACTATGATGTCACCTGCCACATTTTTGTAGAGTCCTGTATGTAGGGAAAAAGTAAAAAAATGTAGATAGATACTTCACTGATTTCTTTCTGCCAAGTGCTTTATTTTCTCTTTTTTTAACATGAAGAGAATGACTATTATCAGAGCAGGTTTTAAAAAGTGACTCAGAAGATAAAACACAATCTCATTTCTAGCACCACTGTTTGTGTGAAATAATTTATTTCCATATTTCTCTTTATATTCAAATTATCAAAGGAATAAGCACAAACAAAACCATTTCTAAAACTAACAAGAAAAACCTATAAACACTTTCTCTTCAAACTAATAGACCTCTGCCCCAAGTTTTAGTTGCAATTATTTCTATTGTATTAGAAATTAAACTTTTAGGTAAACTCCAATTGTGATGAAGAAATATGAAATTTTTTATCAAAAGTGTCTGTTGTGGCACTTGGATAACTTTTACATTATTTTGCTGTGGCTTTGGATGACAGACTTATGAACTTGCTTTAAGGATTAATTCAGTTCAAAAAATAGTATTATGTGGTTAGACCACAGTATTTCTTGTTTCCTTAAACTGCTGAAAATGTAATTTGCCAACAAGGAAGAAATAAGTAATATTAATTGGAAACCTACCTTGAAAAACAAACAAAAAAAAAAAATCCCAGAAAAATCACTGCTTCTGTTTGATTGATGCACTGTGATCCAGAGAGTTTCAAGGTTGACTCAATTTTTGTTAATAATTAATGGGATTTTATTTACAAAAATGTAAAATGGAAAACGAGTACAGATACTTCCCATGAATACATATTACAACAGAGCATCTCTCGTGCATTGATCAGTAATGAGTTATTATATGCACTCCAATCATAAATCCCAGTGGAAAGTTTAGCTGATAGAAGTTCTATTCTTAGGCAGACTTAATAAGCCTGGACTGATTTACTGAGTAAATTGAAAGATATTTCAGCTTTCTTGGGTGAATTTGTTCACTTCCACATACCCACTTCTATGCAAGCTTAGGAACTAAACATCAAATTCACCACTGCTCATATACTTCAAAATCAAGTAATTCCTCAAAGACAACAGGTAAAACATCTGTTAAAGTATGTTACTTTCCTGAAACAAAGGAAGGATTTCAATATGTACTGAAAATGGCATAAGCTCAAAGCTCAAATTTAATGTCTGTGATAACCAAATATGAACATGTTAAAAGACAATTAAATACCAGTTATGATACTTTTAGTATTAAGCAGTGTGAAAACTACCAAGCTCTTTTTGTCCTAAAGATATGCAGCAGAACTTAATACTGCAGAGAAGCAGCCTCATCAGAAGAAAACACTTCAAGAGCAATATATTTTTCTCATCAGTATACCTCATGTAAGCGTACAAAGAATATAATTAGCTCCAAAATCTGAAAATCTTGTTTAGGACAGCAGTTGATGCAGCACTGTTTTCCAAATACAAAGCATCTTGAAGTAGACTTCTCCACTAGCTTGTTCACCATATTCCAAGAAAACTAACAGATTGTAAAATTTTATTGCACTCAACTTAATTTTTGAAGATAGACAATTTGATGTAATTTGATGTAAAGAAAATTCTACATTAATAACTAAAAAAAAAAAAAAAAAAGAGGCTGAAATCTGCAATTGAAGCCAAGAATATAAGGCAGTGCAGTGCACTCTTTACTAGCAAACACACTGACAGCTTAAGAAAAGCTTTCCCATTTCTCATATTTTCCTATTGTTCTCCCTAACTTGTTTAGTTTAGTTTGGAAAAAGCCAGGCCCTGGTAGATTAATTTTAGTCAAACTTTATTTCCATATGAAATACAGTTAATACTTTTGTTAAAAAGTGGTTTTGACCAAGTAAGTTTTCTTATCACTTGCAGAAATATATTATTGTCATGCAAACATTGAAATAATTTTCACTATGTCAATGCAGACTAAGGCCATAAAGATTTTTAAACTAAAAATAAGAAGCAATGCCCATTTGTTTGGTGTCTTTTTTCAAATGGGCTAAATTAAAGCAAAGAAGTACTAAGTGTAAGAAAAAAATACCCTGCAACTACTCAACGCACTGGCATTGTAGAAGTACAGATGAAGAAAATCTTGTTTGACTGTATGGTGCAAACCCAGAGCTAGCAGATCTTAAACTGCATCTTGTTTAAACTGCATCTTGCCTAAACTCAGCAATACCTGAGCAAAACCAGATTCTGAGTGCCACCCAGTTTTGGATGGGAGGTCTAAGTGTACCATGTTTGAATCCCACCCCACCACCTCTACCTCAGAACTTTAAAAGGATGTAAACTGCATGGCTATTTAACTTTAAAATATTTTATGACTTTTGGACAGCACATTACCTTAAGTCATTGCTGACCTGTCTCTCATTTAGCTTTAAGCAGATAGGACATAATTTTTTTTAATGCATTGCTTTGGACTTTCAGTGACTAGAAAAATAATAAAAGTATATTTTGTATTACTACAGCTTTCCCAGAAAACATCAGCTGGAGATGCTTTGCAGCCTTTCTCATTGCTTAGTTCCTTCAACATGCACAATTTCACCAAAGCTTTATTATTAATGTGAGTATAAAAGACTTCTATAATAAGTAATATTCACATTTTTAGACCACAGTACATTTTATAGTTTATTGGCACAGGTCAAAAATGCCCTTTTTATTAGGCTAAACCTGCAGTTACAGACTGAAATAGGAGTAAAATGTTTTAGAAACCAGAGTTAAGTGGTTCTGTTGAATGTGCTAATGTTCCATAGGAGTGATAAATGAGTAAGAAAGATGGGTTAGAATAAAAAGATGCTATGAGTTGTGGTTGAGGGCAAGAAAAACTCTCATTAGGTATCATGCATATGGTTTCTGATGTGAATAGAAAGGAAGAAAATAGATCCACAAAGGAAGATCAGAACCCAAACCAAGAAATTAGAATCTAGCTAATAGTATCTGCAATTAAAAAGTCATTAACGGTTTATTTTTTAACTTCTAATATCAAAGACAACCCTTTTTCTATTTGATGGGCATTGGAATGTGGAAAATGAAGAAATTAATTCCACTTCAGCATGCTTTGTTTTTGATCCCATAGGAAGCAACTATTCCAAATAATATAATACAATCTTAGACTGTAAGATTCCTGTATTTTTGACCCTACTGAAACAAATACAAGATTTTATAATAGCAGATCTCACTACATAACAACTTTTCAATAAAATGATCTCAGAGCAACTGCTGTTAGGTGGATAAACAGAGACTGGGTAAGCTCAGCGGAGAGTAATTGGCTGTGTCCTGTTTTCAGTCAGCAGCTGGCAACAGAGAAAGAACAGACTTAAAGCACTGGGGTAAGCTCAGAGACTGATTAGTCAGGAAGCTATTGCTAAAGGCAGCAAGAGTAGGAGCTATCCCAGGAGCTCTCTCACAGCAGTTTTCTCTGCCCTGTGAGACACAACTGGAAATCCCTTAATGCACTCTGCCCTTCATTTATTTTTGCTACTGGACATTTGAGAGCATTTAAGAATGTTACTTTTTTGAGTAGTTGCCTGATGATGGATCACACAGAATTAAAATGATTTTATATTTCTTAGAGAAAGGGGAAGACTACCATCTACAGTACAATTATAAAACTAGGGATTACCTGACAGCAAAGTACTTTTTATTCTGTGCTGAATGGCCAAAACGGAGTTTGCAGCTACTATTGAGTTTGCATCAATACTGATTTACTCTTTATGCTGAAATTAAGAACTCATCTGGCACTCCAAGAAGGCTGCATAACTTAAAGGCACACTACTATCTATTTACTTTTAATCCAGTTAAATAAAGCATAAATAGATAAAAAAATATTATTATTGCACTAGTAGTGTAACACAAGCATACTATATAGTATCAAAATCAAGTACAAGTATCAAAATACCAGAATTTGGAAGCATAACAAAGTTAGCTATGCAAATTTAATGTAAATTTTGTACGTATGCATGTAAGAGAATTACATTTTTTTTCCCTCAGAAGCACTCGTTCATTGCCTAGGACAGAATACAACCTAAAGAGCAGCTATTCAAGCTATTGTTTCATCTGCAGTATTGAGTGTGCTGTGTCCTGTTTTATTAACTTTATTATGCAGAGAGACAGAGAACTAAAACATGAACAGCCCTTATTGGGTCTCTCAGCTTTAAGCACTTTAAACTGGAGGCGTGAACTCATTGATTATTAACAATTTATATAGGCTAACTCCTGTGTAGGATGTGTATGTGCCTCTTTCTAGCCACTACAAGGAGCCTAAACACCCTAAACTGTGCATCTATTTATGAGGTATTTTATCTCTTCAAGAGACTAAATGCATAGATTAATTTCAGAGGTCAGTTAAAAATGCTTAATATCTGATTTCCCAGAGTAATTAACATTATAAAGCACTTTATGTGTTAAGTGTTTTGATTCTACCTTTCAGTCCAATTGTAGATATCTGTAAAGAGAGCTTGGAGATCTCAGTTTAAGAACCAAACAATGCAAATTGTGACAAATTTCACCCTTCTACCAGAAGGGTGGGAAGGAGGATCCTGTAAACTACAGGCCTGGCAGCCTGACCTCAGTGCTGGGGAAGGTTATAGAACAGATTATCTTGAGTGTCATCACATGGCATGTGCAGGATAACCAGGGCATCAGGCCCAGCCAACACAGGTTTAGGAAAGGCAGGTCCTGCTTGACCTGACTTGATCTCCTTTCATGACCCTGATGAAAGGCTGTAGATGTAGTCTACACAGACTTCAGTAAGACCTTCAACACTGTCTCCTACACCATTCTCCTGGAGAAGCTGACAGGCCATAGGTTAGAGAGGGGGCATTCTTTGCTGCCTAGGTGGCCAGGCCCAGAGAGTGGTGGAGAAAGGAACTAAACCCAGCTGGCAGCCAGTTGCTAGCAGTGATCCCAGGGCTCAGCACTGGACCAGTCCTGTTCAACATCCTTACTGATAATATGGATGAGGGCATCAAGTGCACCCTCAGTTTGCAGATGACACTGAGCTGGGTGGGAGTGTTGATCTGCTGAAAGTCAGGAAGTTTCTGCAGAAGGATCTGGACAAGCTGGATCAATGGACAGATGCCAGTTGTATGATGTTCAACAAGGCCAACTGGTGGGTCGTGCACTTGGGTAACAACAACTCCTTGAAGCACTACAGGCTGGGGCAGAGTGGCTGGAAAGTTGCCCAGTGGAAAAGGCCCTTGGGGTGCTGGTTGACAGCAACTGACCATGATCCAACGTGTGCCCAGGTGGCCAAGAAGGCCAATGGCATCTTGGCCTGCGTCAACAATGATGAGCCAGCAAGACCAGGGCACTGATTGTCCACCTGTACCCAGCACTGGTGAGGCACTCAAGAGGCCCTCAAATCCTCTCATTGTTTATGGACCCCTCACTGGCAGAAAGACATTGAGGTGCTGGAGCATGTCCAGAGAAGGGCAATGGAGGTGGGGTTGTTTATCCTGGGAAAAAGGAGGCTCAGGGTAGACCTTATCACTCTCTACAACTACTTGAAAGAAAGTTGTAGCAAGGTGAAGGTTGGCCTCTTTTCCCAGGCAATCAGCAACAGCACAAGAGGATACAGCCTGAAGTTGCACAAAGGTAGCTTCAGGTTGGACACCAGGAAGAACTTCTTCACTGAATGGGTGGCAAGACTTTGACACTCAGGGCTACCCAGGGAGGCCGTAGGGCCACCATATTTGGTAGTGTTCAAGAAATTACTGCATGCAGCACTTAGTGCTGTTGTTTAGTTGACATGGTGGTGTTCGATCAAAGGTTGAACTCGATGATGTTGGAGGTCTTTTTCAACCTTAATAATTCTATAAAAACCCAAAAAACCCAAAACCAAAGCCACTTCCCACTCACCTCCACCAAGTTTAGGATCAGAGGAAAGGATGGGGTGCTGTATTAGCTTCTAGCATTTATTTTGACATAGCTGTCATTTAATGTTATCTCACTTTATAAGTACTGACTAGATTGTAACAATGTCCTCCACAAGCTCCTCCCTCAGCCTAATTGCCTCATTTGGCATTGTGCTCATGAGTTAATCAGCAGATTTGGAAGCATTAGATTGACTCAGACAGTCCTTGAGCTACTGATGGCAGAGTGAAAGATTAGATACCATAAAGTTCACTTTCTCTTGGAAAAGATAGATGAAAGGAGATATTTACATTTTAGAGCAAAGAAAAAATATATATTTAGTCTCCCTTCTCTGGTAATGACAACAATAAAATGTACCCACTGAAATAAGAATATGTCCCCAGATAAATGTTTTTGTGCTTATGCACCGAAAAGAAAGCAATTTTGGCAAGGAAGTGAGAGTATTTGAGGATTAACCTCTGCTTTTGAAACTAAGGCAATATTAAAAAAAATCACCAAATGTAATCATGACTACAGTAAAAACCAACCAAAATCAGAAAATACCAACCTTACACAAAGCTATAAAAGCAGCAGAAGCCTTTATGTATTAATAGGTTTTATATTCTGATCCCTTCTCCAGAGCCTAGAGAAAACAGCGGGAAGATCACCATCTTTAAGACTTATTTCTCCAGCTAACGTATCTTTAGTAACTTAAACAGCTGCCTTTCAGCTAAGGTACACAAGTCTGATAAAAATTTCTTTGGTTGTTAATAAATTTAGTTACCAAGCTAAAAGACCAGTAAAACTCAGGTGCCAAAGTTAAACTGGGAAATGAAAGCTCTCACTCAGCTGTTTAACCCTGGTTCATCAAGATTTATTGCTCCCTCAAGGAGAGGATTTAAACCATGTTTTCTGCATCCCTGGAAAGTTCCCTTCTGTTCATTAGCCCCTCTGCTCACAGAATGCCACTATAAATAACAAATGTTAGTGAGTCTACTGATTCAAATACTCATAATGGATGGGGATGGATGGTAATGATTCCTGCCATATTAATGGACATGCTTCTAAAACTGCATAGCTCGATTAGGTGTAGTACACAGATATCCCAATATCTTCTGAAACCCCCAAAATGGGCTGTGATATCCAAATTTGTTCCTGACCTAAAAGCTATCCTGCCTCAAGTACACAAAGTAGACTGTCTAGAGCTAATTCAAGTATTTTTTATGTGCACTGTATTATAATGCACCGTGTACACTCATCTCTTTTCAAATACAAGGAAACAGGCTTAAAGCCTAAGAAAACAGATAAAAAGAAAAACCTCTGGAATAATTATTTGCCTGTGCTGAAAATCTGCTGAGATTTCATTCCATTTCCCTGTTTATGACACTAAGTAGTCCCGATGTTATCTTTTCAATTTCTTATTTTATCATTTTGCTATGCTACAAGGAGGGAAAAAATCAAGAACTGCAAGTTCAAATAGTGTAGAATAAATTCACTCTTAGTTTTCCAAATCCCAGTCTTTAGATTTTTTAAAACCTATGGCAAATACGGTCAAGCTTATAGGGTCAGGTAACAGCTTTTCTTTTATTTCTCTGGTATATGATGTTAGATAATATCAGGTGACAAAAAAAAAAGCATGATAAAAACTCTTTCCCCCATGGAAATTAAAACCATAAAAACCATCACCATTACAAACAAAGTCTTCTTCTGAAGACATCATGACAAACTATTGTAACAGAAAGACTATGCTACTAACTAGACAGTTATAGTCTCTCAAAGGAAGAAGCATATACTAGTTATTCTCCAGGAAGTAAAATCATCTAGGAAATTGCATAGACTTCACATAGTTTTTCTGTAAAACAGAACATTTTACTTTAAAAAGTTGTTGGCTTTTTTTTTTTAAAGCTAAAGATTATCATGCCAAAGATAAGAGCCAAACTACTTCACAATGCATGCTGAAAGGGAATAGATTGATTAGCCCAGTGTCTTCCAAAATCCCAATAGTCTTTCCCTAAATTACTTAAACTGCAGCTTCCCATCTTGCATTTGTAACCTACCTCACCATAAGAAAAGAGGATTTGCAGACCAACCTGCTCACACATTCCAGATCATTCAGTGGAAGCCTGGCTATCATCTTTCCTCCTGCCATCCAGGCAAGAGCTGCATTTGACTCCTGTTTTTCCTTCTTTTATCACTCATGATCTCCAGGATTGAGCCACCAAAGGCCTTCTGAGGCTTCAGATTATTTTGCTGGATGACTGATGCAGATAGTGCCTTAAGCATGTATGGTGGAAATACAATCATCTATTGTTTGAATGAAACAAGATACTGGATTTATGAAGCAACTTACAGGCACAAGCACTAATCATGATACAACTGAACTACCGATTTCCCTTCAGAGTATTCAAAAACTTGAAAGTAAATCCCCCAAGTGTTCCCACCCCAACAAAAGGGAGAAATTGAAGATACCCTTGTTTTCTCTGCATGTTTGCACCTTTGCAGAGGATTGGCTATGAAGAAAAATGGCAGAAACGTAACTTCAGTAGTTCTTCTACACATTTTTGTTCTGCTACAGCAACCACTTAGGAAAAAAAATGAAACAAAATTCTCCCAAAGGAGGAAAAAAATCCCAGAATATTAATAGAATATATACACTTACATGACAAAAAAAGATGACTTAAGAAATGTGCTTGAAGAATTTAATGAATAATGTTTTGTGCTTTCTCTAAATCTTTTGAATTCTGACTGACTAATCAATGTTGCACTAACCAGACATCACTGGAGTCACAGAACACACTCAGGTCAGGAATCATACTCTGTCAGGATCTCAGATTTTGTCCCCATTGAAGTCTTTAACCAGAGAAAACTCATTTTTAATGTCTAGCTGATGAAAATTTCCTGCCTAATACTTCACTTGTGGTTTATTTGTGGTTTCTTTAGGAAAGATAACCCCTTTAAAATATATATATGTGTGTGTATCTATCTAGTTATTTTTAAAAAAAACACAATATAAAGAGCTTTATGGATGTTGTTCAGCAAATCTGCTACTCAGATCAAATTTCTAAAAGCCTCTTAAGAATGAGGCAGAAGTTTAGATACTACTTGTTCTTAACATTCAGAAAACAGAAGTGAAACAGACTGGTAAATTTATACCTAAAATCTTGTTTGACAAATATGGAAGAGACTTGAAAAGTGCTCTGAGGAGTGACAGAATCTTTTTACTATACCTATAAACTTGGTAATGGTCTTCGAATGGGAAGTTCTGTGTGACTAAAATATGAAAAGACAAATATGGGTAAATTGCTGGTAATTTACAGCTCCCTTTGCAGATCTAAGATTTTCCACTGATAAATTTTCAGCCGACTGATTTGAATATATAACTTGCCTGCTGTAGCTTTTGGAAATCCGGTTACCCACCTAGGCAATTATGAAGCTGACATTTACGGTACGTGCAATTATGGAATATACAGTGTCACTGCTTTCAAATGTCACCTCTTTGCTACTGTTCTTATCTTGCAGAAAGTGTCCTTGTCTCCCTTGAGAGCCATGATCTTATTCAACTAATACCAATGAACACTGGCAAAATATTTACAAAAGCAATTAGCTCTTCTGAGTGTCTAATTTGACATCTTCAAAGGGTCACATTTTAGGAATGAAGTTGTCAAACCTCTGGAGAAAAAGCTCCATTATAAGGTCCACCTTGTCTCAGGGTAGTACTTAAATTTTTTTACTCTGAAAAAGCTTGGGTTCTCCTTTTTGTCTACATTATGTTCAGATATAATGCTATATGATAAGACACAGGGTGAAGGATATACGTGCAACCTCACTCATGAGAGGTGATAAGGGAAATCTCACAAGACTTTAATAAAATAGAGACACTTTTTGTAGGATTACAATTCCTCCTCACCTTTCTAAATACCAGTGTGGCCAATGTGTGTTTAGCTTATACTAAGGGCAAGATAGCATTTTTTTTCTGTCTAGATCAGTATTTTTACAGTAATAATATGCAATTACTACTAATTTGAAGTACCCTTTTCCACTCTTGACAGTCTCCAAACATTTTTCAGCATTCAGAATTTTAAAATAAATACATGATTAAACAAATGAGTGGTTTATACCTCTCTATGTCAGTCTTTATTTCAAAGAACCTTTTGTAAGAAAAAGCCCGCCAAAAAAAAATTCTCATTTTTCATTCTAAACTCTTCTTGCTGGCTGCCATCCTTTCTGCGTTGGAAAGTTTCTTCATTCTAATTATGAGTGTGAGAGACTGCTAAAAACTCTGCATCAAAATTAATCTTTTTCCTAGATATTTTGGAATGAAAATTCTTCAGGGATATTTTTGCGATGGTATGTGTTTGCAACTGCAGCAATGTAGAAATAGTTCTAAAGAAAGAAATAAAAATGTGTAAATTCACTTTCCTTGTCTGGATATTATTTTTTCTTTCCACACATGCAAAATTGACTTTTATGGTCAGTTTCTTTGAACTCTGCTGTATGCTGTAGGAAAAAAACCATTATAAACAGTGTAGATGGTTCCAGGGGAATTATTTCTGTTAGAATAAGCAGCAATTTTACTTGACCTATGAAGTCAATATTGAAGTGAAGGTTTGGTCTTAAAATGGCAACATCTGAGAACCATTTTTTAATAGAAATCCTATTAAATGTTTTCCTTTCATAACAGTGCCTACAGTTATTCCATGTCTTCTACTGAGAAAACTTGTCTATTGAGTAAAACTTCACAAAGTTGAAGAAAAATTTTCTCCACCAGAGGTACTGATGTTTTGTGATCACATGTCTAAACATGCACAGTGCCTTGAAAGCAGTATCTACTGTGAAGGACTGATAATGCTCAAGAGGGTGCCTTTACTGCTAACATGTTCTGGGGAAAAAGTTATCTTCATGGGTAGCTTCTCCACTGTTAGGTACTTCCTAATGTTCACTACATACAGTTGAGGAAAAGACAGCCACATACACAGACTTAAGAAAACATTAGGTTGAAACACCAATCATAGCTTGCTGTCACATACAATGATGAAATAAAAATGACCTCTATGTGGTCGCATTGCTTCAAGAACTAAGATGAGTCTGAGCTCACTGTCAGCTTCACTTGTCAAAAATAAGGTAGCAGAGACATTAATATGAATATCAGATGACAGTTCTATTATAAATACGAGATGAAAAGAACCCAACACATATGAAAAAAGGGTTTCTTAATGCTTAATTTGGATAGAATGACTTTACTACATAAGGGTTTTATTTAACAGAAGTCTTTAAAAGGCTTCAGACTACATATGACATGAAAATTATTCTATTGTGTAAAGATTTACTGAACAAACAGCTATAATAATTACAACCATCTCTTACCATGGAAGTTTGATCTCAATATAGAAACAAGACCTTTTTGTCACCTCTAGAAATGTAGTCCACAATACAATTACTGATTGTGACAGAGAGATTTCTTTCAACCTCTGCAGTCTCAAAAAGCAATTTGTATTTTTTTGCTTGCATTTTATTATAGCTTTTCTTTACTCACAGCATTTTTAATATGGTCTGCTTGTAAAGATAAACTCTTTCTGCTGCATTTGAGGTATGTGTTTATATGCAATCAAAGCTGCATCTCAAATTTGTATTCATGCAATTCAGGTAGCATTAGCCTGGCTAATGCTACAGCAAATAAATGCGTAGCCATAGCAGCAGAGAACTTGATGCAAGCTGCAAAACCTGACCAAAAACTTAGTGAATAATGTGAACAGCTTTCTGTGCTACAGTGGGCTCTGCCCTGCCTTGGATATGCTGCTCCATGTATCTGGACTTCAGTAGCTTGAAGTAAACATACAAGCTGCAAATATGCCTTGACTCTTGTTGTAAATAACTGAAAAACTCAGACCAGCCATAGCTATTAGCTGCTTGAAATGATCTTCTAATGTGCAAAATCCTGATCCCTGAAAATTAAGTGCTTTCTTTTTCTTCCTAAATAAAATAAAATAGCTCCTCTGTTAGATACTATTGAATCCTAAGCGCACCACTAAAACTATACCAATACTTTGCTTGTGTCAAACAGTGTTCTGAATTGGAATTACAGCAAAAGCATATACCACAATATTTACTGCAGTCCATGGTCCTTTGCAGTTAAAGCAAACTGTAACATTAACACATAGTTTTGCACATAGATGTAATTCAGTAGGTAATTTAAAAAAAAAAAAACACTATGAATGGGAATGAAATATACCAATCATATCTATATCCACTAAAATCTAGTGTATATTACTTGCATTCTTAAGGCATTAAAACACTTCCAAGATTTAGCAATTCTAAATGTATATTACTTCTGTTAGTTATGCAGCAGGAATTTTTCTCCACAAGAATATTGTGACTTGATGGGCTTTGTCACAAGCATTAAAAATACAACTGGCAATTCTGGTCACAAAAATAGATTAGACTGAAACTTGACAAAACCTACATATCACAGAATCACAAGGTTGTAAGACACTTTCAAGATCATTGAGTCCAATCCATGTCCTAACACCTCAACTAAACCATAGCACCAAGTGCCACATCCAATCTTTTTTTAAACACAAGTTTTTTTAAACACATATTATGTTAGAAAGAGGCAATCTGTTCAACAACAGAAGAATGCAGTAGGATCGAAAATAAAATAACATACATTTGGCTACCATGAAATGTGGCATGAGAATGAGCACTCTTTTTTAATTAGAAGTACCAGGTGAAGAACACTACCAGAGCTTTCAGGGGAGCTCAACAGATCGTGAAGAGAAAAATGGCCCACACATTAGCTAGCATTTCACTAAATTTATTATTCCTCTTTTTTTTCCCTTAAGCAGTCTATTCAGTTAAAGGAAACAATTTCAGTTCTCAGTTCTAGACCTGAGTAGCACTGGATTGCTTCTCTGTATTACTTTGTTTTAAAGGGTTTGGCTAAGCCTGAAAAGCAAATGCTAGTTTAATACCTTGTGTAGCATTGTACTGACGGTGACACTGGCAATGGTTAGAAAAATTTCCTTCCTGCTTCCATTTACATCACAGCTATGGAGAAAGTGTGCATTCAAGCTGTATTTCTCTCCCCATGAAACATGGAACCAGTTTCCTGTCCTGTGTTTGTGTGGGACAGAGTTCATTTGCTTCCTAGTAGCTGGTAGAGTGCTCTGCTTTGAATGGAGTCTACAAAGGATGTTGATAGCACACTGATGTTTTAGTTGCTGCTCAGCAGTGACTATCCTAAGTCAAGGAATTTTCAGGTTCCCATGCTCTGGGATGCTCACGTGCTCTGCATGTGCCCTGCTCAGTGGGCATGGGCACAATAAAGTGGGGGGGAGCATAGCTGGGACAGCTGGCCTGAACTGGCCAATGGGATTCTCCATACCATAGGGCATCAGGCTCAGCATGCACACTGAGGAAGTTAGTCAGGAGATGTTGACTGCTAGGAACAGACTGGCTCAGCATTGGCCCACAGTGGTGAGCAATTGTATTGTTTATCACTTAGTTCTCTTGTGTTTCATTCCTCTCCCTCCCTCTACTTTTTACTCCTCCTTCTCCTCCTCCCTATTATTATTATTATTATTAACCTATTTCAATTATTACACTGTTCTTTTTTTCTCAACCCATGAGCTTTACTTTTTTTCATCCCACTAGGGAAGACAGTGTGTGTGGCTGTGAGGCACTTAATTGCCAGCTTGGGATTATAACACTATTTATGCTTAGATCTGTAATCATAAAGACTAAAATATATTTTTAAAATTTGGTTGGTTGTGTTTTGAAACAGAAGGGATTAGTTAGAATTTGATGGCACCTGCCCAACAGAGATTCAGGACAGCCATTTCAAGTCATGGCTTGTAATTTTTTTTGACTGTATGACGAATCTTAGGTATGAATCTGCAGTGTGCATTAATAGAATATATCTACTATAAGTGAATCTGTCAGTCTCAGCAAAATAAACAGTAACCAAATCAGTTACCAGTCAACCCAAACAGCCAAAACCAGTACAGAAGTAAACAAGGAAAGTGCTTGAATTGCTACTTAAGGTCTTTCAGCAATCTCCACATATTTTAGCCTTACAGTAAGACAGTGGTTTTTTTCCCATTATATAAAATTTGGCATCCATTTGAAGTTTTAGGCTGGGAAAAAAAATAGCAAATTAGGAACAACCAAGCCAATACTTCTGTCTAATAACATATCCCAGTTTCTGGGGATATGAGAAGTGAAGCTGAAGTGAACTGAAGTCACAGACTTCTTGCTTGTATGGTGTATAAATAATAGACCATTATATAGAGCATTCATCACTTATTATACATATATAGATAGAGCTAACAGGCTACTGAGCATGTATCTATATATCAGATATAAAGTGCAAGAAAAAATGATACAGAGAACAATACTGACATTATATACTGTTGAATCCAGAAACAGAAAATTAAAGAAACTTTATCATTATAATTCCTATCTTGACTGACTTTATTAAGGTTATTATTATTATCCAAAATTGACTTTGACACTCAGAGTCTAGCATTCATTCTAGACAGTATGTAACCTAAATGACCATATACTTCTACAAAAAAGGAAAAAAAGGCTTTGAATTCACCATAATCTACAGGTTTGGTGTTCTACTTGGGTCAAGACAGTAAGATGTAACACAGAGACATTGTGACAAGTGTCAACAAATCAAAAACATGCTAATGAATTCCTTAAAATCAAGCTCAGATCTGTACTAGCCTTTTTCTGAGCTAACAAGACAAGTGAAAGAAATGCTGAAATAATTTTAAAATGTCTTAGAATTAGACTGTCTCAAAATGCTTTATGGAAAAACTGACTTGTAAAAACAGCAAAAAATCCAAGGGTCTACTTTTATTCTTCTCTCCAAATTAGGTATCTGAACTTCAAACTTTAGCAGCAAATTATATCCATCTGATGTACAAATCCATCCATGGTTTAGACTAAGATATTTCAGCATTAAAATTCTGGTGAGTGTGCCTGTTTTTGCTGTTTTGTTTTTTTAATCTGAAAAATAGCCATAATGTTTGACCAAAAGCAGTTCAGTTCAAAAACAGGAAGCTACAGTCTGTCCACAGACAGCTGCCTAGATGGAATGTGCTGATAAGAAGCAGTATTCAATATGACTGCTCTTACAAGCAGAACCACTTACAGGATAAATTCAGACGTGCTCTATAGTCATTACTTGAATATCAATATGTTATGTGCTAGACAAGTACCTGTCAAATATATTTGATTTCTCTTTGATCCAATTTCTGTAATTATTGACAAACTGTCCTTCGAGCTATATTTTCTTCAATTTTGTTTTTATTTGCCAAACTCAACAGGTTTGGTTTTTTTTTTTTGCTACACACAGAGAAACAAACACTTCAACATGAGGTATAATTAATATAATCAATTTTATGACATCTACTTTATAAAACTCGCAGTGCATTTAAATATCAAAAAATAGTGCAATCTGCTTTAAAAACTAAGAAGGAAGAGTTTTCCCCCCCTTTATTAAACTTTATCTTTAACAGAAGGACTACAGATATGAACTTTTTCCTGAGACCACTAGTCATGAGCAACTGAGTCACTCTGGATTCCTCAAGTTTAATTAAAACACTAAAACACAAAATTAGCCAATATAGTAATAACCTGTAGACTGACTTTCTAACAAAGCTAACAGGCACCCACACCTGCACAGTAACTTGCAAGTACAAGTCCTACTGATTACAGTGAGGCACTTCAGCAGTTTACTAACAAACATTTACTGTAATTTTGTTTAGCCAACGCTCCTTTTGAATTAATACTGACAAACAATAGCTTAAACCATTCCAGCTATAGCACCAAGAAAACCAAGACAAAGAAACACAGAATGAATGCCATAAGTTCTCAGATTTGGTGTAATAGGCACTTAGTAACACTTAGAACATTACACAATCTCTGCTTTCTATTACCATTCCATAAACCCTAAAAAACTTGCAAAGTTATTCTTAAGGATTATAAAAGCACTACAATTTAAAAACATACTAAAAATTTAAATAAATAAAAATCCCACAAAAGATAGAAGAGCTTTGCTGAGGAATCAGTAAGTATAGTTTCAGGATGTAATATTCAGACGATTCTTAAAAAGCAAGTTTAGTACTCCACTAATGTACAAAACTGAAAAAATAATCACAGCAGTCTTGAAAGCACAAATCAACTACCTAAGCCAAGCTAAGAAGTGCATGCAATTCATGAATATGGTTCATTACCATGGTTACAAGCTTTCAGCACAGGCCGCTGTATGGTTGGACTGAGATTTTGTGGTATGTCTGCAAAAGCAAAGAAACAATGGAAATAAAACACCTGTTTGAAAGCTACCAGAATATTACAACATTACAAAGCAGAAGTTTAGGAATTTAGGAATTAGAAGTTAGGTATTTCTTGGAATAAATGACAGTTATATACCAGAGAAATAATTTGACTCAGACTCACTTATGGAGCAAGATAACTGTCACTTCCCCCATACAACTATAAACCCTAAAGAGTTAAAGTACATTTGGCTGTATTGTCATAATGATCTGGCTATAATAGTTCAGTACATTAATTTCCAGTCTTACTGACAGAAGCACCAGCCTGAACATCTCTGAAAACTCATTGCACAAACGAATTAAACTGACAGTATCTAAATTCTAGAGCACTGGACCCCTAATGCTTTAAATTTCTCTGGAAAATAAAATCTAAATAGAATACTCACCTTTGGACCTTGGTGTCCTTTTCCTTCGGTCTCGAAAAGCCGCACCTGACTGCAAGGCCTCCAACAGGCTATCCATCACTCCAGTCTCCTCACCTTCTGTAAAGGAAAAAGAAGAAACCCTCTTGGTTACCATAGCAATATCAAAGCATAAAGAATAACACCAACAAAAGCCAATAATAATGGATACTAACAATATTATTAAAACAATTAATTTCAAACTTTGACCAGTGCCTTAATATTTACATATCGCTCTCTTGCAATTAACCACAACAGATTTGGTCTTCTAGAGATTGAACTAGACCAAATTCTATTTCACTCATTTCTCATTTCTCTTTCTCTATACGGAGAGTCAAGCATAGTTTTAAGTGAAATGTCATTTCACTCATATTTTCATTTTAGTACCCTTCTGCAACTGCAAATAATCAGTCTCATGCCAGCTTTCGAGCTGTCCCTTATATGATTTGTTACATTTGACAAAAGACCATTCAGTTATTGTGATAAAAAGTTAAAATTGTTTCTCAGCAGGGAGCAGAGTGAACAGTATTGGACTGGACAGGATACAGTGATATCCGTAGGTAGCTTTAATCAAAAGTCATTTTCCATTCACATTTAATAACCTCTGGCCAATATTAAATAATTTAAGTAGTTCAGGAAAATTCTACTCATCGAATTACATGCTTATAATGCCTAATCAAATACACAGGTGTATAATAACCCCCAAAAGAATTATAAATGTTACTCTGAGATGGTAACCAAATGCAAGTATTACACTCTCCTTTTACCTCCTTTAATAAACACATCAGAAAGTGTTTTTTATAAACACTTTTATAAAAAGTGCTTTATATAATATAAGTTATATTTTTTAACCTAGTTACCCCATTGTATTGATGCATGGGAGGACGAAGAACAGAATCCAGGGATTAACTATACAACAAAAAAATCTCCATGGAGGAATAAAGAATTCCATGATAGAAATCTCATTACACCCCACTGGGCAAAACTCCCTAGGTCAACACACATCTTGGATAGAGTCAGCAGTTGCTGCTAACAGTGAATATGCAAATCAGGATCTAAACCACCTGGGTTTAGATATGTTTTGCATATAACAAGATGCAGAGTACAGGGGGAGAATCACTGCCCTGGTCCTGCTGGCCTCACCACTGCTGACACAAACCAGGATGCCAGTGGCCTTATTGGCCACCTGAACACATACTGGATCATTTTCAGCTGCTGTCAATCAACACCCCAAGGGCCTTTACCACTGGCAGCTTTCCAGCCATTCTGCCCCCAGCCTGTAGCACTGCAGGGGACTGTTGTTAACCAAGTGCAGGACCTGCCAGTTGGCCATGTTGAACCTCATACAGCTAGCCTCAGCCCACCCAGATCCCTCTGCAGAGCCTTTCTGTCCTCCAGCAATTCAACACTTGTCACCCAGCTTGGTGCCATCTGCAAGCTGACTGAGGGAGCACTCAATTCCCTCATCCAGATTACTGACAAAGACACTAAACAGGGCAGGGCCCAACACTGAGCCCTGTGGAGGGCTGCTCATGGCCAGCCATCAGCTGGATGTAACTCTACTCACCACCACTCTTTGGGCTCAGCCATCCAGCCAGCTTTTTATCCAGGCAACAGAAACCCTTAGTTCTTCTCTTTTCTCTATACTCTGTACTACCAGACTAGTTTTCAACCTTAGACAAAAGTGCTATACACAAAACCAAATAAGTGAAAATTAGAAAATAAATAATAATTTTGCCTAACATTTATATTTATATCAGGTATAGAATAAATATGAAGACTGAAATACAGATTTTTTTTTTTTATTTTTCTTTGTGCTTGCTATAACATGCTTTATTACACTGAAGTTTGCTCTCTTATGACTAATGGACTATCACATCTATTAGTATGGCTTGGAATACACCTTATAAAAAAATCATTCAGACTATGTCTTTGGCTTTCTATTTGTTTGTTCAGGTTTGGATTTTGTTTTGCTTTTTTTTGTTTTGCTTTTGTTTTGGTTTGAGGTTGGGGTTTTTTTTTGTGTTTTTTTTTTTTTTCTTATTGGTTTGGTAGGGGGTTTTTTGTTAGTTGTTTAACTTTCTCCATCTGATGTCACGCAATTCTCTAAAATACTAATATCTGGATTGAATATAGTCAGTGAATAGTTTCAAACCAACATGATGCCTCAAGAAAAATTGGGCCAAGCCATTAGTTACATTAAAGAACATGAATGCTGGAGGAAAGCTTATAAGCATTTTGGGTAATGGCAATTCAAAAAATATTGAAGAGTATCACAGTCACCAAAATGATACCATTAATGCCTATGGAAAAGAGTTCATAAGTTTTGTTTTAGGAAGTAGAAATAACAAAGAAAAATTTCAATGCTATTTTAACATGTCATCTATTTCCTCTTAAGCATGTCCAAGACTACTACAAATTTCATAGTAATTTAAAAAACTTAACAATTTTCAATATAAAAAAAACCCTGGTTACTATAAAAAGGCTCATCAAATATTTTTTTAAAAAGAAAATTTAAAATAAGAAAACAGAAATCTTGCAAAGCCACAACTTCTTGTAGTAAACTTGTAACATTTACATGCACTGTTTTTCACATTTATCTGAAATATTCCAGTAGTCACAAAGTGGATTATAGACTAGTGCTTCCATTGACATGCAAAACAGTATTAGAAGAATAAATTGTAGTAGATTGAAACTTGAATGAAAAAACTCCTCTAATTGTTTTTCTGTATACATGGATGAATTGAAACAAGCTAACCACTGCAAATAAAAGCACATACTTAACAATCTTTGTACCCAACATGTAGAAATCCTGGTTTTCAAACTCGTACAACTTCAGTAGGCTCCAAATTCTGATTTCTGATGCCTACATCAGCAGCTCACTGTGACAACTTTTGCCAAGTTATGCAGGTAACTATCAGTTAACCACACTATTAATAATGTTGTCCAAGTGTCTATGACGGGAAGATTAGGAAATGAGAGTCTACCATGCAGTATGTGAGAAATCTTTTAAATTACCTTGGGAGAGCTGTATACAACATTGCTACCATGCCAGTACAAGAGTCACAAATACTGTTCGATATTAACACTTCCTAAGGGACCTTTAAATCGGCTTTCACAAGCTGCTGCAGATGACTGGCACCAGTCCCAACCGGCTTCCTAATTAGTCAAGTGTATCAATCTTTTGACATCATAGAACTAGGAATTCTGGTTGGCTTGCAGATAGCTACATAGTCAACAGTAATTCCTATGAGAAAGATACCCTTTTATGATTTAAATTATCTCTTTTCCCTCAATTGCAGAATAGAAGATTTAAACACTTTTTAATATCATACCTAATTAAAACTCATACAACTGTCTTTTAAATACCATCTAAAGGAGAAGTAAACTTCCCAAAGTAGCCAGTGAGTCTTGCCCTTGACATTTAAGTGTCAAGTCAGATATAAACTACCTAATTTCATAATTACATCTTTAAAAATGTTAAGAATATTAAAGACCCTTCTCTTCTAGTGCAGTGAGTATCATTAGCTTTACATGTGCACCTATAATGTCTCATAATGATAGCAACAGATACAGCAGTTAGTAGTGACACCTGCATTTCATGTACTTAGAAAGAACAAATTATATATAGCATAATTCCAGGAGCAGTCGTCCACTGACATGATAGAATCACAAATATCATTAACAATGTGGTTTTATAAAAGGAGTGTTGTAACAAGATGATTTTGGATGAAAACTGTTTTATTTTTACAGTTCCCCTGAACCAATATAAAATAAACCACAGAACACTTAGGACTCAAAAGTTCACTTTACCAAGAGAAAACATAATAATATGCTTGTTTCCTTTTTCACAGAATCAAAGCTTTATTCAGCTGCTCTTCTCCCAAAAGAAAATACCAAGAAGTTTCAGAAAAGCAAACCAGGGATTCTTTAGCATGGTTACTGTTGATGTTGCCTACTCAATCTGTACACTTACAAGATTTAGCTACAGGAATTTTGACTATCATCTTCCACCTGCCTTTATGGCATTGCAACTACATGCAGCTTTTTGTTATACTGTAGGTGATGAAGGATCAGCTCCTAAAGCTAAACACTAATTTCATGTGAAACTAAAACCACACAACTTGGACAAATACATACATTAAAAAGAGACCTTACAGATTCCACACCTATTACAGAAGGAAAAGGATGTAAAACCTCAAGGGCTACTCCTGAAGTTATCTGGATAGCTGAGTTTAATTATCTTTGTTTCATCTTTGATGTAACTCCATGGCAGCACTCAAGCCTTTATATAATTTAACAACAAACTTGGAGTGCTAAAGCTATTGGATTTGTTTTCCTCATCTTAAGAATTAAATCCTGTCAATTCAGCAAGTACCAGAATTGATACTTTTTTACTCTTGTTTGCTAGAACACAGACTGCTTTTTTTCTTCCTCTTCAGCTCAGGACGTAATTCAAGTTAGATATACTGCACCCAGTTTTTGGCTGACTAATGTAAGCCCTTCACAGCCTTCTTCCAGGTTTAGCTCCCTCATGTCTTGTGCATTCACATACAAAAATTTCAGAGGCAAATGATTACCAGGATTGGGACACTGACAGCTGAGATGTTTCCAGAATATTTGAACAAGGAAGGAAAAAAGAAAGTGACATCTTTTAACTTTTTAAATGTTGTACCTTTACTTTAAAGACATCATGAAAAGTTCTTCATACTTGTTTTTATAAGGACTGATCTTGATTAATGCAGGCTACAAAGCACTGCTCAGCTGACTAAAGGCCTCCATCTGAGTAAAATTTGAAGTAAAATTCTCTGAACAAAATCACAAGAGGAAAGCTCTAGGCATGCATAGTTTTGAATGACTTGGGCTCCAGGAAGCAGAACAGCAGATCACAGAGAGGAAGATAATTGAAGCCATCAGTGCAGCAGTGGGCTCCAATGTTTTCAATGTGGGTTCCCTCTTTTCAGTCTCAGAGTGTAAGGCAGCCAGATCCTGTGCAGTATTCATAGTGCTGGTGCGAACAATTTCTAGATCTTTCAGCCATATACATGATCAGGGCAGAAGACTTTTTGAAGGCTTTTACATTGTAAACATAAAAATATAAAGCAACCTTAATGTTTCAATGTAACATGTTTAGCAATGACCACCTAAACTCTGAGTCTTCATTCCAATGAAATTCATATACAATTTTACGAAGAAATTGTGAGTGGATGATAAGAGCAACTTGGTCAAGAAAATGCACAGGATATATGGACTTCAACTTGAACTTGTTATAAGGCTTTGAATTTTTTCTGGTAAAAGCCATAGCAGCAAACAGATAATCTTCATTGACAAGTGAGTTAAGGAATACATGACTATCAGTCTGACTTTCAATAACAGTGCACAAACTAGAGCCATGACCCAGAGCACAGGGACTCCTTTGACACTCATAAAATTTTGGAAGAACCTTGTTACAATACAAAAAGAAAAAGAAAATTTCCAGTGTACAGTTACAAGCAGAAATAGTTGCCAAGTGTGCCTTGGATGGACTGGCTGAAAGGACAGCTCCTTTTAGACTTAGAAATGCAACTCGAGAAAAGTATCACTATTTGCAGTGACTTCAGGCGAAGGACAAGTAACAGGCCTTCCAAAAGCAAAACACATGCACATACCTCACGTTTCAAATCAACACTCTTGTCCAGTATCAGAAGAGTTACATTTCTTACTTATGCCCAACACAAAGTAGAAAGCCTTTGATAGTGCTTCAAAGCCCTTGGCAAGTATAATCTAAATAGGTATGATTTCTCCTAATGACTGATGCATCCATTCCATAAATCTAGCTGAGAAGAGTAGGTTTCCTGCCATCTTGTTTGCTCTTGATAAACTGATCCATTGTTGAGCTGTCCTAGAGTGCTTTTATGGTTTAGAAATAGATACATTTTGACTCTAAGCATATGAACAAAGAGGGCCCCAAGCTCCAGAGAGCTTAAAACAAGTTACATTCCAAATAAACTCCACCCTTCATGAACTCTGAAAGACAGCTGTCTCTTTCAAATCAGCTGTTGAAATTAAGGTTGGTACCTACACAAATTTAATTTAAGATCGCTCATACGACAAAATCAAAAGGTAAGTTGTGGTAAGAGGTGGTCCTTTATCACAGAGATACAAAAATACTTCAGTGGTGTAAGGTACCAATTCTTGCATCTCAGTTGGATCACAATTTCCCATTTAAGTAATGGGATTGAGAGTGAAATCATCTTAATATTGAGCTTTTCAATAAAAATGTTAATAAAACATTTCTGATGGTCATTGTAAGTCTGTAAGTCCCTTCTTTCTATGACAACAGAAAAAAGCCACTGTAAACTCACACAGAGTTTTCCACAGAGATTATCCAGTTTTATTTATATTGGTGCCAGATCCAGTAGAATGACTCTCAGATCAAGTGTTTCTGAGAGACATACAGGTAAACTGGACTTATAAAAGAATGAACAGAAAGCTAAGCCTTTGAAGTTGTGTATCCCAGGACTTGATACTGGGGATAATATTTATTACACCTTCATTCATGACCCGAATGATGAAATAGAGTGCACTCTGATCAAGTTTTCATATGGTGCAAAATTCAAAAGAATGGCTGATCCATTCAGAACTTTGAAAAGCTTGGCACATAAGCATCCTAATGAAATCCAACAAAAGACCTGTATGTGATGAGGTGAAACCTCATCCAGTAGCACAGATGGGGGGCTAACTGGCTGGAAAGTATCTTTTAAAAAATAATTGGGGACTCTGGTGGACAACAATACTGATCATGAGTCAGTATTGTGGCTCTGTGGCAAAGTTGACCAAAGAAAAGCATTGCCAGCAGGTCACAAGAGGGCATCCTTCCCCTCTTTTCAGAGGTGAGATGGTGAGACACATCTACAGTGCTGAGTCCAGCTCTGGCACCCCTGTACAAGGGAGACACAAACATATCCAAGCAAAGTCAAGGGCCATGAAGATGTAAAGCCATTAGAGCATCTCTCATATGAGAACACTCTGAGAGAGCTAGGGTTGTTCAGCCTGAAAGGAGACAGCTCAGGGGGATCTTATCAAAATATATAAACACCTGTGGGGAATAGTGGGGTGTAAAGGGGACTGCGCCAAACTCACTAGAGATGCCCAGAGAGGACAGTAGGCAATGAGCACACACTGATTACAAAGAGGTTACCTTTTCACTAAGTCCACTGAATTTTGCATACACACCTATTCTCACCAACTCAACAATACAGGATATTCTAGAAATGCATTTTATCTTGCATTACCTACTAATATTTTTTAAAGCCACTTAAAAGACTCAATTTTTTTATCGCCCTTTTCCTATTCACTTGGGATGCTGTGCCTTTTAGTGGGAAAAAAGCCTGCTAAATTGAGAACAATGCTAAGTTTCTTTTAGTTTTATTTAAAACTAAAACAGATCAGGCTTACGCACTCAGATTATCTAAGGCTATGATTTGAAAGGACAGCTAATAGCAAGAACTATTGATTACATAAGAAGAAGTCATCAACATGTTTTACTATTAAGGAGTTTCCCATTTTCTTTACACATCACAACTCCAATGACACTGACAAGAGTTTAACCAATCTGCTTTCCAGACTAGCCAAAAGCTAGTATTTTCATTAGTTTTGTTTCACAGGGGGAAAAAATACAAACATCTATTATTGAGATTAATCAATTGCAACTTAATTTAGAAAGCAGGAAGAACAGCTATAGGAGCATTATTAATTGAACATAGCTTCTTAAAAGAATATATGGAGCTGGACATAATACCTGTGTGTGGGTGTGTGCAAACATCTTGTTTCTTGGTTACTGTGTGCCTCTGAAAGAGCTTATTGAGCACAGTACTTTTTCCATTTAAATTCATAAACAGCCAATAAATTAGAAAATAGACACAATGATTGCTCATACTGAAAGTTGTGAAAGAGATGAGGGGCTCAAGGAAATTTTCAGGTTAAATAATTTTTCACCAGTAGAGTGATAAAGTTCTGACTGGATTGCATGACTGAGTTTACTCTAAGGAAAACTTCTGGACAACTTTGGGTGAGAAACATCATTTTGGTCTTGGGCTGGGTAGGTATAAATGCCTAAGAATACCCAGGAAAATGAAGCCAACAGCCCACCTACCCCTGCATCCTTTGTGCCCTAGTAGCCAATAGCAAACATCTATACAAAGGACAGGATAAATATATAATTTCTAGAATGGTCTCTTGGTCTCCAGCTGTTCATGATTCAAAGACTTTGTCTTTGAATTTAGTAGCCTTCAATAGAGAGAAGCTGCCAGAGAAATCAAGTAACTTTTGTCAGCAAGCTTCAGAGCAAGAATATTTTGGTATGCAGTAACAAGACTGTACTTCTGTACAACCACTGAGGTATTGCTGAGTGAAGATAAGCGTCCTAGCAAACAGCATAGTAATAGAAGCAGCAGCAGACTCAGTTTGAAGGAAGAGTCAGAGACATGACCTTCCCATCAGCTAGCTTTCCAACAATTACAGAGCAGGTTCTTGGCTCTTTTACAACCTTGAACTGAGGAAAGTAAAAATAAAGCATATCCTCCAATGCTTTGGTAAGGATACTTATTCCTCTCTTCCTGTGCAACTTGAGAAAAGTAACCTTTGATGATACAGAAAAAAAACTGAGACAATAAAAGCACCATATAGCAGGAGTGAGAGTTTAGAGGACTCAGATGTCTACCTCCTTACAGAGGAGATGTGAGGTATTATTTGGAGTAGGAAATGTCTTCTCAAATCAAAACCTGCTATCCGTACAAACATTAGAGCCGTTAGACCTCTTAATCCCAAAGATGTCTCCAGAGATTGTAATTGTTTTTCATGGCAATGCCATTTTAAGTTTGCAGCATTGTTTTCACATTTGTTGAGAAATTTTACTGCTATAACATAAATGTCAAGCCTTATGAGAATATTCATCTACAGACATTACTTTTTTGACCATTAATTTTTTCAACAGTTCTGTTTGTTCTAATTATTTTTCCCTCTTCCAAATACAGCTGCTATTTATTTTTCCTTGTGCTTTGTGTAAACCTCAGTTTCACAAATGCTTTTCAGCTGCTAACTCCAAAGATTCCACTTCTAAGTAAAATTTTCAGAAGGAAAATAATTGTTTCTTCTAAACAACTTGCTCCTTTGGAGCTTCTACATAGCACAAACTAACAGCAGTTGCTGCATTCTAAGCCCATGGGCTGCAAATAAGTGCATGAACCTCCATGTTCCAGAAGACTCAGCACCTCTGACATCTTGTTAGGGCACAACCTGTGACTATTAGTTGTTGATTAAATTAATATATATTCAGATCAGTTCTACTTTTTTGCACTAAAAACATCAAATTCTGTGAACAGATAAGGTTTTGCTCTATCTCATCTTTTGCTGTGGCTTCTGCAGACATTTTACATCAGATGTATTACAAATGAGTCTTTTAGATTTTTTTTTTGATTAAACATACTTGCATTTTATCATTCTCTGGAACCTTTTTCAAGCATGAATGTGCCAATTATTCTTGAGGGAACATCTGGATGTTCTTGGTAATTTACCCAGATTTATATTTTACTGTCAAAACAATACAATTGTAGATGAAAAATAACTTCCATACTTAGGGACGTATCAAGTGATATCTCCTTTCTGGTGGATTTGTGGCCAATGTCTGTCACATCTCCTTCCTCACATGTACGACTTTTTTTTTTTTTTTTAAATAGACATTATGCAAAAATTAGATCTACTCTCCAAAATCCTCATGGGCTTACTAACAACTGTCCAGTAAATATTAACATGAGTAAATACTGAGTAAGCAACTCTAAAAGGTCTCAGAGTTCCTTCTACCATGGTCATTTAACATAAGAGGAAGAGCTTACACTCCTCACAGTTATGGAAAAGAGCTATTTCCCACTGACCTCCTAATAAAAACAATTCTTAAGAATGAATTCAAATAACAGAAAGTGACCTCAGGAATCCTCTTGATGAAGAGGGTCCAATTTGAGGATAAGTGGAGACAACCAGGGAACAACAGGAAAAAGTTATCAGCACCAGGGAGGAACTGACTTGAGCACAGCACTTGAAATTCCAAAAGGGGAAACTACCTGGAGAAAATAACTTACACAAAATGCTTGTTGGATATTAATAATATATCCTTAGGACTTCTTCATATATATTATTGTCAGATCTTTTGTCACCTTTACAGTAAATTTAGTTGAATGAAACATACTCCTAAATTCCCAAAAGCTAATAATATTCATACTATTGTCCAGAAATCTGTATTTTTTCAGGATATTATCCCAACAGACATTTTAAATCAACAAATTACCAACATATGTTAGAAACTAATGATGTCATTTCAGTGACTTTTGCAGTCCTTCACTCCCTATCAGAGGAAAGGAATACTCTTGAGAAGTATTGAATCTCTTACTCCAGTGAGAACAAATTAATAAAATGGAGGCCTTACAAACTAAGCAGGTAAAGTAGGGTCTTTGAGGGTACCTATTAATATAAATAGCTTTGGGGATTTTTTAATTTATTTCAAAGGCAAGCATTTTATCTGTTCGTATCTGAACTTTAATTACCTAATTACATTTACTACTTTCATTTTTCAAACTATCAGTACTGGGATCCATGGTGTCCTTTTGTTTTGCAGAACACTACAGAACTAATGAAAATATTCATATTGCTCAATTTAGAAGACAATAATAAAGCAGTAAATATTTGAAGAACCAAAGCCTAAAATGCTCTTAGCAAGTTTGTGAGACAGGAATGTGTTTTTTTTTTTTTTCAAAATGAGATAAACAATATAAAACCTCTGCAAAAAT
>WBNO01025744.1:0-13015 GCA_013400575.1 Peucedramus taeniatus | reverse complement strand
GTGCATGATTTCTTACTTATGTAATGGAAATCAAATTATTTTTAATAATGTATTATGGAGTGTATTTCAGAGTACTGTTTATAAGTAGTGTTATTTCTAATTTAGGTGGTTATGACAGATCAATTGAACAAAAAATCAAATTTTTTTCTCTTTTATTTTAATTGCTTGCTGTAGAATTTTTTTTTGGCAAATATGGTTTTGTTACGTGTGTATTTTGCTCTTGTCATGATGTCTGTCACAGGACTAATGAATTCTGCTGTTTGTCCTCAGATTGGCCTGGGTGTATTATGAAATGGCAGTCTAGGGCTAGACTAATGCCCATTTCACATAGTAAACCACACAGAGATGCCTATATAGGCACTGGTAGAATCAGTGCTTAGTGTAGCTTCTTTCAGTGTTTGAACCTGATTATTCCTCTTCTACAGAGGGCAAAATACTGGCAACAACATCCTTTGTGTGCTGTGCAGTTTTGCAATATCAAACTGCATACATTTGAAACTGAATTTTGAGTGTGTAATACTCAGATACAAGCTTGCCAATATCAATTGCAGAAGTTTACAAAGTGCACTGAAACCCCATCCTCTGCTCTTTCCTCCTGGAGTTCTAATCCATCACCTCATGCATAAGTGCATTGCACACATTTTGGGGATTTAATTTCCTTTATGTCATATTTCAGGTGTAGTTGGTTTGTTTCTTGAGTATACAGGTATCCAGCGGCTGAGATAGTCAGGGGCTTGGGAGTGTTTCACTATCCTGGGACTTCTGTCTTAGGAAAGTTTGGCAGACCCTCTGGTACCCAAGCAATTAGATATGGGGAGTGAAATTACTTCTGCCCCTGAAATCAATAGTCCATTGAGTGATTTACTTAAACCCTGTTGCAAAGAAAACTAGATAATCCAGTAAAAATCACAGTTGGTCTTGTCTTAAACTATTACTACAGAGAAGAATGGTGGCCTAAAGATGCAGACAAAAAATAAAGATTACAAGACAATTTCATTCTAAGAGGGGTCATCTGAAGTTCATGGACAATGGTAGAGGGGGCTGGGGAGAGATGACAAGATGCTGGACTGCTTACCCTCTTTCTGTGTTTCATTATTTGTACCAGTGGTTCCGGGATTCCTGTGTTCCAGCATACTCCAGTGCCTTCCAGGAAGACTGTTCTTCGGCAATTGCTCATAATTTTGAGTATAAAGTTTTACACAATTCTATTTTCTTTTAATTTTACATAGACATTTCTAAAATGGTACAGAGAAAATGTCATCTGATTCTCTAGATGTACCATATCTGGGGATTGCTAATTCAGAGCAGAGATTGTTATTCAAATGAAAGTGTTATGAAAATCATGGAATAATGCTGCCAGCTATGCCATTTTAAGCATAAAACATGGTTTTCTTTTAAAATTAATGCAAACCTTCCCTAATACGATTACACTTGTGGGAATATTTGTCAGAGGGAACACAAGCCAGTTAGGCATTTCTTTGTGATGATCCATTGCAGTTCATTCTAAATCAGCTATAAATATTGTTCCATTAAAATTGTTATCTACTACTGTCAGTCTGGGTCTTTCACAGATGAATCTTATCAGAATAAAGAGCTGACAGTACTTCTTAAAATGAACTATGAAAGTCAGGGTTACAGTCCATAACTTCCAGTGTCCTCCTATACCCTTAATATCTGCTGGGTGAAAACTGTTACTTAATTCGACTTTCATCCATTTTCACTCTTGAAGGGGATAAGTAGAGCTCAACTCTGTTTGAGTCAGAGGAGATAAAGCTAAATATGTAGCCTAGGAAATCTTGACAAACGTGTATGAGAGCTTTATTTCAAAAAATTAAAAAAAAAAATTCGAATTTTTTTTAAATACATGAATGACTTACATATGAAGGAATGTTGTGACAAGGGAAATAATTGAGGTAAGAGCAGTGTTGTGTTCAATACTTATAGTAGTGTCTAGATAAACTAATGCTCTTTTCCACTTTTTGAGGAGTGCCTAATGGGAGATGATCAGTCACTGGTGGCCTCTAAAGTCCTATTAAGCCTTATATGCTCTACAAAATGCAATAATTTCTAATAGTGACAGTCCTCAGTTTTAAAATGGAATTGAGTATGTTAAGTGTAATTATTTTTCTATCTTTTTGCTGGTCTACTAAAGACCAGTGCACAACTTTCATTTTATACAGAAAAATGCATTTACTTCACCATTTTGTCAGTTTTCCGAATTGGAAACCACTTTCTATTTATGTTTTTGGGTTTTTTTTGAAGCCAAGGCAATGTAAAGCAAGAAATGAAAAAGTGATGACTCCAGACATATGGAGTAGTGCCAAGTGTTAAGGCAAGAGAGCCAACAGAAGCTCCTTTTCCTCCCTCTTCCCCTGCTGCTTCGAGCCTTTTCCCCCTATGACCCTCAATTCTCACCTAAACAATACATGGGCATGAGTCCAAGCCACCAGGTGGGAAGTGAATTGGCCTTTCTCCAAAAGATAGGCTGGCCAAGTTCATAGGGAGAATTGGTTTCTAACATTTGCCAAATTTGCGTGAATGATTGCCAGTCTGACAAAGGGAGGAAAAAAGAAGAGAAGAAAATGTCTAGATAGTAACTAGTCATGCATCAGAGAATAGTGTTAACTCCATATTGTTAAGTATATTAGTCATTGGATTAATATAACTGGCCAAAACATTTCAGTCTGAATGAGCCCTTGTATGTTTACTGCTTTGTGCTTGCACTATTTCCAAATGGTCGCATTTGCTGCTCTTCACTGGCCCAAATTAAACAGAAGTCTTGAAGTTTGCATTTAAAGATTCTTTATAGTAGATGTGGATTTGTAAGGATGAAGAGGGAACTAAATTTGCCTTTCTGATATACTACTTTAAAAAGAGCATCACATGAGTAGTACACTTTATCATACTTGCTTAGGAGTCCACAGTGACACATTTTTTTTAAAAAATAAACCAAAATATTATGCAGCAATGAGTGGGGAATAAAAAATGTTTGCTTGAAAGTCAAGTTTTGTTGGATTCCACTAATAGGTCCAGTAGGATCTCTGAGGAAGGTCAGAACACCACAGTGAAGTCATTAAGTGTTCTGTCATACAAAGAACCTGCAGTCATGAGAGGATGATTCTGTACTTCCAGGCTGGAAGCCACATGTCCATAGTTCTCATTTCCTCCCTCTATTGAGAGTCACTCTCCTTAAGGATGGTATCAGTGCACAGAAACTGAAATATCACACTTCTGTCAGAACAGACTGGATACAAAAGCTGTTGACCGTGCAGGCGTCACAGGGTTAGGGAAGGCAGGTAGGGAGCAGATATCTGTGAATTCTCAAAGCAGGCAAGTAAGAACAGGAATAGCACCTCTACAATTACACTTTTGTCTTCATAGTGCCTTGAAACTTTCTGTTTAGTGTTGTCAAGCACTCCAATTAATAAAGACTTTCGTTTTTCTTTTTCATAGGACTGGTTAGGCTAATTTTCAGCTACCTATAAGCAATAAATAATTCACAATTCTATAGACGCATGCCTTTTGCTGTTTGAGTAGTCACTTGACAGCTTGTTAAGTGGGAGCTGAGTAATTAGGAGCTGAGAAGATCCTAAGGTGGCAGCAAAAAATTATTTAATTTAAAAGAAGCTTATGAGAAGATGAGGAAAGAAAAGGTATTGGATTTAATATCCTTCAAGCATAGCTGGGAGGAAAAAATTTGCTCACTGTGCTGGTACATGGGGCTCAGAGTATAGTTTTGGCAGTGAGAGTGGAAAATGTACACTTCGAAAATAGCCTGTTGATCCAGATAACTGAAATGAAAACAGTCATAAATAAGAGAGGTATTTAGTCATAAATAAGAGAGTTATTTAACTCCACATAGTTGCAGCATAATTAGCAAAATATATAACATATTTTTGGGCCACAACTTAATCCAGTCAAATATACTAGCTGCAAAATGAAACTTCTTGATCTATGATAAGGAGATCTGTTTGTTCTGTGTTCTCTAACAAGCATTTACAAACAGTGTTGAATTCAAAAATCAATATTTAATCAGAACCTCCAACAGTTTGTCTTCAAGTTTCAGAAGTCATGATCCAGTTTCAGAAAATGCAATTTGAGGCCCTCTGACATTTCAGAAAATAGGAAATACTGTACACAATCAAGGCTGTCAAATGTGAAAAACAGAAAGTGTGATTAGTTAGTTGTGCTATTGGAATACTGACTTAAATGATACATCTGGCTGCTTTCTCCCCTTTCTAAGGAAATGGAGGAAATATCTAATCTGACTGAACCTCATTTTGAAGACTCAGCTATCACTGTGCTGGAACAGCATCCCACAGTCTATCTCCAGTAAAAGGCAGCATTTGACTACCTCAGTAAAATGACCTAGAAACAGAACAGACCCAGATTAGCTCCCAGCTTGGTTGCTGGCTTCTCCTCTCAGTATCACTCACTCCACTCCCTGTGCTAATTCTTCCATATCACTCACTCCCTTCCCTGTGCTGATTCTCTGTATCACCCAGGGTCACCGTGCATCTGACAGTGCAGACCCGTGTGTATTTCACTCCTCACATCTGCCGAAGTGTGTGTACAATTATCCTGTTTGTCTTTGCTGGGTAGTGAAGCAGGACTGGTTCCTACATCCTGTTGTTCCTTTGTGCAGGATTTGGGAGAGCTTTATGTCTCCAGTGATGCTGAAAACCCTCCCGCTGAGAGGAGTGCTTGCAGGGCAGAAATTGAGATTCCTCATCTGATGTGATGAGTCTGTGCTGAAGGCTGAGCTGTGTTGGTTTCATCAAAAACTTCTTCACACTCATAAGCACTCAGTGATGATTTTTGCTACATGGGACATGTCAGAGATTTGTGATTCGATTAGATTAGTGTCTTGTTGGTTGCTAAGGTGCATGGGCAGCTCTATTTCTTTCAAAAGCATCTTCTAAAAAGATTTTGATAGGAATTGGATGAAGTGAGACACAGGTGGGTGAGAGAAAGGTCAACACAGTCTGAAATCTCAATTATTAGAATTTAACATACATCTCTATTGTCATGTAACTTGTCAGTAAGCAAGTTTGATTTGAGGCATCTACACATTACAGAGGATGTATTTACTTATATGCAGATGACTAAAATAGCTACTGATTGTTAGGGATTTTCTATTTTTTTAAAAGTGGATTAAAAAAATTACGGAAAAATGAGAAACGAGGATGTGGCAAGGGAAACAATGTGAGAGCTGAAATGCTGGGAGAGAGGTGAGGAAATGAGACAACAAGCAGCTCATGGAAAGAGACCAGGATGAGAGGGTAAACACAGGTAAAAATGGCAGATGGTCAGAGGAGAAAAAGAGGGTGATTTCCAAAGTGAGGTTTTCAGACAAATTTCCAAGTTGCCATGCCAAAATGTGGAAAACTGTGGTGATAGGCCACTGTCATGTCAAGCAGTAGGTTATCTCCTCTTCACAGAATCAAAGAATCACAGAATGTGTCAGGCTGGAGAGGCCCACAGTCATCTGGCCCAACCTCCCTGCTCAGGCAGGGCCATCCCAGTGAACATGGCACAGGATTGTCCAGGTGGTTCTTAAAAATCTCCAGTGTGGGCAACTCCAAAATATTTTTGGGCCATCTGTTCCAGCCCATAATCACCTACACAATAAAGCATTTCTTCCTCATATTCAGGTGGAATTTCCTGTGCATCCCTCACTGCCCATTGTCTCTTGTCCTGTTGTTCATCACCACCGAGCAGAGCCCGGTCCCTGCTCTGACCCCTCCCTGCAGACACTGACAGACACTGATCAGGTCCCCTCTCAGTTGTCTCCTCTCAAGGCTGAACAGGNTTCTTGGCCACAAGGACACACTGCTGGCTCACGGACACCTGGACCCCCAGGTCCTTCTCCACTGAGCTGCTTCCCAGCAGGCAGCCCCTGGCCTGCACAGGTGCACAGGATCATTCTTCCTCAGGTGCAGGACCTTTGATTTTCCCCTGCTGAATTTCAGATGGTTCTTCTCTGCCCATCTCTCCAGCCTGTCGAGGTCCCTCTGAAGGGCTGCAGAGCTCTCGGGGGTATCGGCCACCCCTCCCAGCTTTGTGTCATCAGCGAACTCCCTGGGGAGGCATCTGCCCTTCCTCCAAGCCACTGATGAAAAGTTAAACAATACTGGGCCCTGTATTGACCCTGGGGGCACCACTAGTGACAGGCCTCCAACTAGATCCTGTGCCACTGATTGTAATGCTCTGGGGTCTGCCATTCAGCCAGTTCTCAACCCATATCACTGCCCTCTCATCCAGTCCACTCTTCCTGTTTTCCTGTGAAGATATTGTGATGGAGGGAGTGTCAAAAGCCTTGCTGAAGTGAAGGTAGACAATATCCACTGCTCTCCCCTCATTCATCCAGGTAGTTGTTTCATCACACAAGGCAATCAAGTTGGTCAGACATGATTTACCTTTAATGCTGACTGCTCGTGATCACCTTCTTGTCTTATGAGTCCTTCATAATGAGGGACTCCATCCCCTTTCCAGGGAAGTTGAGACTATATTTCCCTGGGTTCTCCTTGCACTTTTTAAAGACTGAGGTGACATTTTCTTTCTTCCACTTCTCAGGCACTGATCTCCACAACCCTTCAAAGATAATCATGAGCAGCCCCATTATGATGTCTACCAACTCTCTCAGCACTTGTGAATGCATCCCATCATGTCCTTGGCTTTCTTGTCTCTCTATCCTTCTCCCCATAAATTTTATGCCCATCTTTATCATGTGCTGGGGCCACTCATGACTGCTCTAGTGCACACTTATCCCCTCCATGGCTTCTCACAAATTTGGCAGAAAAATAACCTAGAAAAATACAGTGTAGTCTTCTGCTGAGATGGGTTCTGCTTCTTCTACTGCAGAAGAGTTCAGTCAGACCCTTAGCTGGCTCAAGAGACAATACCACCTGGAATGGATATGAGGAGTGAGGGAGTGAAGAAAGAGGAAGGGATGGAATGAAGTGGGATGGAAATAATGCTTTTAGTTGTAGTAAGACACATGGTAGGCTTAACCATGTGTAGAGATGCAGTCTGAGCCCACTTTATATCCACAACAATTTGTAGGAAAGCTGAGCTACCACACTTCTCTATTCAAGATGAAACACAAAAGAAATCTGAAAACATCAGAAATCACAGCTCATGGCACTGCTGCAGTCTTGGCCAAAGCAAGGTCCGTGAGAGGGAAGGTGTGCTTTCTTGTGATGATGCTGGTAGCTGTTCAGCAGAATCTAAGAGACACTGATGCAGTGTAAGGAATACCTGTCCATTTTCCCATTCATTTTCTTCCCTGCAATTCCCACCATCAGTAAACTCAGTGAAAGGTTTGTTCAGATGGAGCCCCTAAATCATTTGTATTTTGCTTCCCCCTGGCAATCATAAAGACAGAAGTCTGTAGAAGACTTTTGCCAGACCTAAATACTCTATTTTTGCTGAGCTAGGAACAAACCATATTTCTCTGTGTGTGTTATTTACTAGTTTGAATTACTTGACTTTCTCCTTAGGATTTCGATTCATATCTTTACTGGTTTCAATCACAGACAAAAAAAAAAAAAAAAAAAAATCAGCTTCTACTCATTTCATCCCCAAGACAAATCTTGCAAATGTGTTTTCAGTCCTCAGTGAATCTTCAGTAAGTGTGCTGAATTACAGGCCTGTTGCTTGTCTGCAATTAGGAAAGCTATTAGTGAAGATAAACCAAATTACTACAAATTATCTAACTGAAGTCAATTTGTCAGTTGTGTACTGGTATAAATAATATTTCCTTTGTATTTGTATATCTGTGATGTACCCATAAGGTACCTCCAAAGCATGACAACCCTACTGTTTGGGAATAGGACTACCTGGGACATATTCTCAGCAAACTATGGAAAAATTCACTTAAGAACTGCCAAAGAATGACTTTTGTCCTTTTTTATTGATATTTGTTATCAATGTAATAAATGCTTGTTCATATTGTGGTTTGTTAGCAGTGGGAAGCATCCTTTCCAGAACTGGACCCCAGTGAATCACAAAAGATTTTGTTTACTATGATTCTGGGCAGAAGATATTCTGGGCATGGAAATGAGGAGAGTTCCTCTTGTGTAGGATCAGGTAGACAAGAACTTCCAAAAGCAGTTGAAGTTGGGCACATTAATTGGTTTCCTATTTAGAGTTTTTCCTGTTTCTGTTCTTTCTCCTGCACATATCTGCTGCCACCTGTGAGTCTCTGGTTATTTACATCATTTTTATCTTCTCCCTGTAGATTAAACACTTGCAACACTGCAATTACTGTTGCCATCTCAAGGAGGCAAAATCAATTATTAGGATGGGATGTACACGGGTGGACTGTACATATCTATAGAAATGGCCTTATTTGAGGTAATCTTGAAGTATGGTTTTAATTTATTAACGCTGGTAATTAATTAAATGCCACTCCTTATTTTTCTGCTTTATTATTGCATATTACTTTTCTTTTTTCCATTTCAACTCATGTGGCTGAGGTTTGATCTACTTTTTATTTACTGTAATGTTGTGGTAAATTAAAACGAGAATACCCATCACCATCCTGGTAGAACATCACCTTCAAATGGCTGAACAGAGCGTGAAAAAATGATCATTGAATAACTAGTGATTTCTTCTGAGAAAAGGACAGAAATTTCCTATCTGAACATGTAAGATCATCACCTTTTGTATTTGAATCCACTTTCCACAATGACAGAAAATTTCCTCTGAAACTGAGGAAGCTGCCCTTTCTTTTTCTAGTACAATAGAATTGATTTTCTGCTGTGCATCTGTTATGGTGAGTTTTTGCTCAGTGTCTTGGGGCATATCTCATTTTATCATCAACTGTCAAGTCTTTTAATAGGCTTGGCCAGATTCTGCTCTGGACTAGTGAAAACCTGAAGTAACTCCAGTGAAATTATATGATTTGTGACATTCAAATGCTTTCAGGATTTGCCTCTTTTACAATTGAATTATAATAAATTTGGAGGTCCTGTACCATTGATAGGTGATATTGATAGGCTAGGAAGGAAACATCTCTCAGACACTGTGAGAGTTATCCTCCTGAGAGAGGAGCTTTGGATATAACTTTGCATAGGTCAAGTTTTCTGATTATGGAATAGCATTCTATGTCTCATAGGGCTCTATGCTTATGTCAAAGAAAACAGGTTAAAATAAACTTTGAAAACCTATGATACATACCTCTTATACAATTGGTCCTTCATAAGAGTCACTGTCCCAGCAACAGTATTAAGGGACAAGCCCAAATGCTTCCTCAGTGTCCTGAGAGAGGTCTTCAACAGCAGAACTGTGTCACTGAAATCAAAGAAGAGCCTGATCCAGGATCTGTACAGGAAGGAGATGCAATGTTACTTTGTCCTGATTTTGTAAGGTCTTTTGAGGTAACATCTGAGAAGTAACTTCGAGCCTATTCAGCTGCTGGAAGAGAATACCTACTGCTTTCCAGCACTTTCATCTTCTGTTACTTTCCCAAGTAGGCTATTCCCGAATAAAGTAGAGAGGGTAATAGAGGGTTTAAGAGCCTGTAAAAAGTCTGCCAGCTTTCAGTTAAGTTTTAGAATTCCTGGAGTGATATTCAAAGAAACTATTGCATGGGGATTTCTACGGTGACATGAGGGCTATGCTTCACTTCTTTCCTTAGTACCTTGGTTCATGAGGTTGGAAGCAGACCTTCCCACATTCACTGATGCAGGAGACGAGGGCACATAAAGTAACTGTTTCTTACTTTAGCTGTGTTTTCTCATTGTCTGCACTTCAAAGAAGAAGGAAGCTAGCAAAGAATAAGGGTTCCATGTTACACAACTTTTCACTGACATACTCCTGAGGAATCACATCATCTGGGGCTGGATTTCTCATGTCACACTCCTTATTCCTCTTGTGCTTCCATTACATTCCTTTGTGCATTACTGCCAGTAACTGCTAAGTAAGGAGGTTTTTCTTCAAATTAGAGAGAATGGAGAGTCAAGTCTGAGCCTTGAACATCCTAGGAATGATTGCCTGGGGACTCTACTCTACATCCCAACATTTGTAAAAGTTAATTATAGTTGGTTTTAATTTTCAAGTCTGTTATTCCAACAACACTAAAGGGGGTAGCTGTCATTTTGTATATGCATCTCTGACAGTTTGTCAAATAGTTTGCTTTTATCAACTACAGTATATTTGCTGTAGCAGAATTCATTACTGTATTGAAAAAAAATCAAGCATTTCTCTCAGGTTATCAAAGGGAAAAAAAATGCTAAACCCAACTGCCCCATAACAGGCAACATAATTTAAAATTAAGGATGAGAGTGGCTATATGATTTGAATGTGAGCAACTTCTATGTGACCTACTTTCTTCAGAGTACTTTTTACTCTAAAATAATCTTTACACTGTCAGTTTCTCAACATTATCAGTGTCATTAATGCACCCTTCCCAGCAGCAATGCAGTAAAAGATTTTGCTGATGATGCTGCTTCTCAGAGCTCCCAATGACTCATTGTCTGAAATGTTCTGATAAATGAACACATCATACCCAAACCCCCTTCCTGTAAGTAACCTCAGTCCAGTTCCAGTACTGGACCTTGTCACATGGTGTGTGGAGAACAGATAAGTGTATATTTAGTTAGACAAGAAGTTTTAGTCGACTAGACAGAGGTATGTAAAACTTTGCCATTTATTTCTTCATTGTTGTCTTTAAATTTGGTGAGACTTTGACCACTTTATATCTGCCATCTCTGTCATACTCTGTATTTAAAAAGTATCTCCTACCATTCAAAAATTCCTTTATTTTCCCCTCATTTTGAACATATTGGCATCTAACATTTATCTTCAGTTTTCCTATGATCAGTATAAACCCAAGCCTTTTCAATCAGTCTGTTAACCTGAAAGATTTACTTATTTTCTCTGCATTTTATTCAACTTCATAATTTTTCAGTCAGTTTACAAGCAAGTGTTTGTAAACCAATTAGTTTGAGCAACTCATCTGAATCAAGGGGCCATGGTAGCCTTCATCTATAAAAGTGTGACCCAGGTACTTATATTAATAAATTCAATATAAATATTGATTTGATATATCAATACAAAACCTATATTTGATAAATTAATTTCAGAAAGACTATTTCTGCAAAAAGGCTTTAGCTAGTAACAAGAGTAGCACCATGTGACTTGAAAGAGATTGCATATCTCACACTATAAATACTTCAGATAAAGTATCTTAACTGGTGACACTTTGATGTGGAAATCTGTTCAGTTACATCCTCACAGACTACTGCTCTCACTTCTGAGATTATTATTTTTAAATGAAAACTGTAGAGAGAACCTAATGAGGCTTTACAGCTCAGCTCCCTAGCAAATGAAAGATTATTTTTGGACCTCTGACTACTTTATTGGTAATTTAACCATTGAGATTTCCAGATAACACTGAAACTTTTAAATTCAGCACAAATTCTAGGATTTACCTAGGCTTTGAAGACTAAGAAAAACAAAACTTTCATTCTTTGTTAAGGAGAAATATAAAAATTATGGCAAGGAACTTTGCTGCAGCACTAGTCACTGTGAATGCTGATATAAAACCTGAATGTCAGAACTCTAACAGGTTTAGTGGGAAGTTGCTGGAATGGTATTTTTGACTAGTTAAGAACGATTGTGCTTTGGGTTTTTTTTGTTTGGAACGTACAGATTCAGCAAAATGTAATCTTCCTATAAGAATTTACTGATTTCAGTTTGTTTCACCTTTCCAAAATGTATTTTCATGGGAGAAAAAATGAAAATTAAAAATTAGTTTGAAAAAGTTTAAGAAAGCTTTTGTAAAGCCTTTAAGAAAAAAACAGCTTGAAATAATGCTGTTATTTTATAATATAAACTATTATAAACAACATGTACAACATGTGCAACAATTACAATGTAAATTTTCAAAACTAGTGGAAAACTCTGTGATAACCCAAACTGATAATGGGCATGATTTTTGTTGCTGTTATTAAAAATTTAAGTATTTCCCAATTAAATCAGAGAGTACATCTCAAATCTTAATTTTTCCTCTTGGTGAAAAAAATTGATTTCTGAAGTATGTGGATATCCATATATACTTTGAAATAAGAAACTATTAAAAGTACTATTCTTTATCTTACAACAACACTGAGACTATATGTCAGTTAGCTCATTATCAACAACCTATATTGATGAGGAAAGCAAGCTGAGTCTAGAGAAAAATAGATTAATAAGAGGACTGCCTACTAATAGTAATGTAGCAGTAATAATAGGAATAAGATTATCTTTAGAATTTTTATGTATAAACTGATGCTAAAGGCCAGTTGGAACAGAGTCTTTTTTTTTTTTAATAATTTTTCTGCTCTTAATGTATTGTTCTCATCCCATGTATGCATAGGGTATTATGAATTGTATTTGTTTCCTAAGGCATCAAAATACTATTAAACATGACAAAAGAGGAAATATCTAACATCCATGAAGGGAGTAAAAAATCTAGACATGCCTCTGTATTTGCTAGACTACATTTTTTTGTGCTATCTATTTAGTGTTGAAAAGAGGTAAATTCTGTCACATGAGCAAAACCCTGTGACCATTATGAATTCAGCCCAACAGGCCCATATTAATCTTTATTTTCCTTGTGCTTTTCATTAATCAAACGAAGAAAGATTGTGAAGACAAATATGTAGAATGTACACTTTTAATATAATTTAGAACATAATACAACAGACTTATTTCCTATCACTGTTCAAACTTACTAAAAATATTTACCAGTGCATTGATCAAATGAAGAATGTAAATACAAAAATTAAGCTGTGATGTTAAGAAAATATTGCTACTGAGTTTGGATTAGTTGGTGGTACATTTCAGAAGTGATTCTGGCTCCTGATAGGTAGCCATATTTAATTATATATATACTGGAAAACACAATCCACACATTCCTTCCTTAGCAGAGCAAATTGCTAAAACCTGGCAGAACTAAAAAGCAGTATCTGTAAGTATAGGATGGCATGATATAGAATATAAATGACATAAGTATACTGTAGAATAT
>WBNO01025743.1:277-14103 GCA_013400575.1 Peucedramus taeniatus | reverse complement strand
CAGCCCTGTGCTCTTCAATATCTTCTTGAACAACCTGCACACAGGACTGGAAGGGAGACTCAGCAAACTTGCAGATGATACAAGACAGGGAGGAGCTGTTGATTCCCTCAAAGGCAGGGAGGCCCTGCAGGGACCTCGATGAATCAAAGGGCTGGGCAATCACCAACTGTGTGCAGTTCAACAAGGAAACATGCCAGACTCTGCACCTGGGATGGGGCAACCCTGGATGTATGGAAAGACTGGGGAATGAGAGGCTGGAGAGCAGCACATGGAAAGAATCTGGAGGTCCTGGTTGATGGTAAGTTGAACATGAGCCAGCAGTGCCCTGGCAGCCAGGAGGGACATCCCTGTCCTGGAGAGCATCAGGCCCAGCATCACCAGCTGGGCAAGGGAGGGGATTGTCCCACTCTGCTCTGGGCTGGGGTGGCTTCACCTCAAGTTCTCGGGGCAGTTTGGGGCGCCACAGTATAAGAAAGACGTTCAGTTATTAGAGTTATGTCCAAAGGAGGCCATGAAGATGGTGAAGGGCCTTAAGGAGAAGCCTTGTGAGGAGTGGCTGAAGGCATTTGGGTCTGTACAGCCTGGAGAAAAGGAGACTGGGGTCTGAAACTTCCTTGTGAGGGGAAGAGGAGGGGCAGACACTGATCTCTTTGTCATGACCAGTGATAGGACCCGAAAGAATGGCCTGAAGTTGTGTTAGGGAGATTTATGTTGGGTATCAGGAAAATGTTTTTCACCCAGGGGGTGTTTGGGCACTGGAACAGGCTCCCTGGGGAAATGGTCACAGCACCTGAGTTCAAGAAGTGTTTAGACAATGCTCTTGGGCCCATGGTGTGATTCTTGGGACTGTCCAGTGCAGGACCAGAAAATGAACTCGATGATCCTAGGTCTTTTCAAACTCTGGATATTCTATGATTTTATAAATGAAATAAACGATGCACTAGTCCTCAAGTCAAAGAAGGTGTAAATGCCAGTGAACTGGTGACAACAGATAAAAAAAAGGCTGAGAAGGCTTTTTTGCCTCAGTCTTCACTGTCAATCTCTACACTTACATCTCGAGTGGATGGACAGCAGGATGGGGTATGGGGAGCAAAGTGCTTCCCACTGTAAGAAAAGACCCCGTTCAGGACCACTGGAGGAACCTGAATATATTTAAGTGTATGGGACCTGACAGGATTCATCCCAGAGTCCCAAGGGAACTGGCTGATGTAGCTGCCAAGCCACTCTCCATGATATTTGAAAAGTCATGGCAATCAAATGAAATCCCAGGTGACTGAAAAGGGAAAACATTGTACCCAACTTGAAAAGGGTAGAAATGAGGGCCCTGGGAACTCGGAACTGTCAGCCTCTGTGCCTGGGAAGATCATGAACAGATCCTAGAAACTCTGCTAAGGCTCATGGAGGACAGGGAGGTGATTCCAGGCATGCAGCCCAGCTGCAATAAAGGGCAAGCCCTGCCTGACCAACCTTGTGGTCTTCTGTGATGGAATGACTCCATCAGTGGACAAGGGAAGGGTTCTAGATATTTATCTTGTTCCAATAATTTATCTGAACTTCTGTAAAGCCTTTGACACAGTTCCCCACAACATCCTTCTCTCTAAACTGGAGAGGGTAGACTGGATGGACTGTTCAATGGATAAGGAATTGGTTGGATGGTCACATCCAAGCATTGTGGTCAACAGCTCAGAGCACTCATGGACATCAGTGACAAATGGTGCCTTTCAGGGGTCTTTGCTGGGACCAGTTCTATTTAAAATCTTCATTAATGACACAGATGAAAGTGCACCCTTCACAATGTGATGATGAAAGTCCCATCTCTGGAAATGTTCAAGACCAGGCTGTGTGGAGCTCTGAGTAATCTGGTCTAGTGGAGAGTGCTCCTGGTCACGGCAGTGGATTGGAACCAAATGATCTTTAAGAGGTTCCATTCCAACCCAAACTATTCTATGATTCTACTAAAATTTTTCTTGTCATTTTCACTTCCCTGTTTTCAAAGTCTTACCGTATCTAGACTTCACTACAACATTCAAACTATGGATTCTCTTTCAGAAAAATTTGGTTTATAATGGTAAACAAACAGTTCTCATCTCAGTCAAGGCAACTGCCTTGAAGTGCTCATGGAAAAACATGGCTCTTGCAACCATATAGACTGCTAAATGACAATATGGCAATTTTACAGGTAAGTCTGGCAGATACAAAAAATATTTTCAATTAAGTTGTAAAGGAAGTATACTTCTTATCTGACTATTTAAAAAAATCTAGTTTTGTTTAAGAGACTTAGTGATAGCTAAGCATGGAGAGCTGTTGCTCCTTGCAAATCTGTTTTCCCTTCTATCGTATGAAGCTGTTCAATTAAGAAGATATAGACTAACAGAGCCAAAGAATGTCTAAATAATGAGAATCTTCACAAACTACTCAAAAACTGGATTCACATAGAATTTATGCTGTACTTTTCATATTATGATGATGTTTATTATTTAAATTTTCACATATGGCAGCAGCCAAGACTTTACAGAAATCCAGAGACAAGAGTACAGATGTTTCTTCCTATCCTTTAAGCCCAATATAAATTATATTTGCAAAAGTCTAGCAATTACATCCATGCTAAACAATACTAAATTATGCATGACAAAAGAGACATGTTATAAATAACAAATCATTTTTATTACAATTACAATTCAGTTAATATTTATAACTCCTTGCAGGAGTAAGAGCTCAGAAAAACAAAGACTGTTCCTTTATGACATCTCTTTTTCTACACTCTCTCAGGATTAGTTACAGTCAGATATTTAGACAACTAAACCTGAAAGAAAATGGTCTTAGTGATCTTGCATTCTGTCAGGAGCAGGGCCCCAAGAATTTTAATTACTTCTTTAAAAAATAAACTCTACCATACAAAGATTGATACAGAAGCTATATAAAATATTGGAAAAGACCAGTCTCTATCTGTAAAGCCCTGTCAAGCTTCATTTCTCAAACGTTACATTCTAAAAGTCAAAATCCTTTGTACCACTAATTGCATGCTCCATGAAGAAGGAAAACTACTGGCAAAACACTGTCCAATTTTTTATCAAAATGGCTTTGTCTTGTTTTACCCAATTAGAGTTTGGGTTAATATGTACTGAGGAGCACCACTGAATGGACTTGCAGTAGAAATGAGTTATGGAGGTTTTTGTGTGTGTTGATTGCCCAGAAGATCCACTATAAAACACAGTTGCCAAGGCTGGGCCAAAACTACCTACAATTGGAAAGAGGGAGAAAATATACATATAAAATATCATGGAAACACAGAGGTTATATCCTGGGGAAAGAAGAGAAAGGCAAGAGGAAAAAGAAAAGGTTACAAACGTTACCTAGGGCAAAAAGTACTACAAAAACAAAGAAGTAAGGAAAGTTAAAAGGACAAGATACTTTAGGGGAAGCATTGTGTGCTAGAATACAGATACCTCCATTAGCTCACACAATAGAGGTTTGTACCTTTATTATTGGAATGTTCTTTCATCTCTGTGGACTACTTTCTTGTCTGGAATTGTGGTGTGACTATATTTGCACCTAATTTGGTCAAAAAATATGCATGTCTGTAGGAGAAAAGAAAGCAAGAATAGAAGATTCATTTACACCAATAAAAACCCCAGGGATTGGGAAGTATCTGCAATTAAAAACTATACAAACAAAAACAAAACAAGAAAAACCCCTAGTGAAAATACAGAGAGAGATACTCAAGCCTGGAAATTATAAAGGACATCCATTTTATATGGCATATGCTTTGACTTTTATATTATGAAAAAACATACCAAATATCAGAAATTATCCTGCTACTGCTGTATGTGTATATTTACTTTAAAGTATCTCTGCAAAGCTATTTTATCTTCAGGTTTCTTTTCTACAGCAGGAACATCATCAATTATTTCCCATTGGACAAAGACACATGAGCAGTCATCAGTAACTTGCAGACATATAGATGATCTGAGAATATGCTTAACGCAGGCTTGAAAATGTTCAGATTGTTATAAGAAGTTGCTCAGCTGCCAGTTTGGACAATGCCAGTAATGTAAGGGTTAAGCAATGGATGTAAAAATGACAAGTGCTCAAATACTATTGAATTATAAGAAAAAGATTTTGGGCAGCATTGACATGACACAAACACAAGCACTGTCAAGCATGACAGTAAATCACTTGTCATAGGGAAAGAGCAAGAAATCTTTAATGCAAGCAGATGCTTCTGTGAAGGATATGCAGCACTGATCTTCTTCAAGAAAAACAGTGAATAGGAAACTACATTAAGTTTGCTGTCACCAAGAAAGAGAATATATATCCTGCAACTCTGAATAAAAGAATTAGACTGTCTATTGCACACACATTTATAGACAGCAGCTCTCTACAAACACTGGCAGGATTAGTGCTGTCTTTAGAATCACAGATCTTCTAATTTTTTTCAACAGATTATGTAAGCAAAATTTAATTTCAAATGTGAACATTGATTTTTGGCCTTTTTTCCTTAATTTTTAAATGTCACATTGAAACCACAGAAAGTAAATTAGAACATTTAAAATGACAGATACATCAGGAAACAAGAGAAAATTCTTTTAAATGGTTCAGTATTATCCCCTTTGATTCACACAGAGTTTCTTTAGCTGTGAAAATATTTTGGCTGTTTCTCTCCTCCTATCCTGTCACTTTACCTCACACTCATTTACAGTGTTGCTGAATACTAATTCAAGAAATTATTCAAACCAGAAAATAAATCTGAATTTTTCAGGCTAAATTAAAAAAATACTGAGCTACCGAGTAGAATTCACTTAGTTCAGCTCTGTGGTGTAGACCTTAAATGATCAGTACTTCCCATCTATCTGAGTTACCAAGATGCTGAGGAAGCCATGAGAAGAAAAATCAGAGATTGATTTTATCAGTTCTCTCGTAGGGTCTTACAGAGGCAAACTCTGATCAGAGGAGCACAGACAATAGGCAAAATTTGCAATAATCCAAGTACTAACCAAGGGAAAAATTTTCCACATAAAAAGAAGGTAAGAGCAGGGACACATTGCTCAGAGAGGTTGTGGAACCTGCATTTTTGGATGCTTTTCAAAATTCTGTTATATAAAGTCAGAAGTTACATTCTCCAACTTGAAAATTATCCCTGCTTTGCATTGGCTAGATGGTACCCACAAATGTCCCATCTGAACTAAATCATTTTATGATACCAAAAAAATCTTGGAAACAGAATAGGCAGCTAAATCACATAAAAATATTGTGAGTTTTCCCATATATTTGTATAGCATATAAATGTGAAGTCTTCTGGATCTTAACTTTGAATCTAAACAGACAAATGTTAATGAAATAATGAAAATATTTTGCTTGTAATTCTGCTTAAAAAAAAAAAAATCCTGGATTATCCACGTGTCTAGACTTTAATAAATAGAAAATGAATGAGTCATTAGACTAGATATTCTGCATCAACATTTAATTCTTCAAATTTAGCTTAATTCACTGGTAATTCATAGATTCTTTCCATGACATGACAGCTTAGCAGCCTGAACAGAACATAATTTCTCACACACTTACCACACATCCAGGCCAAATAAATACACTTTCCTTGGTAGATTCAGCACTCCCTTCTAAATCTCAATGAACATGAAATACTCTTATTTGGAGATTGCAGTTTCAGACCTTTCTTTAGTTGCACAAGGAAGTCAGACAAAAATTTAAACATTTCCTGCATTTGGCTGCGTGTTTTCAGTGAACAAAGAGAACATTCCAGCCTCTAGGGATATTGATAATTTCAGAAGCACTAGATTCATATTTTAAAAAACAGTGAAAGAGTTTTCCACACTGGGTATGTATTCAGAGTTGTGAAAAATCAAAGAAAATTAAATGTAGTAGAAGAGTAAAATATCTCTTGATACATGCATGATGAACTGCAAGCACAAATTTATTCAGTAAAAGGAAAAAAATTCAGTTAAGAAAATTATCACATTCTCCTAAATTTTTTTAAAAGCTATCTTCTCAGTTAAATTAATATAAATTCAAAATAACCATATTCCGTGGTTTACTCCACTCTGCCAGATTATATGACCTAGTGTAAACTTGGTGTAAGAACACAATCTGTCCCTTTGTCAAAATCAGGTGTTCAGAAACCCAAACTTCATAGTTATTTTTCTAAATCTAGCAGAAATTTAAGACTAAACACAAAAATTGAATTTAAAGTCAATGCATATATTTCCAAGAAAACATGAGTTATGCAATGTAAGTTATAAGTAATAATAACTTAAGATGCTTAACTTTAGGGTTATTTTATACAGTTATTGATAAAGCACAACTTCGTTAAGAAATCCCAGTTGTTTACATCTATTGGTTGTATGGAAAAAGAAAACAAACCAAAACAAACCAAAAGTGATGAAAAGTGGAATATGACATTCACAAACATGGCTGAATTGGCAGTGTTATCACTTAGGACATTAAACTCATTTAGTATATAATGTGAACATTCTAGCTGCAGATATCACAGACATAATAAAACTCCAGACTGTGTGTTTCACAGTGATGTTATGATGGAAATTTCCGGTATTGTGTTACTTCTGGAGCTGAAATAGTCAAATTCTATGACACACTTCAAGTTAAAATTAATTTTTGGGGTTGGCCAGCACCAAACACCAAGGAGCTCTACAAGACTATTCAAAGGTAAATCTCCTATCAGAGTAGGAATTGGATACATTTATCACAACAAATATTTTGTGCAGAGATCACATTGTAAAAATTCATTCTGCTTTTGGAGAAGTCATAATTTTCTGTGATTTTCACCTTTTAGCTATGTGGATTCTCTCCCAAACCTAGGGAAGCACCCAAAAGAGAATTACCTTTTTAGTTGCAACCACTGTACATTAAATCAGTCACCTTTCAGTGAATTACAACAATTACAGCTATTGAATCAAAGTTATCACCTCCTAAATCATACCAGGATTAAGTCTGTGTCAGAAACACTGCATGGGTGAGTAGTTATTTCCCTCAGTAAATTAAAATCCCAATTTCCTAGAGCAGCTAACATTTACAAAAGCAATTATATTTGGGACTGGCCTGGTATAACTCTAGGAAAAATCCAAATATGGTAGTCTTTTAGGTAGCTATTTTAATTTTTTTTAAGGGGGAGGCACAAGCACTGAAGACAGAAGACACTGGAGACATAAAGCACTTGGTGTTTCACATGTCCAGTGTAGTACTAATTCTAACATGGTCACCATGCCTTACAGAGCAAATCCTAAATAACAGTTACTGCACTTGTACCTAGAATGTCCTTTTGCTTTGTGTGGCTTACCAATAAATCTTTTTAAAATAAAAAGATTAGCAGGAATGTATTAACTAATGATTTCAAAAAGTAGATTTTATTTATTTATTTATTAGAAATATTAATTTAATATGACATAATGAAGTTGTTCAACCACACAGGTGTAATCTTGTACTATCAAATTGCCTCTAACAGTCTTTGTAACATCTTTATAACACTCCATAGTGCTTTCACAGATGGACAATTTAAAATATATAATTTTATTTCTAATTGTAGAATTTTTGATATCTATAATTTTTATTTATACTATGTCTTATTGAGAGTGTTATTCCTCTTTGATTTGAAATGTTATATTTATTACATTTTTACTTTACATTGTGACTTACCACATAAAATTGAACATGCTCTCTCTAATGTGTTTTACAAAAAAACCCCTTGTTTCAAAATTACATATTTATTTTTTCCAAATCAGAACAAAAACAAATGTTAAAAAATGTATGATAATTTAAGAAAAAAAGACCCAATATCTTTTTCCTATGTTACTATTCAAGAAAAGTCAGTTTGAAGTAATATTCTCAGTATCTTAGTAATCAGCACTTTTTTTGATTGAAAAGCATACAGTAATTATATTTTATTTACTAAAAAGTTTTTTCTACAATATTTTGGTCAAATGTTAAAAGATGTTACCCTCAGAAACCAGTTACTATATTGTTCCATTCCCCCAAAATGTCAAAAACAAGAGTTGTTGTCAATTACTTCCTGCAACACTATTAAAATATTGTACTTTCAAAGAAAAGAAAGGGAACATTCCAGAAGGATAATTCAAGAGACAGAATTAATGGGATAAAAAAAATTTGGAATCTTTTTAGACAAATTTTAACTGTAAGAATAAATTAAAAAACAGCAGGAAATATTGATGCTTGTCTTTTGGATGGAGACTGGGGGGAAAAAATTTCAGGTAAAACATGCCATTATTTTAAATGGGTTTTACAATAAGCTGAATTATAATGTTGCTGGGAAATATTCAGTCAGCTCTGTCTCCTCTAACATTGATGTAGTGTCTGTGACAGCGAGAAATGAAGAAGACTTTATGTAAATAACTTTGTCATCTACCTTCCAATTTTTCATACAGATAGTTTTGAAAGTAAAAGCATGGAGTTTTATAAGTGCTCAAACCACAGTGATGACGTAATTCCATGTTTTTCCAGAATGCTACCCTTACAATTTGAGAATATTTCCCTAAGTTGTAAATTTCACATCCTGTGTTGAACTAGAAGCATACATTTCTGTTAAAATCCCATGTAAGTGTGATAGAAATTATATTCAGTCTTACAGGTTAAAAAAGTCACTTACATGTGTTTTCAAGGACCAAGCTGAAGTCTGTATTAGTCGGCTATATTATCTCTGTTGAAATGTTAAGATTAAAATATTTCAAACCCTTTCTAACATTTTTCTGGTGTGAGGAATGTAGGGAAAACTACTAAGAAAATGCTCTAGTTAACCCTAAAAAGTAGTGCTTATATACCATATAATCACAAAATCATAGAATCACAAAATCTTTTCATTTGGAAAAGACTTCCAAGATCCTCAAGTCTGAAAATTATTCCAGCACTGCCACATCCATCACTAAACCACGCCCCTGAGCACTGTATCTTCATTATTTTTCAACTCTTCCATGGGCAACCTCTTCCAGCGCTTGGTAACTCATTCAGTGAAAGATTCTCCCTAATATCCAATCTAAACGTCCCCTGGTGCAACTTGGGGCTGTTTCCTCTTGTCCTGTTGTTGGTTGCATGGGAGAGGAGCCTCACCCTCACCCCTCTACGTCCACCTCTCTGGGATGGAAGAGAGAAAGGTCCCTCCTGAGCCTCCTTTCCTCCAGGCTGAACACCCCCAGCTCCCTCAGCACCTCCTCATTGGGCTTGTGTTCCACACCCTTCTCCAGCTCCATTCCCTCCTCTGCCCACGCTCCAGCCCCTCAGGGACTTTCTGCTTCACAGGGGCCCACAAGTGGACACAGCACTCCAGCTGTGGCCGCAGCGCTGCCCAGCGCAGGGTGACGCTCACTGCCCCGCTCCTGCTGCCCCACTGCTGCTGCCCCAGGCAGGATGCCCTTGGCCTTCTTGGCCACCTGGCCACACGCTGCCTCATGTTCAGCTGCTGTCTGCCTGAACCCCCAGGTCTTTTTCTGCTGGGCAGCTTTCCAGCCTCCAAAAATACATGTAACTATACAACTACACAATAGTACATCATATATTTCTATATATTACATTCAAATTGTGTATATTAGAACATACAATTTATATATAGATATATATATAGCTATATAATTTTATATTACATGCTTTATTAAAATATTTCAACATGAAGGTGCAGCAATTCAAATGAGTCCATAATGTAAGCCATGAAAACACATGATTATATTAGATGTTTCATATGTTTAATATCAGAATATAAACATTGGTCCTTAGAAACTACTGCTAAATTATTATTTAGCATTCCACAACATCTGCTTACTTATATTTATTTGGAGGTGAAACATCCTTTGATTTTATAAAATCTGTCTTGAGGAAATGTTAACTCTGAAGTCTTTAAAGTAGCAGTAGAGTGGTAGTCTGAGGGAGCTCAGGGATTTTCAAAGGATTTATTGAAGCCAACTTCAAATCCAAGGAAAACAGACCATATGATACATTATGATCCAATTTGTTTGACAAATTTTCCTGTTTCTTTGCAAATTGGCCCCAACAAATGACAAGATTCTCAGACATCCATTATCCAAAATTATTGGTGAACAGGTTGTGTTAGTAGTTTCTGATTAGCACATTTTTTAAAGCACTTAATTTTGTATTGTTTTGCTCATGACTATTGTGGACACTATAGTGTCTCTTTTCTAATGGAACAACTTATATCAATAATCATTACCTCTGTAAACTTTTAATTACACACCTGAATATTTTACTCTACATAGAGGTTCTACTTTTGCATACTGAAATCCATTTTATTGTAATATTCAAGTTCATTTTTAAGGTTTCCTTAAATATTTGTGCTTGTGAAACTGTGCTGCTTATGAAAAATTCAGAAAACTAAAAAAAACCCCAACTAACCAATGAACTAACCAACCAACCAATCAAACAACTGAAAAAACCTAAAAAAAAATTCTTTTGCATATAAAATGACTTAACTGAAAATTAATATTCATCAAATATTGATCAGCAATTTTACAACATATACCACATGCCACAGGCAAAATTGAAAAGCCTATTCTCCTCAAACTGGGAATCATTATCTGAAAAAGTGCACCCTACATCTCAAATAATAAATTTGCATACATATGTATTTTTCCCTCCATAGAAGTAAATAAACATTAACATAAATTATTCCAGAGGTATACAGATATATTGAAAAATTAAAGTTTTATTAACTAACAAAATTATGTTCATATTACTCTCAAGCATCTAAGGAGAATATGAAAATATTCTCATTTATAAGGAATGGAGAGAAATGTTTCAAAGAAGTCTATTTACTGCTATTATATTATTCACTTTTTATTAAACCATTTTAGGGGGAAAAATGTTTAATTTTTTGGGTGGTAATCCAAAACAAATTTTTTAGAAAGATTAGTTTCTCAGAACTGTCCTTCTCATATTTTTCTAAAGTTTCTTGCATGATGACTACAACTCTTTAATCTAGATAAGTGATTATATTTACAAGTTTGTTGGGTTTTTTTATAAAAACACTGCATGGATGGCTTGGATGTCTCACTGGTTCTCAAAACCAAATGCAAAAACAAATAGATCAGGTACAAAATTTTCTATTAATATGTTTATTTTTTTCCTCACAGTTCCTCAAAGAAAAATTTGTATTTCAAGATTACTTCTTTTTAGAAGCTCATAATGCAAACTTCCAATATACCAAGCACATAACCCCATTTCAAGATGAAAACAAATGTTGACCTATCAGAACTTCATCAAATGTTTAAATTTACAGTCAGCTGGCATTAAAAAGATCCGCAGCACAAGGATATACATTGCATTACAAATATGTGAAAGCACATAAAGAGATATAGCAAACCAAAGGTTAAAATGTTAAGAGAATCCTATTTTATGGGATACACTAAGCAAATCTAAACAATCATAATAAAAGCAATGCAAAAGCATGAAATTGGGCTTGAACACAGAAGGATCAGGGCCTTTGTACTTCGCATCATTAAGAACTCCAGCAAACCTTGTTAGGGCTCTGTATACTTTTGGATAATTTAGAAGAATGTTTCTGTTCATAATCCAGATTCTCTGAGACCCTCCTGATTAATAATTAATTATAACTGCTACTGAATTACAGAATTTTTATTTTGTCATGCCAGTACAATAACACTGTCTTATGTACCCAAGAACTGCATTTCAATTTTCATCTTGTCATTCAAATGCTGCTGGATTTTAAGGATATAGCCGACAAAACCCATTTATAATTGCATTTGTTTTGACAAGTTTAAGCGCTGAAATTGAAAGATTTTAAGCTGATTGTCTGTCTTCAGTCAAACAGTCTGAAAAACTTCAGATATACATTTGCTCAGAATTAGGTTAGCAACTAGGGTAGAGAGGGCAGAAGATGGAAAGACAGGCCAGAAAAACATGGTGGTGGAAAAAAATAAGCAGAAATACAAAAAAAATGGCAGCAGAAGGGTCAGCAAGGAAGACTGATGGGAGATGTGGGGTGGCAAGGAAAAAAAAGGAAAAAATATGAGGTTGGAGAAAGATATTGAGACTGGAAGAGTTATTAGTTAAGTTCTGCCTAGTGAAGACCCATGTGGATAAAGGATAAAGAAGGAAAGCAACTTAAGTGCATGGATAGTTTGCAAAGGCAGCCTTTGTTTCTAAAAGTAAAGTTTCTGAGCATTCACAACCAGAATTTTTCAGCATTTATTCTGCCATAAAAGCCATGTAGACTGGAGTCAGGACCTTTGTGGAGGATTTTAATTGAAAATTAACTCTTCTGATTGCACAGCTCTCAGTCTGACTCTTACTTATCATTTGGATGGTGGCACCCTGTGCTTTAATAAATCTGTCATTCTGTGGAGAAGCAGACTCTGCACAAATGGGGTTTTTTCAGTAGTAAATGTCCGGGGCTTATGACTGGCCACATCACATGTAGAAGTTTGCTGACAAAAGATTTGTATGAGATGAAACTTTATCCCTTTTTCTTCCTCAACAGCCATTAAGTCACCATCACTCCCTGAACCCTCAAATCTTTGCACAGCAGGATAAACACAGCCTAAGAATACTGGCATTAACTTTCTTCATTCATGACATATCTCTCCTAAAACTGGAAAATGGCTTCCTATTCCTGTAGTGTTCCTATATTTTCCTATATTGTTCCTAGAGATATTTTCCCATAGTGCTCCTATAGGATCCTCTAGTCTGCCTCCCCACAAACCAGGAAATGTTTCCTTAAAAAAGATTAGATTGATGCATTTGATCAATGTTTTAATTGATCTGCAAAAGGCAGTATGGCAAAAAAACCTAACTGTACTGCAAATAGCAAATATGTTATCAGTCAAGTGACAATACTGAACAGTCTAGCAATGCCACTGAGCTGCAGCTACCAAAAAAAGTCTTGAAAAATACACATTGCTCTTTCATGCTGGTTTTAGTCTTCTAGCATACTGACAGTGGGTTTCTTAATCAGTTGACTTGATTGCAAACTAAGCAGGCCTTCCAGGCAGAATAAGTTCACATGCAATGCCACGTAACTGTGAAAGCCAACTGAAATGCACTGTGATCTGTTCACCCTCTGACTTCAATCTTTCAAAATCCATCACTCCACTATGAACTGCCAAACCACAAGCTTATATCTGTTCCACACAAGCACCTCACCTCAGCTATCAACTGATAGTCACAATCAGATCTTAGCAGAGATAATCAGGCATCTTGTTTTCCAAATATGTATATGCAGTGTGGCATTTCAAGTCCAAGTCTTCATAACACTGCTTGGCCTCAGCCTATGCAGCATTGTTTTGTTCTGCCATTCCCAAAAACTCTGAGCATTCAGCCCCACAACAAGCCCAGCTGGCCACTATTTGGTAGCAGTTACACAGGGAAGAAAACAGTACCATTAACTTGAGTGCAGGCTTTTGTTAGTTCAATTATTGACTGAACAGGCTGGTACAAATTTTTAATAAAGACTGAAGTGATTGAAGTGTAAGAAAATTGGTATTTGCAATGACAAGATCAAATGGTTTGATATGAGTCTCAATAATAAATTAAGAAAATTAGTAGCTAACCTTATCAAAGTGCAGTTTCTCATCTAACTATAAGAATTTTGCATTTTTCCATACTGACCTCAAATTAATGTTTAAAGGAGCGAATTTGCATAATACATTACACAGCACACACACAGACTTACTAACAGCTTGTTGAAACAGTTGTGTTTTCTCACTTAGGCAGTAGCAGAACAGCAGCTGCTTGCATACTAAACTTCCTGCTTGGTGCTCTGTTCCTGCAGCTGCATGTAGGGAATTGATTTACCTTCTCTGAAAGGCAGGGGTAGGGGT
>WBNO01025734.1:4015-25684 GCA_013400575.1 Peucedramus taeniatus | reverse complement strand
GCGGCGGCGCTCCCGGGACAGCCCGTCCGCCGCCCCCCGGCCCCGGGGGCGGTGTCAGAGCGGAGCCCGGGACCGGCATAATGAGCCTTGTAGTTAGTGTTTATCCCGAGGTCACGCTGCTCCCGGTCACCGGGGGCGGCGAGCCGCTGGTGCCGGGGGTGGGCTGGAGCCCCCCGCTCCCGCTCGGCTCTACCGGGGGCTCGGGACGCTGCGGGACGGAGCTGTCGCTGCCAGCCCCGGCTGCCCCGCGGCGAGTTCGCTCCGCAGGTCCCTGCCAAAGGGTAAATGACAGGAATAGGTCCGAAATCCCCCGGCGGAGAACAGGTTCCTCTTCCAGGCGTTCCCTGGCTGGGAATGGGACGCGGAGGAGAAGCCACGGATCTGTCCGTGCTCCGGGATCTGTCCGTGCTCAGGGATCTGTCTGTGCTCGGGGATCTGTCCGTACTCGGGATCTGTCCGTACTCGGGATCTGTCCGTGCTCGGGATCTGTCCGTGCTCGGGGATCTGTCCGTGCTCGGGGGTCTGTCCATGCTGCGGGATCTGTCTGTGCTCCGGGATCTGTCTGTGCTCCGGGATCTGTCCGTGCTGGGGATCTGTCCGTGCTCGGGATCTGTCCGTGCTCCAGGATCTGTCCGTGCTCCGGGATCTGTCTGTGCTCCGGGCTCTGTCCGTGCTCAGGATCTGTCCGTGCTCAGGATCCATCCGTGCTCCGGTGTCCCTGGAGCTGCCAGGGCCATTGCCCCGGGGTTAGGGTTTGCTGTGCTCCCCCAGGAATGGCCTCTCCTGGGGTCCCTTCTCAGCCTGGCACGGGACCCTGTCTCAGAGGGTGCCGATGCTTGTCCGATATCGGTCACTCGCTCTGCGGACACTGGCCCGAGGTCACTGTCCCCTGAGAGCCTCCAGCTTGGCACTGGGCGGAGGTGGCAGTGCCAGGGCAGACGTGGCAGTGCCGGGTGCCAGGGCAGCCACGAGCAGCCCTGGAGGCTTCAGGAGGAGAGCCGAGTGTGGCTCAGCCCGTTCCCCTCCCCACCACGGGGCTCGGGGGGTCCCGGGGGTGCTCCCACCCTGCTGACACTGGGTTTTGGCATCTCTTTCTGGGGCCGTGCTGGGTGAGCCGGCTCCAGGGAGTGCCGGGCTCACAGCTGTGTACTCAAACCCCCGAGCTGGGGCCAGGGTAAGGTGACTCCCTGTTTATTCAGGTTTTTGTAACCGTCTTTGTATCACAACTTGATCCACCAGCCCTGGTTGCTCGCTGTGGCAGGTTGGGTTACTGCTCCCCACCCGTCCTCTGGGCATTGCCTTGATACCTGAGTCTCTTTTATTCTTTCCAAGCCCACCTTTGCCACGGTTTTCTCTCCAGCTTGGAAGGGGGTGGTTGTTTTTTTACCCCCCACCAGCAACCAAGATTGTATCATTGCCCCCATGCAGGCAAAAAGGAAAAAAAATCAAGGTTTTGGCTAAGGCGAGCAGCTGGCTGTTGGCCCAGGCTGCAATCGGACAGCACAACCTGCTCTGCCCTGTGCCCAGATCAGCTCTGGCAGGACCTGATTGCAGGACTGAGGCTCACATGAGCCCCAGAGTGCTGGAAAGGAGGGGACACGGTGGGGACATGGCCCTGTGGATGGAGCAAGGCCGTGGTGCTGCCGTGGCACTGGAAGCAGTGGTCACTCTGGGCAGCCGTGCTGCAGCTCCTCGTCCTGGATGGGCAGTCCTGGGGGTTGTTTCAGGGCTGTTGATTTTCTCCCCCACCTTCTGCTGTGCTAAAGGAAACCCACACAGCCCTGAGGGGAAGCTTGTTTGCAAGTGAAGGCAGTGAAATTTCCTGTTTCTGGTGTTTAGTAAACTTTGAAACCCAAGCGGTTGCGTTCAGCCCCTGCGAGCTTCTGGCTCGTGGTGTGGCTTCATTTTCTCATAAAATGCCTCAGTTTTATGGTCATTCCTAAGCTGTGCCTGTGACTAAGCAGCGCCCTGACCGTGTTGTGAACAGAGCACCTTTGGGTGTCCCCAGGAGCTGGCAGTGCCAGGCTGGGGCAGTGTCCTGCTGCCCTCAACAAGGAGTGGCAGGGTTGGTGCCAACCCACTCGGGACAATGGTGAGCGTGAGGTGCAGCAGGGGCCCAGCAGGAACAGATCCATCATTTTCTTCCTGTGTGGCACGGTTAATTACCCAGGTTAATTACCCAGGTTAATCACCTGGCCCTTCCAGTGCTGACACACAGCTGCTTAGAGCAGAGCCAGCCCTTGGAGGTGGCGGTGACCTGCTGAGGACAGGTCCCATGGGAGGATGCGGTGCCACTTGCAGTAACGACAGGGCTGATGCTCTGGTGCCCCATCTCCCCCATCCTCACGCTGCTGTGGCTGCCCCAGGCCCCTCAGGTGGGCTCATCCCTCCCGCTGTGTCCCCCAGGAGGATCGAGGACTGCCTGCCCCTGCTGGAGGACTCCCCGTCCAAGCGGTTCTCGCCGTCCAAGAGGAAGCAGTACTACATCAACAAAGCCATCCGCAACTCCGACCTCACCCCGAGGGCCAAGGGCCGCAAGAGCCTCCAGAGGCTGGAGAACAGTAAGTCTCGGGATTCCCCTGACTAGGACACTCCCAAGAGTCCTTTTTCACAGCCAGGTGATCGAGGAAAGAGTCAGAGCTCCTTGGCTTTGGTTCCCAAGGTTGTTTATTTTCTCTTATCTATAACATGTTCTCCCTGCCCAGCCCAGATGTGTTCAGCAGCTCAGCTCAAGGCACACTGCCCACCCTGGGGCTGGGTTGTCTTTTTATACTATAAACTACACAGACATTATTTACAGTTAATCCCCAATACCCATCACCTGTGTTAGACAGTCAGTTTCTACTCTAAACCAACCCCAAAGTGCCACCAGCACCCAGAAGATGGAGGCCAGGAAGAAGAAGGAAGGAGGGCAGTGCACGCCCAGATTGCTCCATCTTGACCCCCCTGTACACCTCTTGACCCCCCTGTACACTTATCTTATAAATCTTAACATTCTGTTTCTCTACTCAGTGATAAGCTACTCATTTTATTCTACTTTTCCTGGTTTGTAACTCTTCACATAAAGTTGGTAACTTTTTCCATGGCTTGAGATCATAGGCAAAAGGGTCTTGGGCTCTGTGCCAAACCCTCCGAGCCCCCTGCCCTGGTCTCAGCCCATCCAAAGCAACAGGAGAGATGTCCTGGTTTCCCACGAGTAAGGACCAGGGCAGGGTCTCTTCCCCAGGGCAAGGACACCCTCCCCCGAGCTGTGTGGCAAGCGGGGATGTTCTGGGGGCAAGGGGCCTCTCTGGAGGTGCTTCCTCCCCTCTCAGGCTTTGCTCTTCCCCCCAGCTCGCTACCTGATGACGCTTCTGGAGCAGGATGACTGTGGGAGTGATGAGGGAGAGCTCACCCACTCGGCCACCCCCAGCATCTTCACCGAGGCCTGTAACAACGAGACCTATGTGGAGGTGGGTACAGCCTCCCCCTGGCTTGGGGCTCGCTTGGGGACACTGGCATGGCATGTCATGCTTGTACTTCACTCCTCCATCCCTCTGCCTCCCTGGCCTGAGCTGCTGCACCCCAGCTTCTGCCCGGTCTGGTGTCAGGCTGGGAGCTGCTGCCATGTGTGCTGGGGGGTGATGGGATCCCCTGTCCGTGGGGTGGAGGAATCTCCAGGCAGATCAGATCCTCTCAGGGAGAGTTGTGGCTGCAGAGCAGCAGGTGCCTGGTGAGCTGCAGCACTTCCTCTGGCACAAGCCCCTTGCCCAAGCCCTGTTGCCTCACGCTGGCCCCGTAACCGGGTGTTTTGAAACGTGGCCTCTCCCTGGCGTGGCACTCAGGGCCATCCCTGGGGTCGACTGGGTGAGGAGGGGGCTCACGGGGTGTGGGGAGGGGCCCTGGTGGCCGTGCACTGCCAGGTGCTCCCCACAGACCTCTGTAGTGGGGCTTGGTGGCTTCTGTTGTCAGATCTGGAACGACTTCATGAACCGGTCGGGAGAAGAGCAGGAGCGGGTCCTGCTCTACCTGGAGGAGGAGGCCAGGAAGAAGCACAGGAGGAAGCTGCCTGTCAAGAATGAAGACAAGTGGAAAGGTGCTGGGAGGGGACAGAGGGTGGGGACAGCCCCTCCCTTTCCTTCTTTGTGTACATTCTGGGAAGGGTGACCTTCCTTGAGGGGTGCACCCACTCCCTGTCAATGGTGGGGCCAGGGGATGCCTGAGGCCACCCCTGGGTGTGGCAGTGGGGGGGGGTTATGCCTGCAGACCCCCACCATGGACCAGGGAGGGTTTGTGGGAGCCAGAAGTGGCTGGGGTGACGGGCACAGCAGCCATCCCCTGATGTCACACCCCCAAATCCCTGCACCCCCAAACCTCCTGTGCTGGGGAGGGCGTGACTGTGAAGGGGGTGACTGTGAAAGGAGCGGCTGGGGGGACACTGGGTCCTCCCAAAAGGTGACACTGCGGGCTGTGGAGTTGTGAGCTGTGTCCAAACCCCTTCTCCCTCCCCCAGAGCTCCCTGCCTACACACCCCAGGAGTGCTTCCAGCGCATCAGCCGCCGCCTGCGCGCCACCCTGAAGCGGGGCCGGATCCCCATGGTGAGCTGGGGCTGGGACAGCAGGGCTGGGACAGCAGGGCTGGGGTCCCTGCACAGCCCTGTCCCCAGAGCTGTGCCCTGACCTTGAGCAGGGCAGTGCCAGGTTTCAGAGGAGCTCGTGGGAATGTGCTCCAAGGCTCGTGTGACCCCCGCAGTGGTGGCTGGTTGCAGACAGACACCCTGCTCCCATCAGCCAGGTTTTCCTGGCTCAGTTCAGATTTTTCTGGCAGTCACAGGGCTTTTTTTAGTGGTTGTTTCCCAGTCTCTGTGCAGTGACAGCAGGTGACAGGTGAAACCAGGCGTGTTTGTGCATGGGGACAGAAGTGGAGCCTTTGGAGTCTTCACAGTCACACAAGGCTATTTGGGGCAGCTCCAATGTGTTTTGAAAAGGGGGTAAAAGTGCACCAAGTGCTGAGCAGGAAGGAGAGAGGTGAGTGCAGCCCTGCACTGCCTGCCCAGACACTTGCTCTACCAGCCCTGGGGGTGCTGGCTCCCTGCTCCCTCTGCTCTGTAGGGCTCTGTTTGTTTTTTCCTGGTGCTAATTAGAGCCTCTAAATGCACCCTGGGCTTCTCTTGTCCACTGGCTTGTTTGTCTTCAAGTGAGACACGTGTGCTGCTCATCTCTGGGGTCACAGAGCTCTGCAGGCCAGCAGAGCACTGAGCTTTGGCTGTTGGGAGGCACAAGGCTCCCCTGGCTGCTGTGAACACGAGGGATGGTGCCAGCCCTTGGCACACACAGCGTGGAGTTGGCAGGAGCTGGATCCTTCCCCGCCTCGGGGGCTGGAGATGGGAGATGTCTCCTCTCCCTGCTGGCTCCCATCCAATTAACTTGCCCAGGAGCTGCTGGCAGTAATTCCTGGGGAGTCAATTGTGCCAGGGCTGTGCCCACCACTGCCCCTTCCTCGCTGAGCCGCTGCCTCTCCTCACAGGGGACTCTGGAGGGGCTGGAGGAAGAGCTGCTGGCCTTCTTCTCTGTCACCCCCCACTCTGTCTACACAGCCCTGATGGATAACAGGTATTTGCCCATCTCTGGGGTTCCCCGTGCCCCAGGGCTGCCCAGGCTGCAGAGGGGCTTTGGGAGCACAGGACACCCCTCGGCCTGGGTCTCCACCTGGGGACACCCACCTGGCCTGGTCCCCGTGGAGCCCCTGGGGGAGGGAGGCACTGGGGATCCCTGCACGGGGCCTTGTGGCTCTCTGTGCTCCCCATCTGCTCTGTGGGAGGATGGAGGGCAGGGCAGCCCGTGGGACACACTGGTCAGGCTCTAACCCTGTCCCCTCTCCCCCAGCTTTGAGCGGCTCCTGCTCCACGCCCTCTGCCAGTACATGGATCTCGTCTCTGCCAGTAAGAGCCGCGAGGCTGCTTGCTTTTACTTTTGATTTGCATTTTGTTTTTGTTTTTCCCCTTCCCTCCATCGCTATCTCTCCTCTCCAGCTCAGCCTTTTCCTCCCTTCCTCCTGCCAGCCCCGCCTCACCCTGGGGCTCACAGATAACCCCGCTGTCCCACCCCTGCCCTCTTCCTCCCCTCCAATGCCCGGAGCTCCCTGGGCAGCCCCGGCCGTGGTCACCAGCGCTGCTGCAGCCACACACCCAGGGGTCAGCGGGACCCAGCTCTGACGGCAAATTTGGGTGGTCCAAAGCAAGAATCTGCTCGCGGGGTTCCCTCTCCTGCAGCTGCTTCCTCCTCCCAAGGAGCCGCTGCGCTCTCCTGCTGCCCTGGGCGTCCCTAAAGGTTTTGTTGCCAAGGCAGGGATGGAATCAGGCTCCATCCCCTCCAGAGGAGGCTCCGCTGCCGAGCGTTTCATTAGGAGCTTGTGGCAATCAGCCTGAGCACTCTAATGATGGGGAGCGAGCCCGTGGTGCCGGCAGGGGACAGAGGGGACAGAAAACAGGGGAGGAGGGGACAGAAAACAGGGGCTCAGCTCGACCCCCAGGGAGGAGAGGAGGGTGGTGGCTGGGCTGGGAACGCCGTGTTGGAGACCCCCGAGGGGGGAGCAGGGGTGTGCTGACCTCTCCATGCCACCCCACAGGTTCGGACATCGAAGGGAAACGCCAGATGAAAGTGAGCAACAAACACCGCGTGTTCCTGCCCCCGGAGCTGCTGCTCTCAGACTACCTGGGGCAGATGAGCTGATGCCCCGAGAGCTGCCCTGCCCCTCCTGTGTGTGCTGCAGCCTCTGCCGGAGCCTCGGCCCTTCTTCCCCTGCTCCAGCAGCCGCTGCCCGGCGGGGCAGAGCCGGGGCTTGGTGGCCGTGCTGGGATGGGCAGCACGGCCTGCCTGGCATCGCTGCGGGTGCCGAGCCTCTGGCCCGCCCCGCTCCCCGCACAGCCCTCCTGGAACTGTTTGTGTGTCTATTTATAACCCAGGTGTTTTTAAAAATAATCAGGCGGGGCCGGCCTCCCTCTGGCGCTGACGCTGGTGGGGTGATCTCGGTCCAGATTTTTCTGCGGTGAAACAGCTCCTGGCGGCTGCTGAGCAATCGCTGAGCCGGCGGAGAGCCCGGGGGCTGCCGCGTTCCCGCAGCCCCGTGCCCGCCCGGTGGCCGGGGGGGCTCGGGCACGGCGGGGTGTGGGAGCTCCGGGTACTTTTGCCCCACACCCCGTGCCCTGCCCGCACCACGGGGCTGTTTTTAAGTGTAATATAGCTTGTGTTTTTTATCACGTGTGTGTATATTTACATGTGTGTATGTGTGTGCGTGCTGGAGGGGTGCAGCCCCCTTTGGGGCTCTCTCTGCTTTTCCACAGCTGCCATAGGGGCAGATGGGGCATTTTGGGGGGTCTCTCTGTGTGCCCCTGTGTCCCTGGCATGTGCCAAGGGTTGCTCGCAGGGAGTGCCCTGTGGATCTTTGTCCCACGATGACACCGACTGCCATTAACCGTGGGCACCCCCCGACTCGGGGGCACCCCCAGACCCAGGGGCACCCCCAGACCCAGGGGAGCCCCCCGCACCTCCTTTGGTGTAACTCGGCTACGGGCGCGTTCAGGAACAATAAAAACGGTGCTCCCCTGCTCTGCCTCTGTCTCTCCGTGGGAAAGGTGGGGAGGCTTGCGGGGGGGGTCTCGGGGCTGCCGGGTGGGCACGGGCCGCAAAATGTGGGTGCGGGAAGGTGCGAAAAATATGGAACGCTTCACGAATTTGCGTGTCATCCTTGCGCAGGGGCCATGCTAATCTTCTCTGTATCGTTCCAATTTTAGTATATGCTGCCGAAGCGAGCACGAATCGCTACCTATCCGTGGCAGTATTTAAAGCCTTGGGAAAACAATATTTTAAGGATAGGGTGATCAATGCGGCTCGACAGTTAGCGTATAATAAGCCCCCCCAGATTTTTCTCAGTCTTCACACCCTCATTTTTCTCGCATTTTCCCCAAAATATCCGAAATCCTCCGCTTATATTTGCTATCTTTGCCCGGTGGGTTCTGGGTAGTTTGTTATGCTAATTAGAGCCACTGAGGGTGTCCGCGGCAGTGCCTGAGCGCGCGGCGCAGGCGCGGGCCGNCCGGTGAGTGCGGCCGGACGGGAGTGGGAGCGGGAGCGGGACCCCCGGGAGCCTCCCGTGGCAGCCCCGGGCCCCTCCTGCGACCTTCCCGCCAGCCCCAGGAACCTCCGGCACCTCCCCGTGTCCACCTCGGCACCCTCCCACCCGCCGTAGGGTCGGTACCCGCGGGCCGCTCCCTCCGCCTCCCCCCGGGACCGCCGCGGTCTCTCCCGGTGCGGGGCTGTCCCCACCGGTGTCCCTGGGCAGCTGGAGCTGGGGTCTGTGCGGGCCGTTCCCGGTGTGAACGGCCTTGTGTCGCCCCCAGGCAGGACCGAGGCTGCCCCGTGCCCGGTGTCCCGTGCCCGGTGTCCCGTGCCCGGTGTCCCGTGCCCGGTGTCCCGGCCGGGCCGGCGGGATGGACCTGGCCTACGTGTGCGAGTGGGAGAAGAAGCCCAAGAGCAACCACTGCCCCTCCATCCCCTTGGTGTGCGCCTGGTCCTGCCGCAACCTCATCGCCTTCACCACGGACCTGCGCAACGAGGAGGAGAAAGGTACCGCGAGCCGCTCGGGGAATCCTCCCGGTGCTCCCGGTGCTCCCGGGACCCGCTGGGCCGCAGCTCTGCCCTGCCCTGGCAGCTCCCGGCTGCTGCTCCTCCTTCTTCCATCCCTCCGCCTCGGGCAGTGTCTGACACGCGTTTATTCCCTGGGAGTGGGTTTGTTTCCCCTAAACCTGGACCAGCCCCACGTCGGTGTCTGGCCCCTCACTGAGTTCCCAGCACAGTTGTTCCTCTACCCCAAATCATTTCTGTCAAATATTTTACGTTTTCCCTGCATCATCTGAGGCTCAGAAGCAGTGCCAAGGGACAGGAGTCACTTCTCTGTTCACGCAGATCTCACCCACATGGTCCATATCATCGACACCGAGCACCCCTGGGATGTCTACTCCGTGAACTCGGGCCACACTGAGGTCATCACGTGTTTGGAATGGGATCAGTCAGGTGGGCTGGGCTCCCTCCTCCTTGTCACCGTGTCCCACCCCTGCTGTGCATGTCCCTTTGACGGGCTGTGATTCCTTGTGGGGTTTTGGCCGCTCCCCCTGCTCCCATGCAGTGTCCTTGTCACAGGCTCCAGGCTGCTCTCGGCAGATGCTGATGGCCACATCAAGTGCTGGAGCATGACAGATCACCTGGCCAACAGCTGGGAGAACACGGTGGGCAGCGTGGTGGAGGGGGACCCGGTGGTGGCCCTGTCCTGGCTGCACAACGGTGTCAAGCTGGCTCTGCATGTGGAGAAGGTTTGTCTCAGCTCCCTGAGGGGTCTGGGCTGGAACTCTGGCTCAGGTCTTGGCAAAGAGCTCAGGATCCTGCCTGTGCTCCGTGCTCTCTTGTGGCCCTGGGGTGTTTTTCCAGTCAAAGAGAAGTCAGATTCCTGGTTCCTGCTGAATTCCCGGGGGGATTGGAGCCGTGTCTCTTTTGGTGTTTCAGATGTGTCTCCCTTAGTCTGGTACCTCAGTTCTAGGCAGGAACATAGAGATAGAGCAGTTCTTTCCTTACCAGTGGTAATTCAGAGGAAACCTCGGGGTGCTGAGGTTTGATCTGGGGATTTGGACATGGAGATGAGCTCCTTGTTTGGAAACCTGTGTGATCCTGCAGACTCTGAGAGCCCAAAGCAGCCAAGCACAAGTTCTCTGCTTGTATTTTCTTAACTCCTGTGATACCCCACATAAATCCTGCCCCTCTCTGACGAGAAGAGCCCCACAGGCACAAATTTTCCTTGCAAACACCTTGTTTTTGCTGACCTTTGTTACAGTCTGGAGCCTCGAACTTCGGCGAGAAGTTTTCCCGGGTGAAGTTCTCTCCATCGCTGACGCTGTTTGGAGGGAAGCCCATGGAGGGCTGGATTGCAGTGACCATCAGCGGGCTGGTCACCGTGTCCCTCCTCAAGCCCAACGGGCAGGTGCTGACGGCCACCGAGAGCCTGTGCCGCCTGCGCTGCCGCGTGGCCCTGGCCGACGTCGCCTTCACGGGCGGGGGCAACATCGTGGTGGCCACGTCCGACGGCAGCAGCACGGCCCCCGTGCAGTTCTACAAGGTGTGTGTCAGCGTGGTGAACGAGAAGTGCAAGATCGACACCGAGATCCTGCCGTCCCTCTTCATGCGCTGCACCACCGACCCCGCGCGCAAGGACAAGTACCCGGCCATCACCCACCTCAAGTTCCTGGCTCGGGACATGTCAGAGCAGGTGGGCAGCTGCTCTTTGCTCCACCTGGCCTTCCTCGGAGGGTCTGCAGGTCCTGTAATACCCTTGGTGTTCCTAGTTGCCTTTTCTGGTTTAGCTGGAATTAGGGATCTCACTTCCCACTATTTGATCCTCTGCTTTTTGCTGGTGGAGCAGGACCCTGGAAATGGAGGGTGGGAATGACCAGGGCAGTGTTGTCCCTGTTGTGATGCTTGTGGTGGGGGGCCTCTGTTCCACAGGTGCTGCTTTGTGCTTCCAACCAAAACAACAGCATCGTGGAGTGCTGGTCCCTTAGGAAGGAGGGCTTGCCTGTCAACAACATCTTCCAGCAAATCTCTCCTGTGGGTAAGTGTCTGCTCTGGGGACTCTAATGAACCAGAGAGAAAAAGCAGCACAGTTTCTCACATCCATTATCCCATATATGGGATTATTCAGAATCTCGTTTTCAGGTGTTCTCAGTCCATTCTGTCTGTTTGCATCATAGGCAGCAACTTGCTGTTTCAAGGAAGGGGTTTGGTTGTTGGCTTTCACTTCATAAAAGACATATTTTATGTTTTGCTGCACAGCCACCCTTCCTGCCACCAGTGGAGCAAAGGCTCCCAAAGGACTAGGACTGAGCAGCAGAGCTGGATTAATCCCCTGCTCTGGCTGCCTGGGCTTCACCTGATCTCAGATAAAACAGAATTAATCGGGGCAGTTTGTTTGGTGAAATATAAAGGATTATTGTATATAAGGATCTTAGTCACTCGCAGCAGAGCTTCCCATCAAGAGAGATTTAGCAAAACGTGTTGTTTGTATAATTCAGGAAAAAAATAGGTAACTGTGAGAGAAACATACTGGAAATATATGGGAAATACACCAGTGCCTGATCTGTGATCCTGCTTGGGGGAGCGTGGGCAGAAATGGGGGGCAGATTTTCTGATCTCTCTGGGACAAAATTCTCACCCATTTGCTTATTTTCCCCAGTGGGAGACAAGCAGCCCATGATCCTGAAGTGGCGGATCCTGTCTGCCACCAACGACCTGGACCGGGTGTCAGCTGTGGCACTGCCAAAGCTGCCAATCTCCCTGACCAACACTGATCTGAAGGTGGCAAACGACACCAAGTTCTTCCCTGGACTGGGTAAGGAGTTCCTGTTGTCTTCATCCTAAACGTGTGGCTTTCGCCCAGAATTTCACCACTTGAGCTGTAGCTGAAGTAAAGCACGTGGAATGCTGAGGGAAAGCTTTCAAACAGGATGTCTTCCCAGCCATCCTGATGTGTTTCCTGTTGTGGGAAGAGGCTGTGAAATGCTGATGGCAGGGCTGTGAGCCCCCTCTATGTGGGCTTCAGTGGTGGCCACTGCCTTGGGTGAGGCTCTGCTACACTGGATGTGGTAATCACATATCCTCTGAACCGAGAGAGACAGAGCTCTCCCAGGAAAATCCTGGGAAGCTGTGAGAAAGCTCAGAGAAAGAATTAAAACAATTCTTATCTCAATCTTTGCACCTGGCAGGCAATCTCTGTTTGTCACAGATGTTACAAGGAGTTGTCCCTTCTTGACGAGTAGGTGAGAGAAGATTCCTAAAGGCCAGTCAGGGCTTAGGTCCACCATGGTTTCTATAAGAACTGTGGATTTCTAATAATAAAGTGCTTTTCATGCCTTCTGCTGATGGAGTCTCTGTGTCACCTCTGTCTGTCCCCGAGACCCCTTCGGCGACACAGGAGGAGCTGCTTGCTCAGCCTTGCTTGTCTCCTGTCCTAGGCCTGGCCTTGGCTTTCCACGATGGCAGTGTCCACATCGTGCACAGGCTGTCCCTGCAGATGATGGCCGTGTTCTACGGCTCCTCCTCGCAGCGCCCCGTGGACGAGCCGGCCCTCAAGCGCCCGCGCACCACGGGGCCCCTGGTGCACTTCAAGGCCATGCAGCTCTCCTGGACATCGCTGGCCCTGGCTGGCGTGGACAGTCACGGGAAGGTTGGTGCTCTCTTACGTTTCTCACCCAGGCTCTCTCAGGGGTGACGGGTTGCTCAGGAAACACCAGGAATTCCAGCTGTGAGATCTGTATTGGAAAGGGTGCGCTTCAAGGCCGTGCAGCTCTCCTGGACGTCGCTGGCCCTGGCTGGCGTGGACAGTCATGGGAATGTTGGTGCTCTCTTACAGTAGGGTTATTTGTCACCCAGGCTCTCTCAGGGGGGATGGGTTGCCCAGGAAACACCAGGAATTCCAGCTGTGAGATCTGTATTGGAAAGGGTGCACTTCAAGGCCATGCAGCTCTCCTGGATGTCACTGGCCCTGGCTGGCATGGACAGTCATGGGAATGTTGGTGCTCTCTTACAGTAGGGTTATTTCTCAACCAGGCTCTCTCAGGGGGGATGAATTGCTCAGGAAACACCAGGAATTCCAGCTGTGAGATCTGTATTGGAAAGGGATGTGTCCCATCAGTGCAGAAACTGTCACTAGGTCAGGATTGAGCTTCATTGGGCCCCATGTTGTGTTGTAGCTTTGTGGGATGATTTCAAGCCCACTCCTGAAGCCAGTTTCCCTTTGGTTCCTCCCTTCAAGCTGAGCATGCTCCGCATCTCCCCCTCCATGGGCCACGTGCTGGACATGAACATGTCCCTGCGGCACTTGCTGTTCCTGTTGGAGTACTGCATGGTGACTGGCTACGACTGGTGGGACATCCTGCTCCACGTCCAGCCCAGCATGGTGCAGAACCTGGTGGAGAAGCTGCACGAGGAGTACATGCGTCAGAACGCGGCCCTGCAGCAGGTGGGTGGGTGGGAGCTCTGGGCTCACCCCCAGGGTGGGCATGGAGGGGCTCAGAGACTTGGAGTGGGGAGCAGCCAGTGCCAGTCCTCAAGACATTGGTGGCTCTGCCTGGCTGTGCTCTCTGAGTGCCCTGCTTGGGCAGTGATGGAGCTGGGAAGAGCTTCCATGTCAACAGCATTCACTTTCCCTGATAGCAGCAGGGTCTTAGCGGTTAGAAACTTGGGGTGAGATGGTGAAATCTATTTTTGGCAGATTCTGGGAGCAGCAGCACGTGCCCAGCACAGCGCTCACGTGCACGGCATTCACTGCTCCTGTCACTCCTGCAGCAAAAGGGGAGAGCAGAGAATAAAGCAGCAGCAGCAGCTGTAATGAGCTTATGCTAATTCCTGCCTTTTCTTGTGCCTTTTGCTGCCTTTCCCCATGGCTCAGGTGCTCTCCACACGCATCGTTGCCATGAAGGCGTCGCTGTGCAAGCTCTCCTCCAGCACCATCGCCCGTGTGTGTGACTACCACGCCAAGCTCTTCCTCATTGCCATCAGCTGCACCCTGAAGTCGCTGCTGCGTCCACACTTCCTCAACACCCCTGACAAGAGCCCCGGGGACCGGCTCACCGAGATCTGCTCCAAGATCACGGATGTAGGTACTGACTGCTCACAGCATCCTGCGCTGCATTCCCAGCATTTGGGGTTGGACTGTTCCCTGTGGTGTCACAGTCTCCCAGTAACTCCTGGGTTTGAGGAGGAGGACAAGGGTGACCTCCACAGGGAGGGTGTGAGGTTTGGATCCGTCTTCCTGAGCCAGGCAATGTCTTGGTTCTCTTCCAGACATTGATAAGGTGATGATTAACCTGAAGACAGAAGAGTTTGTCCTGGAGATGACGACATTGCAGTCCCTGCAGCAGCTCATCCAGTGGGTGGGGGATTTTGTGCTCTACCTGCTGGCCAGCCTTCCCAACCAGGTGAGACCTGGAGAGCCAGGAACACGCTGAGAGGACACAAACACCCATGGGCAGTGCTGGGGAGTTTTGCCAGGGCACACAGGGCTTATGTCCCTGTCAGCACAGGCACTGGGGAGCAGTAAGGAACAGCAGAATTAGAGAACGGCCCTTCCCATACCCATCTGGGTCAGCACGCTACCTGGGGGATTTGGGGACACTCCTCTTGCAGCTCTGCAGAGGTGTCACCTTCAGGTGACCCAGCAGCGGGTTCCATAGGGTGTGTGCTGCTGGAAGCAGGAGCTGTCTGGATGCAGTGTGGTGGCTGGGGCTGGTCTGAGTCCCACCTGGGTTGGTGGGCTGGTGCCACCCCCACCCACGCCGCCGTCCCCCGCAGGGCTCCCCGGTGCGCCCTGGCCACAGCTTCCTGCGCGACGGCGCGTCCCTCGGCATGTTCCGGGAGCTCATGGTGGTGATCCGCATCTGGGGGCTGCTCAAGCCCAGCTGCCTCCCCGTCTACACAGCAACCTCGGACACCCAGGACAGCATGTCCCTGCTCTTCCGGCTCCTGACCAAGCTCTGGCTGTGCTGTGAGTGTGGCCGCTTCACTGAACAGTAATTCTGCAGCGCTGGGGTGGGACGTGACTCCGAGGGGGTCTGGCATGTTGAGAAAGGGCAAGTGCAGCTGCCAAGGTTATTGTTTTCCAGGCTGAGTTGGCAGTGGAGGAGGAGGCTGCACGCAGCTCTCTGGAGCTCTGAGGGAGACATGTAAAGGTCACAGGGTTTTTTCCTTCATTTCCCACGCAGGTCGTGAGGAAAATCATATCACGGAGCCTGATGATGCCCTGATCGACGAGTGCTGCCTCCTGCCCAGCCAGCTGCTCATTCCCAATATTGACTGGCTGCCCATCAATGATGGCATCATCAGCAAGCTGCAGAACAAGCAGCTGGTCCGGCTGCAGTTTGGGAAGGCTCCCGGGCTCGTTGGCCACACTGTCTCTTCCCAGTTCGATGCCTTTGTCAGGTACAAACCCCTGGAACGAGTCAGTGCCGTGGTGAGAAGGAATCTTGGCAGCTCTGAGGTTTGGCTTGTCTCCTTGCTGCTGTGACCCAAGAGCAGTTTGTCCTCTCTGCTTGAATCTGTTTCTCAGCTTGTGATGGGCTGGGAATTTTATATCACTGAAAAGTGATAGCAAATGGGGGGGGGGGAACCCCATTAATTAATGGGATTAATTGTGTCATTGTGACAAAGAATCTCGTGGCACTGAGTGGACAAATGGGCAGAGCCTCTGCCATGTTGGCCAGTGAGATGCAGCTCCCTGTCTTGGGAGCAGCTCATGGAAAGTGACACTCTAGGAAGGTCCTGTTCTCTCTCCCCAGGGCCCCTGGACAGCCCAAAATTGACCACCTGAGGCGGCTGCACCTGGGTGCATACCCAACAGAGGAATGCAAGTCCTGTACCAGGTAAGTGACACTTGCAGTGGAGCTTGGGCAGGACTTGGACTGTCCTGTGTCTTTCAGGAGCTCTGAGACAGGTTGGAGCTGTGGTTAAGGTGTCCCCAGCCTGGGATGCCCACATCATGGTCAGAGAGTGGCACTGTTGCAGCCTGGCCCTGGGTTAAAAATCAAACAGATCAGGTAAAGCTCTTAAAGTAATCTGGAGGAGACCCTACAGCAACTGCTTTATGTGATGCCCAGTGCTGTGGGTCTGGTCATTAAAGCACCTGTGTGGTCATGGCAGGGCTGGAGGGAGGAATCACCCCACTGCCTCTGCTCCTATTTTGGTGTCATCTTTCCACCAGCCTTGCATTTCGTGCTGCCCTACTCATCCACCCTCATGGGAGAGCCTGGATTTCAGGATAATGGCTCAGGGAACAAACATCCATCTAAGTCATGTGATTGAATTAGCTTTAATTACTGATTTTAATAGAAAGCCTCTGTAGCAGATCATTTTTGTGAGATGACTGTCAGTTGTTTCATATATAAACAGCAGCTGGGGCTGTTCCTTGCCAGGCTCCAGCTCCAGCAGAGCCCTCAGCGGGATTGTTGCTCGCTGGTTTCAGCTGGTTTTGGTGCTCACAAGTGTCACCTGCAGATGACAGGGGCTGGTTTCCCCCATGGATACCCAGATCCCTGTGTGATCCATGCAGCTCCCCAGCAGTGCTGGCTCTGCACTGCCCTGGGCTGGCTGCACCCTCCATGTCCCCCCCCAGGTGTGGCTGTGTCACCATGCTGAAGTCGCCCAACAAGGTGACAGCAGTGAAGCAGTGGGAGCAGCGCTGGATCAAGAACTGCCTGTGTGGGGGGCTGTGGAGGAAGATGCCCCTCAGCTTCTCCTGAGCCCTTCCTGGGGTACAGTGGGGGCCAAGAGCTGCTCGGGGCTCCCTTCATGGAGGTTTTGGGGTATGGGAATGGCAGCTCCTCTCCCTCACGCTGGAAAAGCTGCTGCTGCTCATCCTTGGTTGAGCTCTGCTGGAAAACAGAGCTGAGGGAGCTGTGCCTCTTTTACCAGGGAAGAGCTGGAAAGGAATGCCAGAGGTTTCCCCATCATTTGGGGCCCAGGAGGGGAGAGCCTGGCTGTGTTTTGTGTCTGTGCCAGCAGAGCAGCGACGTCCTGGCAGCTGCCCTGGCCTGGGCAGAGAGTGGTGATGGGGCAGCTGGGGAGAACAAAGTCCCAGCTGAGGGGGGCACAGCTGGTACCTCACATCCATCCTGTGCCTCTGGCTGCTTGGGAAGTGCCACATGGGCTGGGCAGTCCTGATCCCTCAGCAGACTTGTCCCTGAGACAGGAGTTGGCTCCTGTGTTGGATGGGAGCAGGAATATGAGTGCTGCTGCCTGGAGTGAACCCTCCCTTTGCCTCTTGCTGTTGTAAATATAAATTCTTCTGATTTTGTACAGAAGCATGTGGTTTGTTTCTGTGGTGTGGCGTGGCTGCCCAGTGTGGGGCTGGGGCAGCAGAGCCATGGGAGGGCTGCCAGAGCATCTGTCAGGAAAGGAACCACCATCGTTGGAAAAAGGAGAAGGGGAAATGGATGTTTGCAAGGTTTGCCTTATGGACACTCGAGGAAAAAACATCAGATGCTTGGGGTTGTGCAAGCCTCCAGCTTCAGCAAGGCTGGACACTTGAGCGTGCCAGAGGAGGAGCATTCCTGGTGCAGCCAAAAATCCTTTCAGACTTTTGCCCTCCCTTGCCCTCAGCTGCTGCTGCCCCTGGCAGGAAATCACAAGCTCCTGGAGCCAGCGTGGCTGTGCCTGTGGAGCCCTGGCCCTGGGGGTGGTCTGGGCCCGCTCCTCTCCCACAGCTCTTAGGGGGATAAGCCTGGAGCCTTCTGCTGCTGCATCCCAGCCAGCAATTCCAGGTCCCCACAGACTGTTTTAGAGGGGGAGTGAGCCAGTCTTAGTACATTCCTTTCCCTCTGGAACCGTGATTTCATTATTGTTGAGAACTGGAGCTGGTGACAGAGTTCATCCCTCGACTCCAGCGAATGTTTCGCTGCACGGAGCTGTGAGAGCTGAACAGACCTCTCCCCCTCTCTGCTCTGCTGGTAATTAGGCACAATCAAATGGCTAATTAGGAAACTGCACCTTATTAAGGCTCTTTTCCCCTGTAAGTAATACTCAGGGCCCTCTGTGAGCTCCTTATAGAACAGGTTTGGGGTTATTTAATGTTTGATTGGGAACAGGGAACAGCAGCACAGCAGGGGGATGGAGATACATTCGTGTCCCCCTTAGCCCCCTGCTGACCACAGAGCTCCTGGGATGGGACTGGAAGGGTCTGGCAGTGCCCTGGGCTGTGCTGCTGCCCTGCTCCCAGCTCTTGTGCCTCCGTCTGCTCTCTCCAAAGACAGGGCAGTGGGAGAGCAGGGGTTTGGGGGTGACCAGGGTTGAGGTGGGAAGATGGCTCTGCCCTGTCCTGCCCCTCGGCTCCTGGGACAAGAGGGTCCCAGTGAGAATCCTGCTGGGTTCAGCACGGATCCCACCGTGGGAGCCAGAGCTGGCACTGTCATATCAACAACAGGCAGGTTCTGCTTTCCCAAATATTCACACAATGACTCTGCGGGAGGTCCCAGATCTCGATCACATTGTGGCCACACTGCAGGATGTGTCCCCTGCTCCCACCAGAGGCCATGCCGACCCCAAGGGCACAACCTCAGCGTGTCCCACCCCATATCCAGCTCCCCTTTGGGCAGGGGCTCCTGTGCAGACCCCCCCAGCTCCCTCCTTCACCCCACTCCTCCAGCCCAGCAGCTCTGCAGGAATCATCATCACTTTATTGCAGCGGTCGCGGGCAGCATTCTGGGCACCTTCAGCAAAGCCTGTTGAGGGCTGTGACCCCCAATTCTCCCCCACCTGGGCCCTGTGCTTTGTGAGTGGGGGGCCAGGGACCCCCTTCCTTGGTCCCTCACCAGTCCCCTGGCCCAGCCCTCCTCCTGGCTTGTGGGGACACTCTGGCAGCGGGGTGGGCAGCAGTGGGAGCCCGTGGCTCGCAGTGGGGCGGCACTCTGGGCACTCTGGCCGTGCTGGCAGCAGCAAGCCGTGGCATGGAGCAGGTCCCCGGGGTGCCCTCAGCGAGTGTCCCCCTCCCCATCGGCGGTGGCCATGACTCTGTCGATCCAGGCCGCGTAGGGGGCGATGCGGGTGTAGATGGCCGGTTTCTTGTAGTTGCCACAGACGCGGGAGCCGGCCGTGACCACCCCCTCGGCCACCCCGCCACAGACCAGGGGTCCACCGGAGTCTCCCTGCAGGACCAGACCTCATCAGTATGGCCAAGGATTTGCCAGGACACCCCAGCACAGGGAGCACCCACCCCGGCGACGTTATCCCCTCCAGCTCCGCAGCCCCTCGCCTCTCCCAGGCTCTGGGCATCGTGCCCATTGCCCCCTCCCAGCCCTGCGGGGGTCGTGCCGTGGGTGCGGGGTGGGTGTGTGGTACCTTGCAGGTGTCCTTCCTGCGGGAGTCGGTGCACATCATGTTCTGGGTGATGGTGCCGTCGTGGCGTGTGCGGTGGTTGCAGACATCGCGGCTGATCACCGGCCGCTCCACCTGCTGCAGTTTGTCGGGCCGGGTGCCGCTGTGGTCCGTGGTGCCCCACCCGGCCACCTCGCACACCGTGTCGGCCACCACGTCCCTGTCCTCCCGCTGGAAGGGCAGCACCCGCACGTCCGCGTTCAGCTCCGCCTTCTCCTCCAGCTGCCACAGAGCCACAGGGGAGCCCGGTCACACGGGCAGCTGTGCCCAGGTCGCAGCAGGGCACAGTGAGCCCTGCCCTGACACCGAGACCACCCTGGCCTCAGCCACGCTCAGGGCTTCACCTCCTGATTGGAGCCCCCCAGCCAGAGACCAGAGCTGGAGCTATGAGGAAGGCAGAGGCATTTGGACACAGCTCAAAGGTCTCTGCTGGGGGAAGCAGGGATGGTCCCGTGGGACAGGGAGGGATGGACAGGGGAACCAGGCCCAGCCTGACCGTGAGGATTTCCTCTGGCCCTGCGGGGTGCCAAGGGACAGTGGGATTTGCAGCAACGGGGCTGTGCCTGGTGGGGAGGAGGGTCCCATCAGCCGCCAGCCCACCTGGAGGAGGAGAAGGTCATCCTTGTTGTTGTGGATGTTGCTGCCAGGGTGGGGGAACTGGGCGCGCACTTGGTACAGGCGTTTGTGGGGCTCCGGTTGAGTCAGGGAGTGAGCACCCAGCAGCACCTGGAAGAGTTTGCCATCCCTGGAAGAGAGTCAGCGTGTGGGACAAAGAGCCGGGGGTGTCACTGCCCCCAGCCATGGAAATGGGGTGCTGAGGGGGGTTGGAGAGCCCAGCAGGGAGCTCTGGGAGCTCCTACAGCCGCTGCCCGGTCCCCTCTGCAGGTGGGAGCTGAGTCCCACGCTCTGACACTGGGGTCGGGGCTCCAGAGTGGGGTTTGGCCTGAGCCCAGCAGCCCCACCAGGCATGCACTGACCCCCCCACACTCACGCCTCCTCGATGCAGTGGGCAGCACTCAGCACCCACTGCTGGGCGATGAGGAAGCCCCCACAGACGTGCTGCCCGTCCAGCTGCAGCGAGGCCATGTAGGGCTTCAGGTGGGGCCTGGCTTCGGAGCCCCTCAGGATCCGTCCCCGGGGCTGCCCTGCAGGAGAGAGGCTCATCTGAGGGGAACAGGGGAGTGTCACTCCCGTGGTCCCTTCCCGGGATCCCTGGACCCCTCCTTGTGGGCTGCACCAGCACCTGGCTGCAGGTGGAGGCAGGAATTGGGGAGCTGGGCAGGCACCCCCGTGCCGTGTCACTGCCCTGGGGTGCGGGGGGAGCACTCACCATTCACTGGGGCCCAGAGGAGCAGCAGCAGAGCGAGGGCAAGGACGGGAGTGGGGCTTGGCCCCATGGCTGCAGAGCCCGGCGGTGCCTCTGCCCGGCTGGGGATGCGCGGGGGTTTTGGGGACGCTGCTCACCCTGGGCTGGGGCTGGGACTCGCTTTTATGTCCAGTTTCGGGCCGCGGGGGGGGAGGAAAGGGGAGCCGGAGGGAGCGGGGGGGTTTCCGCAGCGTGGGCTGGATGTTTTGAAATATTCAGCTTATAAAAGGGGTCAAGAGTTCCCGGCACAAACAGCGCGGGAGGAGGAAACAGCCCGGCCCAGCTGCCGGCCCTGGCACCCGCCACCGGAGATTTCTGCGCCGGGGTTTTTAATGCCGAAGAAGTTCAGGCTTTTGGCAAAAGAAGGCTCCGGGAAATTCTGTCCCCGCCCTCCAAGGAGCAGGGCCCCCCGCCCGGCCTGGGGGGCCGGTCCCTGGTGGGCGCTGGGTGCCAGCTCGGCGGGTGCCCAGGGGTACAAACCCGTCCCGTCACTCCTGCCCCGGGGGGTTCCTGCAGGGCTGGGGGCGGCGGTGATGGGAGGGGTGATGGCAGCGACAGGGGCGGTGTCCGGGATGTCGGTGGCGGTGGCAGCCCCGGTCCCCTCTGCCTTTCTCGCCGGTGCCACTAAGCGGAGCCACCGCCTCGGCTCCCGCCCGGTCCCGGCGCGTCCCCGAGCTCGGAGCCGCCCGGAGCCTCTCCCGGGCTCGTCCCCGGAGCCTCTCCCCCGCCTCGAGAGCTCGCTGTCCTCGCCCCTTGCCGGGATGGCCACCGTGGCTACCCACGGCTGGGTCCGGCCGCGCTCCCGACAGCGCAGCTGGGGCCGAGCGGGGCTCCAGGGGACCCCCTGGGCTGGGGCCCATCCTCTCCTTCTTTTCCTGCTCCACGAGCTTTTACAGCCCCGAGCTGCCGCGTTCCCTTTGTCCGGCTGTGCAGATGCCCCATCGCCCCACCTCTGGCCCTCCGACTGCCCAGGCCAATGGACCCGTGGTCAGCGGGTGGCCGGACACGTCGGCGAGGAGGGGTCCGGGCGCTGGGGGTCCCCGGAGGCTCGGGTGTCCCCCTGCAGTGGTGGCTTCGCCTCCCGCTGTCCCCACGTGCTGGTGGCACACGCTGGGCAGGGGTCGGAGCAGTGTGGTGGCAGGAGGGGGCCGAGCCCGGCTCAAAGCAGGGATTTTCCGCAGGGAGAGCAGCTTAATCGCAGCTTCCAGGGATTCGGGATTTCGATGTTAAATACGCTGAGAGATTTCTGCCCACTTAGGGCCAAAAATGGAACAAGGGCACCATGTGGAGCTCGGGCTGCTCAGACTCCGGACAGCACCGTGAGAGGGTGGGCAGGGGGTGGGTGGGGGGAACAAGTG
>WBNO01025728.1:0-22053 GCA_013400575.1 Peucedramus taeniatus | reverse complement strand
ATAAGTATCTATATTGAACTGGAGTGTAAAAGAGTAGTTGAATGTAGTTTATTTTTTTCATTGATAAATGTGAAACAAATATCCTCTTAGTGTAACAGTCTCCTGTAGAGAGAAGACAATTATTTAAGAGTGTCATGTCTGAGGATGAAGGATGCAGTTTGCATCATGGCTGCTTAAAGTAATTGAGCATAAAAGGAAGAAAGAATTTTTGTGTGATTATTTCTTCTAACTGTCCTGCTTAGTTCTGGTAAGACCTACCTCATCTCCCCGAAAGTTAAGACATCTATCAAGATAACCTAATTCTGCCCTCTTGCTCTCTTCTGATGACCATTGCTTGGGAAGTGTCTAGTCATGATTTTTCAAGGAAATAACCAAGAAAACGGCTTTTTTTTTTTGGGCTTATTTGCTTAAAATCTGACATTGAGAAAATTCTGGAAATTGTATGAATGACAAATATGACCAAAACAAAACCAAAAATCAAATACCAGTAATATTCATTTGACCTAGTTCATATTGAAAAGTTTTATAAGTTTTTTTTATTAATTTCAGTGCCAAACATCCTAACTTATAAACAGAGAAAGTGAAGGAAAATTCAAATATTGCTGAAGCTCAAAGAAGTTCCTTAAATACCTCTTATAAAGGGGTTGATAGCTGATATTTTCAGCGAAGACCTGATCCAATAGACTGAGGAGGGAGACAAAATCTAGTCTGTGCAGCAGAGACCTTTCCAACTGATTTCCAGGCTTGTTACATATAGTAAAGGCATCACTGTAGAGGAGGACAATAACACGATGGGACAGAAGAAGGAAGAGTCTTTGGGTTTAGTGCTTGGTTCTACCACACACTTTGGGTGTGGCTTTGGATCAATGAATGTCTCTCCTTCAGCTTCCCATCCGTAAAATGCAACCATAAAGGAAAAAAATGAACAATTAATCCACTTTCATGGACTGCAGAATTTTGGCATGTCCCTTATATCCTCAATTAGTGTATCCCATCATGACTCCCTTTATTACTATGCTAAGTTACTCTTTTAAAACATAAAAAGAAAACATATGTAATAAAGAAGAACATAAAAGCATCTTCTTTAGACATCTTGGTAATGTTTCGAAATGCTGCCATTTGGAGGTTGTTTGAAAATGGCCATGTTTAAGAGTACTCTGAACAGCTCAGCCTGTTTCCATGCATAGACATAATAATTTATGCAAGAAACTGAACAGCAGTGTTGAAAAATAGGCAAGAAAGGCTGTATAGAAAGCTATATGTGGGCAGCATCAATTATAAGCTGAATATATGTGAGTAGCACAATCCAATTTAAACACAGAGATATACTATTAACAAGTTATTGATTATGATCCATAATTTCCATGCCTAAATTCTAATAATGTATTAAAAATAAATAAATAAATAAAAATTGGGGAAGATTAACTATTCTCCACTCTTTTTTTTTTTTTGGTAGAAAAGCAATTTAAGTATTTTTGAGTATGCAATTAATATTTCCATTACTCCATGTTGGAAAAAATTAATACAATATTGTGTTGAATTTTTTTCCTGCAATACAGTGAGATTTAATGAATTGAATGAACTTATGTTTGAGCCCATCTGAGTGTATCTGAGGAAAGTGGATTTTCTTCCTGCATAGTAAACTGTGAAGGAAAATTACACCAATATATAAGGTAAACAAGCTTTATTTTCTGAGGCCAGAATTCACATCTTCTGTTTCTGACCCTATTGCATTCATACTATTCTTCCTTATAAAAGGGGGCCCTTGCAGTTGAACAAGAGAGTAGAGTGTTCTGAGTGTTCAACTGTGTCTTCACAGTTGAGATGACACCACTTGTGCATTACAGGAGAAATAGACTTCTGCAATTTTCTGCCTCTGGAGTGTAAGGACTCCAAATAATGCTCAGTTCCTTTCTCTTGCCATAGAAAAGTTGTGCCTTCAGTCAGTTGCCTGTCACTTATCCCCCATCCATCTCCACAACTGCATAATAGTTTTGACTTTGAACACAATGATATCCATTCATTCAAAATCAGGAAACTAGTATCTCTAATTTATTTTTAGACTCTTTACAAGAAAAACCTCCCCCTGCTCCCATCCACAACAACTTGATGCCACATTTATTTTGATTTTTGATTTATTTTGTTGTAAAAGTTCTCAGGTTATCAACACAGGCACAGATGGTACATAGAGAGGGTTCTGTTCACCAGGGAAATTTTTATATTTTGTAAAATATGGGGACTAAGCTTGGTGTGAAATCTTTCTTATTCACTATGAATGTCTGACATTACATTACCCTGGTTAGTCAGACTTGTTCCATATTAGCAGGAAAAACAGACCTCACCTCCTATTTCTTGGAATTGCAGAACCCACTTTATCTCATTCCCTTGTTACTTTGAAGCCTTGGAAAAAAGATTTCCTTTGTGTTAGCCCTGAATAATTGTCACATTATTCAGGTTTTAGAGAACAGACTTCGGAGAAAAGAGCCCATGATTTATTCTTCTTCCATAGTAACTTTAGATTTGTAGCAAATTAACAATTTATTATACCATTTCATACTTAATTTTTCCCCTTATGATATTACCCCATGTTATGTACAAATGCTTGTACAAATAATTCCTTTCATGTTGAAAACCCATGTAATTTGCTTCAGATTGCTTTTCTGTCTCTGTGTGTCTTTTAATGTCAATGTTCTCTTAGGTGAAATGAAATTACTGTCATTTGATATTGTTTTCCTGGGGTTGGGAAGAATCCTAAATGATCTATTCCTGTATCCTGTGTCATAAAAAAGTAGTAGAATTTACCAGCTTAGCATTCTTTACATTATAGTTCTTCCCCTTATTTTCTCCTCCTCCATGTACATTATTATAACTCTTCCTCTTGAGCTTATCAGTATTTTTTCAGATCCTTTTTGTCCCTCTTTTTTGCTTCAAGCACTAATTTTCATGGTTGTGCCATGCTAAATTTTCTGCTTCTTTTATTTATTTACCTCCACTCCTCCTCCTTTCTCTCTTCAGCAGAAAGACATGGCCACTTTTTCTCTGCTCTGAAATTTGCATTCTTTATTGACAGACTTGTCTCTGGTTAAATGTGAACATGTCTTTTCTTTTTGTTGAACACTTTCATGGTATCTTTTTACCTCACCTTGTATGTGTTGGCTGTAATACCAAATGTGATATTTTAATTTAGGCCACATATTGGATTTTAGTTCTGCAATACAAGTGGCAACATTTTTTCTCCAGTATTTCTGTCCTCCAAGCGCTTCAGTTTGGATTTTACGAACTTTGTTTCATTTTGTCAGTATGTGAGTGTGGGAACTCGGAACTTATTGGGCCAATGCTTGTTTAACAAATATGCTGGTTTGGGCTGAGATAAGAGTTAATTTCCTTCACAGTGACTGGTATGGGGCTGTAGTTTGGATTTGTGCTGACCACAGAGTTGATAACACAGAGCTGGTTTTGTTATTGCTGAGCAGGGCTTGCACAGAGCCAAGGCCTTTTCTGCTTTTGGTACTGCCACACTGGGGAGAGGACTGGGGTTGCCTGGGAGGCTGAGAGGAGACACAGCCAGGACAGGTGACCACAACTGATCAAAGGGATATTCCAGACCATGTGACATCATGTCAGTATATAAAATGGGGAGAAGAAGGAGGAAGGGCAATAAGTTTGGAATGATGGCATTTGTCTTCCCAAGTCATCATCATCATGCATAATAAGGGTCTGCTTTCCTGAAGATGAGAGAACACCTGCCTGCCCTTGGGAAGCAGTGAATTAATTTCTTGTTTTACTTTGCTTGTGTGGTTTTTGCTTTCCCTATTAAACTGTTTTTATCTCAGCTCACAATTTTTTTGCCTTTTACTTCTCCAATTCTCTCCCTGTTCTCGCTGGTGGGGGTGTGAGCAAGAGGCTGCATGGGGCATGGCTGCAGACTGGGGTTAAACTGTGACGAAGTATTATAGGTCTGGAAGGGGCAGCTAGATGTTTCACGTAGTAAGGAGGAGTGCTGTGCTTCCTGCTGTTTGGCATAAATAAGGATTGGTTGTAAAACCTATTCCTAAACTGAAACTGTGGGTGCACAAGTATGGCATTGGTAGTTAGTCAAGTTATGAGTTATAACCAGTTATAGCCAGTTAGCCGAGGGTCATGAGCAATGCTAAGGTTAAATTAGTGTATCTAGAATTGACTTGAAAATAATAGTCCCATGTATTTGCCGCAACAAATAAGATTTGTACTGAGAATGCCTGGAAAACAGCACAAGTTTTGAAAGAAACATATGGAAATTTTTGCATAGAGTACTTGTCCTTGTTTATTTGGAGGACCCACATTTTCATTGTGCTCATAGATAAAGAGGACAAGAGGGAACTGATCAACTGCATTGATAATTTCCACTGGGATAGGCCTATATGTAGGTTGTAGGACCAGATACTTCTGGAGGAAAGGTGTGATTCTATTAGTCACTTCTGCCTTAGATGCTCAAAACTGGAAAATTATATCAGGGTTCTGAAAGGCTGAAATTGGCTCACTTATTTCCAAAGCACTTCAGAGACTGATTTGGGAATTGATGCTATTTTCTTTTAGCCAGCGCTGAACTCAAACCTTGGCACAGATTGTGGAATGGAGGAGTATTCTACTGTGGCACACTGGCCCACAAAACTCATCCTTTCCTACTATAAATCATTAAAGATCTTTGGAGAATTCAATCTAGGGACGGCAAAGTCAATCTTGGACACATGCCAATTTGAATTACACTGTTCTACTTGTCAGTTACCTCTTTAATTTTGTATGAATATGGGATTACTGTGTGCTGTTAAACACTTGTCAAGATCCAGCCAATAGCTGATGGCAAAGCAACCATTTAAAGTTGATCCATTGCCAAACATCCAGGTTTTCAGAGTAACTGTCCTGTTGCAGGTATCGTATCTTTCAGTAAAGATCAGATTTTCCAAGCAATGTTGTTTTCTGTTAGTAGTTAGCATACAGGGGGAGCTCTGTAAAAGAAGCTGTTCTAAACAAACAGAAAAGAGATGGTGTCAGTGCCAAGGACTATGCAATTTCAGGTGTTCTTAGGGCTTTCTGAAACACTGGCCATTTGACAGGATTACTCACAGGATAGTACTAGTTCTCATAAAGATAAAAGTTGCTATGGTACTAAAGCAGATTCTCAGTAGGTCTGTCTTGCTCTTTACAAAATGTGTATTGTTCTGATTGCAGCAGTGTATAGAAAGCTCTGCTTGTGTGGGAGGGTGCAGACATTATAATTTTCCTTGTGCTAGTTGCACCTCAGACACCTCTGATGAAGAAGTTGTATAGTTACATTAGAGAAGTTACTTGCTTGGAAGCTGACAAGACCTGTTCAGAGCAGGATGAATTGGTCCAATTACTGTAGAAAGTTAATGCAGAGATAAATCTTTTGAACTCAGCCTGCCTTGTACTTGATCAGCCCTGAAAGGGCAGGCAAGGGTCACCGAATCATCTTTGTTTCCTAGTGTATTCCTAAGTGTGTGCCTCAACTGTACAGACAGTGGCACCAAAGTAGTCAGTGACATACAAGGCAGTGGATGTCAAAATCTATCTCAGAGCCTTATGTACGTGTTTGTCTTATGCTTAGTACTCAGGAAGGCAACTTGTTTGACTAGTTAGAAACACACAAGTTGTTTGTTTTTTTATGTGTTAACACATGTTTCAGTTTAAACACATTTATGTGCAAGTTATCAAAATTCTCTTTGGTTGGGATGATTTTCATGTTAGGTCATTTAATGTCAAAACCAGCCGCTTAAGACACACTTTTTAGCATAAAAGATCTAACAAGAGCACTTTCTGTTATGGCATGACATTTCATTTCTTCATATTACTTTTTATATTGTTTGTGCCATTACATGTGCTAGGTGCCATATTGAACTCCAGGAACTTCATCTAAACTTAATCCATAGAATTTCATGGTAAGCACTTTGAAAATATATCTGTCTCTATAGTTACCAGTCTAAAAACATACAAAATACACCTCTCAAACTTATCCAAAACATTTTAGAGATACCTACTTTTTCACAAACGTTTGAGTTGTATACACCCAAGACAAGCAACAAGACACAGTGACTATTAAACACATAAATCCACAAATCACAATGACTTCTATAGCTTGTTTAATTCTCTGTCCAAATACCAGAAATTATATTCACAAGAAAAAGTCAATTTAGGAATCTAGTGTGATAGTTTATGATCCCATCTGCTGTGGTCAAAGGATCCTTTGTTTCAGAGAGCTGCTAGCGATACCTGAAGTACCTGAGCCTTCTCCTCTTCCCCTGTGTGACCTCTTTCTTCTTGAAACAGGAGTCTGGACTAGAGGATGTCTAACCCAAGGCTATAAGTTCTACATACATCTTTTAAAAAGAGAAATCAATTATTAACAATTTTAATTTTGAGTACCTTTGTCACACTGTTATATGCTGGAATCTTTTATAGAGATGACTTACATAAGGCTTTTAGTGAGAAGATACTGTAATGCATTTAGTCCTTGTCATGAGTAAACAAGCAACTGAAAAGAGTATTCTTTTTAAAAACACTGTAAATCTGGTTTAGATGTGCTTTCTATATGTCAACACAACTTCAGTATAGAAATTTTGTGATTAATAAGAGCAATTTATAATGGTATAGTAAAATAACATACACAATAGGACACGGGGCTCAGAGGTATCACTTTGGGCTAAGTATTGCTGCAGACACAAACATGCATAAGTAATGATGCTGGTGTTTTAGAGAGGATGTTTTCAGTCAAAAATGCTATAAGGGATTTCCAGACAGGACATATTGATGTAAGAGTTAACAGGGAAACATGGAAGAAAACTGCTTCAGCAAAAGGGCATTAGGTGTTGGGAGGGGAGGTGGAAAGCTTTCTAAGCAGCCTTTACAGGACACGTCTGTATAGGCATCATCTACTTACACTGAGTCATTGCAGACAATATTTTCTTAAAGATTTTTATCTTTAGAATTTCAAAACACCATCCTATTCTCTCTGAATCTTTACAATAGAAGCTAAGACTACTATGAGTAACAAATATGTTCATAAACTTGGAAGAGTGACTAGCCTTGTCAAAACATCTGCCTAAGTCTTTTCTATTTGAAGAAGCCACATATTTTAGGACATGTTTCAGACAATGTGATTAGGTCTTCCAAAACTGTCCAATGCACTTCATGCAAATATGTGTTTTCGTGTGACACAATCCTTGCAGCAGATCCATAAAAAAAAAGGAGTTCAAGGTAACAGCCTGACTGTCAGGAATGCTGTTGGGTACAGGTGTATACCTCAGCAGCTGAGCTGAAAATGCCAGTAGCTTTCATGGCAGGAAGGGAACCAAGGGGGAAATCAGTGTGGGCTTAATAATGACTGTTTTGTTTTCCAGGTCTTTGAGTTCATTTTAGCTTATGCACCTGAGATAAACAAAAAAATTTAATTTTTTTCCACTATATAGTGCTGAAGAATTTGTCTTTTGATTGCAAATTTTGTGAGCATTTGTTGGTCTCTTTCTTTGCCTGAAAACTGCTATATTGAAATCAATATGCCTCTGTAAAATGTTCCAGCTTCTGTGAAACACTTATTTAATGAAAATATATTTACCTGTAAATCTTCCAATGAGCTCTAATGAGAACCACATAAAACATTTCTGAACCACTATTACCACTAAGTTGCTCTGAGCTAGATGACCTTCCCCCCCTTTATTTTTACATTCATGTTTATAAGATTTGACATTAACTATGTTTTCTGTCACAGTGAGACTTTAAATGACACATTTTAGCCTCGCTTTTGCTCCTTAAATTCAGGCTTCTTATTTTCCCTATATTGGTATGTAGAAGCTCTGTTTGCCTGGAGCTTTTCTTTTCAGTGTTGTGTCCTGATTTTTCTTTCTTTTTTTCCTTCATAGCTTTGACATCTTGGCTGCTGAATTTGCCTTGCTTCTTGTTGTAAGACAGAAATTAATTAATCTACTTTCCTAATTGCACAATCAAAATAAATGATGTCGACAAATTAGAAGACACAGAAATGACATGTACATTTTGGATGCCCAGATAATGTCCTAGAATAATTTTTTCATATAAATTGCATGCTTAATTAATTGCTTTAAAATGTCCACATATTTTTGTGCAAATACATCTTTTCTTGCGAGTCATGAAAAGGAAAGACAAATTAAATTGCCCTCCCACATATGAAAATGTTGCCCTTAGTGTAGCCTAACTCTGCTTGGTCATCTGCTTTTTTCCCAGTCATGGTGATAAATTTGGATGGGATCCTTACACTCTGATTGCCACTGGGAATCCAACAGATTTAATTTTCTCCTGAGTTACTGGCATGAGGTTTTGTTGTTCGATTAACTTGAACACATATGACTGATAAGTAAATATCTTTTGGCTTTGAAGAAAAATTGTCTCAACAAGAAGGAAAGAATTAAATAAACTGGCTAAACCAAGGAAACGAGGGAATTTTTTTTCACTTTTATTTGCATCTTTGAGTAACTCAGTGGTTTGAATTATTCATTTGTAGCTAAATGTACAATTGTATAATATAAAAATATTCCTAAACCAAGATTAGACATCAATCTGTTCCAACAAACAAAAGTTAATTTATAAAGATGACCATGAAGAAAATGGTCTACCTTTTTAGTTAAAAAAATATAAATCTGTAGGTCAACTAGTCATAGCTCTTTGCTTTCATTTCCTAAAAGGAGTGGACTGAAGCTGGAAACAAAGCTACAATACATTTTGGAATGATGAATTTTCTTGTAACACAAACCTGTCTTTTTTTCCTGTTGGTTGTGTGTGGAGGTTTCGTGTGTTGTGTTTTTCCTTTGGTTTTATCTTTTTTTGGTAAATTTATGTAATCTTAAGGAACAGAAGGTTAGCCGTGCTTCAGTTGTTATACAAAGATAATCCATAAACCTTCCATTCCTGGATTTACTGTGAGCTGTAGGTGTGAAAGCTCTGTGTCTTGGGTTTGGGAACAAGAAGAATATATCTGAAGATGCCATGCCTAAAATTGCCTTGTCTGTCTCAATAACGTGTGGAACTCCCACTGCAGAGTATTGTGTTTACTCAGCGCAGAAGAGGAAACACAGTCTGTACTCTTCATTTAGGAGTAAGTTTTAAAAAGATCATGGTTTTTTTTAGGTTAAATTGACACAGAGAACACAGAATACTTCCTGAGATTTTAGAGTGATTTCTTTTCCGTGCCCTTGATATTATTTTTCCATACCACTACTCATGTATCACTAAACAGGAAAAGATCAGCTTGCAGATTTCTGCTAAAACAACAGAAGCTTCTTTTGCAGCTTGACTGGCTCCTTCCGTATCCATTGCTTCTGCAGCTGCTGCTGAAAAAGCAGCTGCTCCCTTCACATGCTCGGATGCTGAAGCTGCACCTTGAGCCTTGCTGGCGGCTCAGGTGGTCACACAGCTCCTTGGCACGTCAGAAGCGAGCTTATGGCTGTGGCCCCTTCTGAAATGGTTGCATGCAAGGTCACCGGAGAGCTGTGTGACATGGGCTTCTGAGGACAGTGGACTGGTAGGTTTTGGGCCCAGAAGTGCCTTGTGCAGCCTGCAGTCCTTTACCTATGAAGTCTTGTAGTCCGAAAAATCAAAGCCCAATTTAACTATTTAAGGAAAAGATGATTTTGGCTCATGTTTGAGCTAATTGACATCAACCATTTTGTGCAGAGGAATGAATGAAGGGTAGAGGAAGCAGCTGCCAACAAATCTCAGCCACAAAATAGCAGGCCAAGACTGTGAGATGCATAGCTTTTACCCAGGCTAGAATAAAGTCAGGACACATGGGCGGCACACAAGAAGAGTAGCTTGACAGAATTAAACCCAGGTATCTGTGACCATACACTAGCAGGAAGGAATGTGGGAACCTTATAAAGTAATAGTCAGTTTCGATTTATGTGTACTTTCCAAACCAGATCTTCAAATGCTACAGGAAATTTATATTAGATTTTGAAAACTATAATAAATATGTCCACTATCTTTCCTGCAAAAAGTGATAGTTACCTGGCCTGAGTATAAGCAGTATGAGAAAACTTTCTGGTGTGTTCAATGAATTTGAGACATTTTCTATGTCCTCAGTTTTTTTTAGGGTTTGAAACTCTGAGGAAAAATTTCCAGAACACATACTTCAAATGCTTGCGTGTTGGTACTTCAATGCAAGTAAGTGTGTTGATAAACAAAATATACATTTAAAAGAAAATGTATAAAATGAAGGTATCGATAAAATTTTGATTTGAGAATAAAGTTTTCTTGATAATAGATATCAAATTAATTTTAGATTTTATTGGGGAGCCCCTCTTCTAGTTTGGTTTCATCCAGAAGACATCTAGTTCATGTATTTCAAGTAAAGTGTTATAAGTGGGAACAACCTGAAGTCACTTCCCAAAAACATCCCTGACTTGAACTAAGATGTTAATTGAGATGCATTATTAGTTGTTATTCATCATTGCTATCAGGGCCTAGTTCATTCATTGCCAGCTAATACTAGAAACACATAATTCCCAAAATTGGGAGTACTCTTCAGAGGCCTGTTAAGGATTCTGCTTAAATGACTGGCTACTAGATAATAGTAATTCCTCCCCACACTCCCCATCCCCATTTCCATTTAACCCTGATATTAGATTGAGTTTAAACTTTCCCATGTAAGGTAAAAGAAGACTGCTTTTTACCTTTGAGGTTATAATGACAAATGTAAGAGAAGATAACAATTTCTTTGGCTTAATCATGCATATCCTAACCCATAAAATTAGGTGTATGTGAACTAATATAAGCAAGGTTATTTAACTTCCATCTTTAGTAAGAATTTAAGGAGCCACTCTCAGAAAATGTCAAGCATTTTCTCTGCTAGCATTTCTTAATATGCCCATAGCTAAGCATTTGCTGGAATTAAAAACAGTTACAAACCTCCTAGATACAATTTATTCTTTATACTATAAAAAGCTGGAAGGAAAAACTATTCCTTGAATTTGATGCTTTAGGGGATGATAAATATGATTTTAAAGGATTCATCCATCTCCAAAAAGCCAGTACTGTGTTTGAAATATTGAATTAGGGGTTTTCATTTAAGGTATTGTACAACATCACCAGTATTGCTGGCCAAGAGCTGTTTACTTCTAAGGACAAAGTTAAGATGCTGCATTTGCTGGATACTTTGGGCTAGCCCTGGAAAGGGGAGCAGGAGGTATGCAGATCTACTTGTCAGGCAGGGTAATACTTGTTGGCTTGGGGCTGGCATCCCTGCAGTGCTAAGCAGAAAGGCAGCAGTAAAGGCTGCTACTTTTCTGCCTGCAGTTTTAAGGACAATGATCTTGGTTATTACTGCTCCTCGAAGCTTGCCTGTCTTAGAAAACTGAGCAGTTTAATGTTTGTCTTATAAAACACTATTTCAACGGGTTTTTAGGTGGGTTCTGCAGCATCCATGGCAGTCCATGTTGCCACAGCTGTACTTCATTCAGGCAGTACCTAAACTCTCATCTTGAGAGCCAGTGTGAGTTTGCTTGCTGCAGCTTCAGTGTCCAAAGAGTCTAAAAATAAGTTATAGATACTAGTTCCCTGATTTTGAATGATTTGCTACCACTTTGCTCAAAGTCAAATTATTCTTTAGTATTTGGCAGTTTACATGTGAATTTTCCCACTGCTGTCAGAGCTCAGCTATAGTGCAGGCCCAGCACTGTTGAAACAACTCTTTACCTGAGGAAATTACAGATTATTTGGCAGGTGTATTTGCTGATTAATGAGACTGTTAGTCTTTATTTAGGGATTTTACCACATGTAATTCCATAGATACAGCAAGGAGTCACAATATAGACAGTGTTGTTAAATGCCTGTGTTTTTACTTTGCCAAAGGTGTGAAAAACATCTGTTTTGATTACCCAATTAATAAGGTTACGTAGGCTCTGCTTGCAAACAAACTGCAATGAATGAATTCTCTCTTTTAGCTTTGCTTTTCCCCATGTGCTAACAACATACTTTCAAATTATCCCACTTTCTGCCTATAATAGGCCAAACCTCCGTATATCTGCTTCTGCTTCTGCTACTTCTAAAGTAATCTACCCTAATTTTTAAAGTATGATTCTGTTATGGTGAGCATTTATAGAAGGACTCCTTCTTAGCTATAGGCATTGACAAAACTGGTTGTTCTCTCATTCCACTTGGTTGCAATCTGTTGCAAGTCAGAGGTTTAATCTCAGAACAGTGTAGGAGTATTGACTTTCAGACTAGACTGCTTTTGCTATTGCAATTACTTACATGGTAATTTAAGACTCACAATACAAGTAGAATGAAAAAATTTGCATAACCGAATACAGGGGGGGAAAAAATGCCCGTGGCCTTGATCCTGAAAATATTCATGCCTGTCTGAGAGTTCATGTTATTTTCTCTTCAGCAGAACCAAGCATTTGCTCAATATTGAATGTGTTCCATAAATGTTGCCAGATAAAGATGTCTGCTTTATTTTCTAGTAGAGCAGAAGGGTACTCAACAAAAACCTAACAAGAATCATCTCCCCAAAACAAAGAGAAGGAGGATGGCAAAATGAGCTAGTTTGATTTTGTCATATTTCATTTCAGTATATAAGTTTTTCAAAGTAAATATTTGTCACCAGTCCTGCTTTCCTTTTTGAAAGTTTTTTGGGCGTTTAGGTCCAGCCTTCTGGCACTCTAAGCAAAATTGTGACATAATCCTCTTCATTAAATAGTGAACAACTATATCAAATTTTAAACCTAGCCTTTTTCCTCCATTTTGGAGAGTTGCTTCATTGGATATCCTTTTCAAAAAACTGCCTAATTATTCTACCTTAACGATACCAGACCAGTTCTGCTATTGCCTGAATTATCCTTCCATTCTAAATTCTGCTGCTTTTTTTTTTTTTTCCTTCTAAATCTTCTTTACTTTGGAATAGGTGGAAGAAGCTGGAAAAGTTTAATAGATGTTTTAAATAAAATTATTCTATCCTGATACAATAGTCACTCATGCTATCCCAGAATCTTTAATGGTTACAGCAGAAGTAAACTAACTTTTGAGTCTCCAGGGATCTTGGAAGAGTCTCGTGGGAACAGGTTCTGCAGGGAAGAGAGATCCAAGAGCACTGGTTGATATTCAAGCACCACTTCCAAGTTCAGGAATGATGTACCCTAATGGACAAGACATTAGGCAAAGACTGGAAAAAATCTATGTGGATGAATAAAGAACTCCTGTCAGTTGCTCTATCACTAAGCAGAAAATACCCTGGAGATGGAGGCAGACTCTGACCACTTGGAATTAATAGAAAGAGGTTGCCAGTATAAGTAGAAATGAAACAAGGAAGGCTAAGGACCACCTGGAGTTAAGTCTGAACAAAGACGTAAAGCCAAGGAGGTCAAGGTCAATAAGAGCGGCTTCTTTAAGTACTTCAGTAACAAGAGAAACACTAAAGAAAATGTAAATCCATTACTAATGGAAGTGGGACCCTGTTAACAGAGGACACAGAGGAGGCAGAGTTAGTGAATGCTACCTTTGCATCAATCATCACTGACAGGACCAGCCCTCAGGGATCTCTGACCCAGGAGACAAGGGGGAGGGAGGGGTTGAAGGAAGACTTTTCCCTGCTCAAGGAGGACCGAAGTGGAGTCAGGCAAACCTGGCATCCACAAGTCCATGGGCCCTGATGGGATGCACCCACAAGTGCTGAGAGCTGATAGACACCAAGGTGGGCAATTTACAACCATTTTGAAATCCTGTGGTGATCCAGGGAAGTGCCTGAGGACTGGAAGGAAGCAAATGTCACACTGGGCATAAAAAGGGAAAGAAGGACCCAGGAAACTACCAGACAGCCTCACATCAGTCCTTGGAAAGGTGATAGTGGAGGCCATTTCTATCCGCATGGAGGACAAGAAGATCATCAGGAGTAGTCAGCATGGATTAATTTGAGGTAAGAATGCTTGAACAACCTGTTTGACTTCTATGATGAAACAAATACCTGAAAGGATGAAGGGTGGGCAGTGAGGGTCCAGCAGAGGGTGACAAAGGTGTGTAAAGGGCTGGAGTATCTCTCTTATGAGCAAAAGATGTAGGAGCTGGTTCTGTTCTGCCTCGAGAAGAGACAAGTGAGAGGGGATTTTGTCAATATCTGTAAGTAAGGTGAGGGCATCAAGAGGATGGAGCCAGGCTCTGCTCTGTGATGCCAAGCTTTTTTCTGTGTCCAATGGGACAAAAAGCAGTGGGCAGAAATTGTTCCACAGGAAATTCCACCTGAACACAAGGAAGAACTTCATTTCTGTGCAGTGACTGAGCATTGGAACAGGTTGCCCAGAGAGGTTGTGGACTCTCCCTCACTGCGGATATTCAAGAACTGCCTGGATACAATCCTGGGCAATGTGCTCTGGGACGACCCTGCTTGAGCAGGGAGGTTGGACCAGATGACCTGCTGTGCTCCCCTTCAACCTGACTCATTTTGTGGTTCTGTGAAGTGCTTTGAGACACATCCTTAATAACTCCCTTTATTCTGATTTGAAACCTCTTTTTCGGGAGTGAATTTGACATTCTTCTGAACATGCTGTTATACTCATCTCTGTCTCCTTTTGCCACAAGTTCTGGAGGTTCATTGTTGTGAAAAGTGCATACTATCATCAGTTCTACTCTGCTATTCTACCAGTTTTGTCAAGTGCCTCTTGTGCTATTTCAGTTAGTTTCTCTTGTTATATCTGAATCAGTACATGAAGGATTTCACAGACTTGAAAGAAGTAGTACTGCTATGAAACAGCTAGAAAATAGAAAGAAAATGTTTCTGAGACATAGCTATATGGAAACAAAATTATTCTAAATTTTTACAAATATATAGGGAACTTGCCTTCTAGTTTTTCCCTGGCCCATGTAGGTTCTTCATCTTCTTCCATCAGTTTAATATACATGCTTACACGTGAAAACATGTAGTGACCACCAAGCATATTTGGTTGTGAAACCCTGTCAAGAATTTTGGCTATCATTCTGATAATAACCTGAAAAGGTTATTAAAAAAATCACAGAACTGAATGTTGTGGCTCCTTTTTATAATGACATAATATTACAATTACATGAAAAGTCATTGAGAAGGGACAAGAGGCTTGTTGTGAGAAACTAAATATTCCCTGTTTTCTTTTTACTGCTTTTCTTCAGACTCTGGAGATATCTATTTTGGAGGATTAAACAATTTCTAGGATCTGGAAGGAGATAAAGAGAAAGATACAACATGAAAACCATAAGAGAAACAGAATATAAAAGGACTTCAGCATAAATATATTTGCTTTTCATTACAGTCTCTTCTGAATTTAGTAAGAATCAATTTTAGAGAGAATTTGGAAGTAAATGTATAAGGGTGACCTGTAGTGAAATAAAAGATGAGTGAATTTATGTGTAGAGTAATATGAATTTTGTTCATCAATTTTTTTTTGGATTTGTTCTAAAAATACTCAAGTACTGTAAATCATGTCATAAATCAAACACCATAGAAAAGTAGGAAATTCAAGGAAAATTTACTCTTCCTTTTATTTTAGCAGGGAAAAATTAGGAATACTAACTGAAGCTCTGGGTTGGTTTTTCCCCCCTATGTCTATGCAGCCATAACCTGGTGTTTCTAGAACTCAGAGAATGCAAGATTAAAACAAAATGACATCATATCAGTTCAAGACATTCTATGAAGCAAATCACTTCACTGTGAGCTCTAGACAGGAGAGGGCAGGTGGAGGTCACTAGTCCTATGTCTTGGCAAGTCCACATAGTTGTAGAGCTGTCTTTGCTGAGTGGAAATCTGATCTGCTTAACAACGAAAAACAGCTTTGGGGAAAAATAGTCTCATGAATACTTATTTTTATAAAATGTCTGGAAAAAATCACCAGAGCTGTAGAAAAGGGCTCTACATTTGGGAATGCTGGTGAATGGGAACATCTCAAAGAGGGATTTAAATACTCATCTAGACATAGCTGCCATGACAAACTCCACAACCCCTCTCCTCCCCTATCTTTCTTCTTCAGACCTTCCTCAGTAGACTTTGGTTAGCCTTACACTTAGTAGTGATATAACTGTATCTTCACAGAAGACAGTATATTGTATAACTTTTTTTTTAACTTTCTATTTATATTTCAAGGTAAAACTTCAATCTTCTGGGAGCTTCTCACAGGTTTGTTTAATACACCTGTCAGTCTCACAGCCCCCTTTCTGTCAGCTAGCTAACTGTTTTCTTTTTAAAAGGACTGGTTGTGTTTATATGCCGCTGAATTTGAAAAAGAACAAACTGAGGATGACTGCAGTACACCAAAAATTATGAATTTTATTGAATCATGTGTGGAAAAGAATGTGAGGAAAATACATGTGTCATTTAACTGATATGAAAATACATCATTCTGGATAAAGAAGAGTATTGGTAACTCACACTGGGACAGTTTTTTAGAGAGAGTGAGTGTGTGTGTGTGTGTGTGTTTTGCTTAGTTAATGCCTTTCTTCAAGAAAAATACCAAAAATATCTCTTCTGTATTTCCAGTATTTCTTTCTTATAAAATGATTGTGGTTAAAGTATGCACTGTAAAGTTACTGCCCACAGTCAAAAAAAAAGCCTTACAAATCTCTTTCTGAATGAGACAAGATGTGTTCCTTCCTTAGATCTCTCAGCTGCAGGAACATGTGCTCCTTTTTGGTCTGAACGCCACTTTTTTTTTCCTTCTGAATATAACTTATAAGTGAACCTACTGGTTTTTGTGGCATTTGATGCTTGCATTTGCACTGTGATTGTCCCCTAGTCCCCAAAAATTAGTTTTGTGGCTTTCTTTTCCTTCAATATATTTCTCAAATGTTAATTTAATTTATTTCCATATAAGAAGTTGTAGGTGATTGATTAATCATGTAATGACTGCAGATAGTTTAAAATTGAGAAGCAAATTGCTTTCCTTGGTTTGGAAAAGGGTATGAGAAAAGGAAGAAAGTCTTAGAAATGTCATCATTTAGTTATTTTGAAATCCAGTATTGTCAATTGCTGTGTTTAAATTCTGTGGTGTCCAAAGCCTGAATATTTCCAGGTTTTTCACTGGGTCCGGTCATGGAGACTATTTCCATAAGCATTAAAAAGACCTTATCAGAAAAGCCATATATACAGGATCTTTTATGAAAACCTCATCTAGAACAGAAATAAGGAGTATACTTAGTACTATGTTGCAATGGTTAAGTCATATATAGACACTAGTTGCAGTTGTTATGTGTATATGAATTTTTTAGTGGGAGGCATGAAAATACCTGATAACTTTCATTGGTTGAGACATGAGCCACAATACAATTTTATTTGCACTTCTTTAAAGAGAAACTATTTATATTGCTCTAGAAAAGATGTGATTGGATGGCTGAGGTTTGCCTTTTGACTTACAGTCCCTAGTGAAAGACGTGGTACTTGATAGACCATATTGATTCTGGGGGAAACCCTGCAGTATATTAAGAAAATAATGTAGGCTTTAATGAGCTAACGTGCTCTCTGAACTAAAAAATTGAAAGAGAATTAAGAGATGGCAATCATGGACACTGAAAAGGCAGATGTTTGAGAAGATCAGAGTAATAAGCTTATCTCAACAATTATTCTCAAAATAATCAAAGTGGAGATAGTTTCTTGTTCTATAACATGCTGACCCAGATCTTCAACTGCCATCAATTGTTTTAGCTTGGATAGTTTCAAAGAGCTGTCCTCTCAGCTTAGCTGAGATTTACAGCAGCTGGCTAGGCTCCAAGCACTTATTTGCATCCCATTTTATTATAGTGTACTATTATTGGCAATGCAATCACAATAGCTGACTTTCATGTGTAGAAATCTCATGGTCCAGTAGCATAGAGGACAACTGAAAATGCCCCATGCGGGTCCAATCAAGCAGCAACTTGGAAATGCATAGCTGTAACTTCTGTACTCTCTTAATGCTGAAATTCCAGGAGTGAAAGAACTGAGGTGCTTCGGAATGGCAGATGCTCTGTGCAGCAGCATTGTGTCATAGACATGCTGTCCTCTTCTGCCAGCCTCTGCATCAGACAACCAAACTAATGTAAAATACATTTCTGTCTTACCTGGGTTGCAAAACAGCCTTTATAATTTCTGTGAGCTTTTTGCACTCAAAATCCTTTTGCAGCAGAAAGCCACTCACCTTACATGTGAAGACAATAATCCACTTTTAGTCTAATGAAAATCTTAACAGTTTAATTGAAGAATGTTAGTAGCCCAGTTGCAATGATATCATCATGTAACCAATGCTTACAGATCAAAACACATGTAGTTAAAGTGGCACAAAAACAAACCTCCTGAAGTCTGCTCTTCAGGTGGTGATGAGCTCGCCCTTTAACTAACATCCTGGGCCCTAAGGTTAATTGTAGCTTCAGTGTGGGGCCTTTGGGCTTATGGCCCATCACCAGTATCTTAAGCTATTTGCAGGGGGAAAGATGGAGTTGATCTTTGCAGTTTTTCTTTTCCCCTAGGATATACTCGTGGCTAATTTTGTGCTTAGCAATGTACTCTGTGGCTTGCTTTTCCCTCACTGATCTGCAAGTCCATGTTATGCCACAGAAGGTATGTTTCACTCTTGTTTGGATATTTGTCCTTTTTTCTCTTTATTACCATGAGAAGTGCTTTTGCCCAGCTCCCAAGGTGACCAGGAATGACTGGTTAGCTGCCTGTAGCCCACGGCATCTGGTACTGCTCTATGCCGGGGCTTTGAAGGCCCCTGATGCCATCTGACTCCACTGCTTATCTGTGCTTCATTTCTTTCTGAGTCACAGTAATCTGTCTCCATATAGATTAACAACATTATTACTGCTTTTATCTACTAAACACATATCTCTGCATAGTGATAGCTATTTTAGCACAGTTTACTTTCAAAGCTGAACAAAGTATACAACAATAGTTACCTGATCATTACATGATTTCTCTTTCTGCTGAACTAAAATAAATCTCCAGGAAGGCCAAATTAAATTTAGAAAAACCTTTTTGGGAACTAAGCTCCAAAATGTCAGCTTAAGGCAAAGCTTGTGACCTGTTACGGCCACTGCCAGCACCATCATTATGGTGGTGCACAGCTACAAATATTTGTATATACATATATACACCTATATATGTGCATAATGTGTAATGAACAGAGGGACCAATTTCATTCAGTGGTTATACACACATTGCTGAAAACTTTTCCCAAGTGTCTGTGTAGTCTCATATGCTGTTATCAATGCTTGCTGCAAGTCTGAAGCCTTTTGCATTAACACAATTCAACTCTGGAGCTATTTAGCTTAGAAGGTCTAGTTACCTTATCACCAAGAAAAGGCTTTAACACATACCTTTGCACAGAGGTTAAGGATATATTTCTGTGGATAGAGACCAAAGTCAGTGATTCAAACATCTTTGTTCTGATCATTTAGTATGATAGAAGGCATTTCTTTGCTGAAAAGGTTTTTAATCCTTATCCCATGATTTGAGAGTCACTGAAAATTTCTCTTCTTTTGGCATGGCATAGCTACCTAAAGCTATCTCTAAAGATTCCATTAAGTTCCTAAGGAAAGATTTTGTGCAGTTAGGGTAACTTCACACCTTTGTGTATATGTAACTATGGTTCCATCCTTTCTAGCAGCTGACCCTGCTAATGTGAACATGTTCATATGGTTAAGATTAATGAGTCAATTATTTCTATACAAGCAATCTGTCACGTACGCTGTTTTCCTTGACTTGATTATTTTAATTAAAAAAAAGTGTTCAATTATCTTTTTTATTGATGTTCTCATGTTAATCAGGAACAATTATTAGGGAGACTTTTGTGGATGGTTGCTTCCAAGTTCCTTAACTGAAAATACAATACTTAAAATAGAACAGAGTTTTAGAAAAGCTAATTATTTTTTTTAATTGAAGACTTCTCAGCCAATACGGCTTGTTTCTGTTGTGGAAAAGATGGATTGTCACTTAAAGTATGGTCATGTCCGAATCAATGCTAAATGAATTACTCTGTATTTACTCTGGAGCAAATATTAGCAGTTACACTTCACAATTACATCTCAACTATAAACTAGTTCTGTCAAGTTAAAATCTTGTTGATTCACTTAGGTGACAAATTTCGAACATACTAAGTACCCTTCAGCTTCACTGAGTTACTGAGTATTGCATGTATTTCCAGCTTTCAGAAAGAGCTTGTGTCTTGAAATTTGTCAAATTTGAAATAAAGCTTTGAACCATATCACCTTTGCTTGTTAATTGTCTGGACTTATGTCACTGTATTCAGGGATTCTGGGACCCTCTTTATGAATAGTTAATCAAGTTAATAGGCTGATTTAATTTTGTTTGACATAATTCAGTCACCAGGTGGCACTATTACATATAGTGTTTATCTTCAAAGTAACCATTAAATTTTGTGAAAGTATTTGTGAATTGTCTTATGCTGCTTTCTAAATTCTGAACAAATCACTAGTAAGGCCTTTCACAAATCTCTACTCTGTTGCCTTAATCTCTTTAACTTGAGGTTCTGTTGGATGCTTCTTCTGCTTAAAAGTAGCAAAGATGAGACCAGAAATGTTGCCCAAACTAGCAAAGTAAAAAAATATTCTGATTTAGACAGTCTGCCTTGCAGCTCCTTTGAAAAACCACATTGACTGCCTGAAGTGAGAACATGCAGTTAAAATACCCTACAGTTGGCCATGGTTGTCTCTGACTGTTCAGGTATATCTGTGAACATTGTGGCTTTGTATATATGTCATCAGACCTAACTTGAGATATGCTCCTAAATTATATGTAACCCAGATCATGAAGTGAAATGAAGTGAACAGTTTAGCTCTGTGTTGCTAAATTCCTCCTCTTGTTGGAATTATGGTCATTTAATAATGCATACTCAGTAGGAATTGCAGGTCTTTCCTCTTAAACTTGTAAGACTTTGTTACTCAAACTTTCAGAGTAAAGAATCCAAACTGTACTTTTAACTACAATATTACCAATGCAATTAAAATTTTCAGTAGGGGGTAGCATGACTGTTAATTAACTCCATCCAAAAAACGAAAGGAAAGTGAGACAAATATTCAGTGTTGTTTTTTTTAACACAGTAGAACTAGTAGTCATTTTTCTTTTGATTGTATATTTCACCTTATGATTCATCTTTAATTTAATTTCACTTACACAAATAGCTAGCAATTTACACAGCTTCTACCACCTGAAACTATGGTTAAGATGACAACCCCCACTTACATTTATGCTGTTGCTGCATTAAGGAAAATTCATCTCTCAAAATAAATGGCATATTACCATAGAATGGATTGGGTTGGAGGAGCTCCTAAGGATCATCTAGTTATGACCCACCTGCTGCTGGGCAGGAATGTCTTCCACTAGACCAGGTCACTCAGAGCCACTTCCACCCTGGCCTTCCTGTGTGGGGCACTCACACCTTGGCTGGGCAATGTGTTCTAGTGCCTCACTACCCTCACAGTAAAGAGTATCTTCATAATATCTAATCTAGACCCACTCTCAGTTTCAAACTATTCTCCCTTGTCCTGTTACTGCAAGCTCTTGTAAATAGTACCTCTCCCCCTTTTATCTAGGCTTCCTTTAGGCATTGGAAAGCTGCAATTAATTAAGTCACACTGACTCCTTCTCTTTTCCAGCTTTAGCAATTCCAAGTCTCTCAGCCTTTTCTCATAAGGGAGGTGTTCCAGCCCTTTGAGCAGCTTTTTGGCCTCCTCTGGGACTTGCTCCAACAGTTCCATGTCCTTCCTGTGCTGGGACCCCAGAGCTGATGCAGCCCTGCAGGTGGGGTCTCAGCAGAGCAGAGCAGAGGGGCAGAATCCCCTCCCTGGCCCTGCTGCCCACACTGCTTTGGATGCAGCCCAGGACATGTTTGGCTTTCTGGGCTGTGAGTGCCCATGGCTGGGTCAGGTCCAGCCTCTCACCCACCAGCACCCCTAAGTCCTTCTCAGCAGGGTTGCTCTGATCTGTTAATCTCCAGCCTGTGTTGATACCAGGGGCTGTCCTGGCCCCTGGCTGACCTCATGAGACTCCCATGGACCCTCTTCTCCAGCTTGTCCAGGTCC
>WBNO01025726.1:0-50507 GCA_013400575.1 Peucedramus taeniatus | reverse complement strand
ATATATATATATATATGTATAAAATGACAATTTTTTGACTGAATAGAATATTTCAAAAGTAAAGTCTACATACCAATGAAAAACAGACTTTTTAATCTGAATATCAGTTTTATAAAAAATGTATTCAATTTTGCTGATCATAATCTACTAAATAATAAGCTGATGAGTGGTTTTGGAAAACTATATTTTATCACTATTATTTTTAAACCAGTGTCCAAATATCAGAGACCACAAAGCGTACACAGAATGAAAAATGAACATTATACCATTTCTTAAAAATATTCTGGATCTAAAAGAACTCTGGTTCTCCTTGGAGAATTGTAAAGTTGAACTTGACAGCAATTTCTATTTTTTCCAAACTGACTTACCCATCTCTGGGATATAATATGAAATAGTTGGAAAATTAGAAAGAAAAAAAAAATGTCAGTATGAAATAAATGTAACTGAGTAATTAATCACTGAATTAACTACTGCCAAGTTGTATGTTAAATCAATTCCTGCTTAGTGGTTTTAAAACAAGATTAAAAATGTTTACGAGGTTACAGACCAGTTCTTCTACATGTAATTTAACTCAATAGCTCAGTTGGCAACAAGGAGAAATAGTTTCCTCTTCAGAGATTTTTTAATGACACACTCTCTTTTCATTTCCCACTAAACAACTGGAGACCATCATGCTCCTACCTCACTTGCTTGTGAGGATTTAATTCTCTTTGGATTTCAGTGCTCTGTTTGCAAATTACTAAGGCAAAACAGTACAGCTATAAATGACCTGAGAGCTACTCAGACAGGTAGTTTCTGGATGTTTCTGGAAAAGAGAAGATGAGTGTTTCAAAGAGACTATCTGGAAAATGGATGTGTATATGCATACACATGAACTTTCCTGAGAACTACTCAATCTCATAGCTCCATCTCATTTTATTACAGTACTGTACTGTATATGATCACTACTATTAATGATAAACAGATATTTGCAGCCATGGAATATGTTCAAATCTAGGTGACAAAAATTCCCCTACAAATTAAAAAAAAAAAAAAAAAGCAGCTTTGTCTTTTGACTGTCTTGTACTTTCTGAAAAAGCAAAATATGTTTCAAAATATTTTACCACTTTTTTTCCTCAGTAAGTAACATATGGGCACAATGAACCATCTTGAGTTGGACTTAAAAACGAACATGAAAAGCATTGCATATATTTACATTTCTTCTTTTTATTCTTTAGCCCTCTTTTGCGTCATCCTTGTTATTTGGACAATCCTTGGTGCAAATTTAACAGTGGAAGCATGTGTCTGCAAGAGACTGAAAAATCCTAATTCAGGGGAAAAAAGTAGTGTAAGTTCTGTTTAAGGACTTCTGTCTTCAAAGTTCAGGCTGGATAAATAGAAAACTGGAAATCTCCATGTCTTAAGAGAGACATAAGAGAGTTTAAAGAGGGTAATGGTAAGGACAGTTAAAATGAGTAGGATGACAGACTGAATGCCTTGTGAAGACAGGCTAAAAGGGCTGAGACTTCAAAAGGGAGAAGCCTAAGGAAATGTGACTGAAATGTTTGAAAAGTCATGAAAGGTTAAGCTGAGTGCAGAACCTTATTTGCTAAATCTTGTAATACAGGAGGTAAGGGTCAATTACTGAAAGTAACAACATAGAGGTAGATGCAAAATGTTTCTTTACAAAGCAAAATGGTGGCATGAAATTTGTTTTCATAGAAGATGTCGAGGCGGATAATAACAGCAGATTCAAAAAGGGATTAGGCAAATTTATGAGAATCACTTGCAAAGACAGATAGCAAAGGGATAGGCAGGGTTATACCTTGTACCACCCTTAATCCAAGAGCTGGAGATACTGGCAAGGTATAAAGGGTGACAAAAACCAGATAGACCCTACGGACAACAGATGAGCCCTTGTCCTCCTATTGGACAGCATATACCACTGGCACTTTCAAAAGCAAGATGGGGGAAAGAACACACAATGAGTTTTCATGAGTCAATAATATATTTTTGAAGGGAAGAAGGCCACATGGGAAATTATAAGATTAAGTTGCTACATTTTTCTGGTTTTATTTAGTGTTTTGGTTTGGTTTTTTTTTTTTTTTTTAGAAGAAGAGATTAGGCTATGTGCTATATTCAATATAGTTATTCATGGAATAACTATAGAACTTCAGACAACTGAAAATAATTTTAATGAAAACTTTAAATGTTTTGTTAAATAACCTGTCAGAATTCTTCCTCACAGTTTAATATTATTGACAAACATTTTTAATAAGCTTGCTCAAGAAAGTCATAAATATGCAGCTCATTTTTCATATTTTTTCAAAGGATTTAATGACTGCAGAAATTACAAGCCAATGTTATTATTACTATTATCTGGTATCAAATAGGAACACCAGAAAACACTCCACACAGCTTAATCTCAGTCAGCAGTCTTCAGTTAAATTATCTTAAATGGAAGTTGTATGTGCTTTCTTATTCCAAACACAAAGAAAAAGCCACCAGAGAGTATTAGTTGATCAGTAGGTGGCATAAATTATTTTTTACTCCCTACTACAATCACAGGGCTTTATAAAGAACACATTAAAACCAATAAGAGCTTTTATATCAACCACAATGGAAGAAGGATTGGGATGCTATTTTGTAATAGGGGCCCTTATGTGTAGAGTCACAGTAATTTATAAGTCATTGCTGCTGAACAAAATGAACACAAAATGTCATCCCACAGCACTAAATGGTTTTCCAGCAGTGGGCCAACGATTTTCTTCATGGAGAAAAGGGCTGAACAAAAAAGTTCCACACCTGCTGCAGCTTTAATATCAAGCCTGGTCCAATGATGCCATTTGAAGTATTTTAACTATTTTGGTTTCCACTCTCAATTACGACCATACAATGATGATGGATGATTGCTAAGAACACACAAACAGCTGCATTCTCTCCCTCTTATTATCTGCCACCAGTTAAAGGAGGCAAATTAATACAGGGGCATCCATCCATGGGGAGAAAACTGCCACTCTCTGCCAATTAGATGCATCCCTGTCTTGCCTGAGGAACTCTCTCTCACTTCCTTGCTTCACAGTAGGTCAGATATTAATGAAGAGAACAAAGCTCAGTTTAGATACTGCACCACAAATCCTGGTTGAAAGGTTACGCTGACTTTAGCATGCCAACTTGCACATGAATACTTATTTTTGTCTCAGAACTAAACAAGAACTTAGGAAAATTAACAACATCAGAGCCCCAGAGATATCTGATTCCTTTTACCTGCTGTAATGCCTGCTTATGTTCCTTATAATGCTCAATTCCTCTTCACTATTCAGATAGCTGATGCTCCCCAGCACCAATAAAATGGTGAGAAAAAATAGGAATAGAGCCGAAAGACTTTTATTTTTGTGGGCATACATGATACTTGGAGTACTGTGTGTCTCAGCAAGGAAAGATGACATGTCCAGCCAAGTTTAGGCTGGGCACTTAATGGGAATGGCAGCTCCCTTTTCCCTCAAAAAGGAAAATTGTCTACAAGAAGAAGGGAGAAAATAGAGAAGAAGGCTTCTTACATGTATCCCCAAGCCCTCTGCACTAATGAAGAGGCCTCCTTTAACACCTCTCATTTATAAAGCTATTTAGGTTAATGCACCTCTGAGAACTCATTAGTGGAGGTAGCACAAACAGAAAGAACTGCAGAAATGTTTTTGTTCAGGAAATCAGACAGCAACACAAAATACCTGGAGATTTATAGGAAACAAAACTGTTGCTAAAGTCATGTAATCAGGAAGGTATTGTGAGATGAAATTACATGTTCATCTCTGTCAAACATTAAGGAAGAGAATGGGAAAAAAAGCTCCTCTGTCTGCATTTTTTCTTCTATGCTATCTCTTTCAAGTCTCTAAAACAGGGTTTACAAGATTGCAGAGGCTCAAAATTCACTCCTTACTGAGCTCTGCACTTCATACAAATCAATGAAGAATGAAATGAGACCCCAGGGCTTCTCACTTGCCTTGACTGCTCAGTATCTCTGGAGCATCCTGACTGAATTTTAAGACAGTCATTTGTTCATTGGCTGTAGCTAAATCACTTAGTCTAAGAAAGATTATTAACTCCTCCTAATATTGTCTTTATTTGACTCCTAGACTCATCAGTTAGGAGCACAAAATAAGATAAACTTGAGTATTTTTTTTTTATCCTTCAACAGAACTTATATATTCTTTCTGCTAACATTAGGAGACCCCACTTTCTCACCTCATAATGCTTCAATGCCTCAAACCTTGCTGCCCATCAGATTGCATTATAGAAGAAAAACTTTTTTGGTAGACTTGTCTCATTTCAGCAGCCTGCAATAAGAAAAGCACAAAACAAAGGGAGGGGGATAATTAGTTTATACATTTCCTTTCTTCCATCAGCAGTATGCCATTAACAGCAAGAAAACTGTACTTTATTAAGGCTGTATTTATATACAAGCAAATCAATGAGGGGCTTTGTCTTGCATGTTTCCTCTTGAAGTACTTGCAAACTGTATAGTGAGTTTCCTAAATTCTTTTGAACCAGATAATTGCTTAAAATAGACAGGAAACACTCAAGAGATAACTAAATCCCCACCATCTGTGTGTCATTCTGACTCACAGCTCCAGCAAAGCAAACACTGAAGTCAGTGAAAACCTTTCCATTCACACATGTAAGTTTTACCCTTTTATTCCCATCTAAGCTACAAGAAGAGCAGATCATCTTCGTGATCCTCCAACCCACGTTTTCATGTTCATATGGGCAAAATCAGCAGGAAAATAGCACACTTCACAGAGATCCAAGATGAAAGTTGCATGGGGCATTTAACTTATGGGAGAGATCAGGCTCAGGGGTTAACAGTGGCTCAGGGGTCCCACTGTTCTCTCTCAACACTACCATGCATTGCAGGATAATCTGGTAGTATTAGTCTAATTAGGTCCTGATGTTTGGGTTTTTGTTTGTTCATTTTTTCTCCCATAACAGAGAACCAGCTTATTCTTCTTGTGCATTAACCAGAAAATAGTACAGCTACAACACAGTAGTTGTGCTTGACCTGCTGATAAGCATAAGTTATTTGAAAGCCACAGGTAACCCATACCTGAGCTCAAAATCTCAGGTTTAGCCTGTGTTCTCTTCAGTCTGCTGCTACCTTAGAGTGAAAAAATGGAGATGGTGAGCTTTTAGTGCATTGCTTAGCTCCTGAGTAAGTTGTCTCAGATTCACTGAATCCAGTGCAACAGTGTTTGTTCACATGTTCTCTGAATAGCCACAAGCCATTAAATAAAGTTTCACTACGGGACTGCAACAAGTACAAACGGTGGGACTGTGTCTGCATAGAGTGGTCTAAAATCCTGTCATCTTGCTGAATCAAACTGATCAGGCTGAATTATTGCTAAGCCTGTGGATATAATCAATCAAAAGAGAATACAGAATGGTTCTTTGCAATGTCATTTTAGGGGACTGGCTCCATGGCCCCACAGTCCTTTTGAAGATATAGCTGTATTCACAGAAATAGTGGTCTGCATATGATTAGCCAGGAATGCTGTAAATGAAATGAAAAGTTTGACAATTGATATATTTTTGGAATTAATCAAGACATCAGTTTGTTGTTGAAGTGCAAGGAGTATCATGGACTATGTGCACAAAAATGAAATGGTAAGAACACAGGTATTACAAACTTAGAAAACATTGCTGAGCTCAGTATCTTGTGCAGCCAAAATAAGGAGCCATACAAATTCTCACACTGGGAGCTCTCAAACACTATTGTGGTCCATTTGAAACTGTAATACACATGAAAGACATGCATGATAAATACCTAACTTGGAAAGCTGAGAGAGGCAAAATTGTCTGGAAACTATAAAACTAGAATTTGCTTAGCCGCATAACATTTGAGCTGAATCAAAGATATTTGGAGCCTCAAATCTGCTAAAGCTTACAGATGTTACAGCTTATTTTCCCTTCCCTGGAGTTATAGTATCAAAGAATTTGAGCTGCTATATCCACTTTTCATAGTTGATGTGGTAGGTACTGTCACATTCAGCATGTTTTTTTTTTAAGTGACTGAGCCATCTGCAGAGAAACACCACGTAGGCATCTAGAAGGGCTGTGATCATGTATAAAGACACCACTGTCTTAATGTATTGACACTGAAATTATTTTAAATCTCTGAAACATAGCCCCTTACTGCTGTGGGGAATTCTACCAGAGTGCCTAAAGTACCGAAGAGTGTGAGTGGAAGCTCTACAAGGTACATTTCTCTCAGGAATTTTCCACTTACAAAACTAGCATTTCTCATGATCAACACACAAAGGTTATTTATCATTCTTACAGCTAACCAGAATGGCAGAGAATCAGCCTGTTCTGAAAAGAATGCATAAAGATTACTTTGATAGGTTGGGTCTTACTTTGTAGATGATCTTCATGTGTTTTATCTTTTCTTAGAAGCTAGCAGAGAATACATAAAAGAGTTGTTTCTACCACTGGAAGTAAAAGGACAGAATCTGTTTTGAAGGGTTATTGTGAATGAAACAATCAGTTATTATCTACTCAGAAAACAGATTGCTATCTCAAAAGCTAATATAGCTATTATTATATTTTGACTTGACTTTTACACTTCCCTCTTGGATACTATAGCAGCTTGAGCTGCAGTTCACCTGGTGCAGAATTTTGAGTGGGTGCTGAGATGCTTAGGGCAATTTTTTGTACAGTCTGCAATTGTGAAAGCCAAAAAACCAGTTAGAAGAACATGAGTTTTGTCCTGCTTTCTCTACTTTCTTCTGTCCTGTCTGCTTCTTTCTTCCCACAGGTGTACCTGCAAAACAGATGACAGAGAGCCATTTAGTAGGCTTTGTGTCCCTTGAAGTCTCTGCTTAATAAGAAAATCCATATCTTTCTGACTGTTCTGATTAGGTTCAACCTAGCTAAATCATTTCCCTTCCTCTTTCATTGTGCTTTTTCTCATTTGCTTTTATGGCACTTCCTTTCTTCAAAGCACAGTCCCCTGCTGTGTTCACTGTTCTCTCTACTTTTCCCCCCTATTTTCCTCCCAATGTTTCTCCATTCATCTATTCACTTGCCTTTCATTTTCCCAGTACTGTACCCTTATGGACCTCCTGCTGTTCTGATACCCTATTATTTCTCCCCTGCTTCGTCAATAGATGTCAGGTTATACACAACAGGTTTGCAAGAAAATATTAATGCAGGCAAGAGTCCTAAAAGACATAACATTCCTGAAATACTGAAATCACAATGTCTTACAGGAACACAAGGCCTCCTTTTTAGTAGGGGCTTTGATGCTGTGAGATAAAGTGCTTTTCTTCCATGAAAATAATTTTTTTCCACTGAAAAATATTCCAGAAATAATGTTTAAATCCTTAAAACAATTTATGTTTCAAACCCAAAATGTTGTACAGGAATCTTTCAAATATCATTCGTTATTTAGGAGACCTTGAAATTTCACCAACTAACTACTTCACAGGTTTCTGTCACCTCCCTATTACCCGTGTTCCAATTTACTTATGGCTGATCTCTTTGTACTCATTTGGTCTCTAAGGCAGGTCAGTGGTTTTCAACCTGTTTCTGACATGCTACAGAGAGATTTTACAGATTATTCTCTATTTTTTTCCATTTGATAACTTATTTGATTTTTATTTAATAGTTGGTATTTATTAGATCTTGAACTGTTTTCTATATTAACACTGACAAGAATATTTCTCTCAGTCTATCATATTGCACTCATTTTTAAGATTATCCCTTTCATTCCTATCTTATTATTGGTTAAATGTAAATAATTCTCCTGCCAAGTTATTCATTAAAATGTTAATTTTTAACCATACCTAGTATCATCCTCTCAAAAACTGTCAGAAAATAGTTATCAGTTTATTGTATGACTTTGGAAGAGATCATGAAAGCTTTCTTCATTGGGCTTGGCAGAAGCCTCAGGGGGCTGCAGCTCATATGAAATGATAATGACTTGTCTTTCATTAAATTCCTTCATTTTATGCTCTAATACATTGTTGTCTAGTGCTGTGATTGAAGGAGATGAGTATGGAACTGGTCCTTTCCTGGGCTGATGGAGGATACAACGAAAATATAGTCAATTACTCTGTGATTCCCAGCCATACATAAAATACCAGAAATAACATGCAAGCAAAGAAATATTTTCAGTGAGTCCTACTCACTGGGATTGACCAAGTCTGAGAGCCTTCTCCATACCAGGAGACTGCCCCAGCAGTATGTTACTCTGCCTTCCTGCTGCTCCAAGTCAGTGTTCCAGTGGAAAATATTTTGTGATATTTAAGTATGAATCAAACCTATGACATTTGAACCCACTCTCACATATCTGTGTTTTCCATTAAGGATGGACTGTTCATAACCAGGTATTCATTCAATATTCTTTTCACAGGGTGCTTGTGAAGCAATGCGGAGAATAAATAGACTCCACAACTAAGTTTAGTTTTGCAGTGGGTATGTATTGGAGCTCCGGCACAGGTGAGATAGCTCTCATAAGGACTTGTGCCCCGAGCCTCGGGCTGTCCCACAGCTTTATTCACAAAGGTATTCCATATGGAAGAGATTGCACAACTTTTCTCATGTATATTCAACCCCTGGCCCCGCCTGTCCTCGCCTCGTACAGTAATCAGGTCCACGCCCTTCTGGGCATGCATTGTTGGCTGTGGAGGTCACACGGGGGTCTCTGGTGGTCTCTGAGGCTGAAGATTTGTGGTCTTCCTCCGGATGAACTTTTGAACTTTTTCTCCTCTCGCATGCGCTTTTTGGTTCCTCGGTCCTTATCTGGGTACTCCGTGGTCTTAATGAGCTTGGAGACAGAGGGGTTTCTTTATCTGGGCTTTTTGTATCTCCTGATCTCCTCTTGGTATTGTTTTCTATGCAAGAATCCTTAGAAATTTGCATTTTCCTATGCTCTTTGTACCATGGCAGGGGTTTCTTAAGTAAAAAGGTTAAACTTCAAACCAGAGTTCCCCAGACTATACCTTAAATGCTTAATTCATAATGTTATTTTAAGTAAACTCCAAAATCTCTATTTCACTTGGACAGACTGCCTACTGCTCAGTGCTCCGTGAGAGGCAACAGACTACAGCCTGCAGACATAAGCTTATGCCAGGTGCCACACAGATATCTGTAACCCATCCTAATGTACTCCCTTCCTTCTGTGGAAAGGGCAGGATACCACTGCAGCTAAAAAGCAAACATTAACTTTTCTGCATACCGTCTCCAGAAAGTACCAAGCTACATTTGTTGGCCCTTCCATCACGGAATATTATCAGTTGGAGACTGGTGGCCTTCAGACATCTGAAAATCTGTGAAGTAAACTGTATGCTGGCAGTTCTTTACAAAAATAATGCAAAGTGTTAATGATGAGAGCAGCTTTAGCACTTGTCTCTACTTTGATGTTAAAGGAACTGGGGATCAGCAGAAGCAAGGAGCACAGACAGTCAGCAGGGAGAAAACACTGGCAAGAAACAGACAAGCAAGTCAAGAGGAAAAAATAGCAAGGCGGAAGCTGGATGCAGAGAGAGAAAGGACAAGGGGTTCTGAAAGGGTGAGGGGAACTGGTGGATAAGGAAGAGAATTTCCTTGTTTAGCCCTGGGCTATGTGAAATGGGAGGTAAGCTACCATCAGGCAGACATCCTAGGCCTGTCATGTTTCCAAATGTTACAGTCTTCCAGAGCAAGTTCTCTTCTTTGGCAACAGGAAGATGTCATTAAAAGCCTTCGTGGTGACCTTTTTTACCCAAGTTTCGACACACAGAGTATTGTTTAAAATTAACAAACAGACTTAACCATGTGACTTCTCTCCAGTGACAGACTGTAGAGGGAAAGTGGGAACTTACTTCTTTAAGCACCTAAAGTTTCAAAGTTTCACTGCAAGTTATGTGCCAAAGCTAAGCAGACAGATTGTCACACAATGGCATTTTAAGTAGAATCTGGCTAGCAGGTTTGAATTCCCTTGTTCACAGTTGAGATCATCTTTTTTTTTTTTTTTTTTTTTTTTTNTTTTTTTTTTTTTTTTTTTTTTTTTTTTTTTTTTTTTTTTTTTTTCTGAAGACACACAGAGGAAGGCATATATCCCTGGATTTCTCCAGCAAAAGTGATTAGTTAGGTTCCAGATGTCAGCTTTCATCTCAGCTGCTGTCAGGAGCACCCTTCACTCTGGGGTAAAATGATAGAATTACAGTATCAGACATGTAAAGACTATAGGGAAAGGCATTGTGTGGTTTCCATCTAGTTAGCTAAAAATTATTCTCAGCACTAAATAAGAAGGACTCATGCAGTGATTAACAAGGGATGCACTTTCCCATCATAGAGGAACCTTGGCCCCAGCTTCTCGAGTCCTAGACCTCACTAACCTGGCTTCCTACTTTCCATGCGACTGCCTTTCAGTTAGGTGTCAAATAACTATTCCTCCTGCCCAGACTATACAGGTTGAGGCTGTACATTTCATACAGGTCAGTCTGAGGGGAGAAAAGTAGAAAAGATGATGGTACCAAACACTAGGAACAGAAAGTGAACAAGCATAGGGATTCCCGTCATTCCTGTTTTCTTCACAGCTTCCTTAACAACAAAAGGGAAGATGTTCCCATTTTGCTAGTTCTCACCAGTCTTCCTCCACTTGTTTTCCTTCATTCGTGTCCAGATGTTCAGAAATCCCATAATTCCTGTCAAAAATACAGTGAACAAAGGAAGCCAGATGCAGTTCTCTTCTTCAGTCTTATTTCTCAGAGAAGCTGTTCGCTAGGAGGGTGTTTGCTGTCCTATGCTTTGTCCTTTATCTGCTGCTAAGGCAATTTCTCTCCTGTCTTTTGGAAGTTTTGGTTCACTTTTCACTAAGCAGGAATAGAATTCCTATGAGGGGTCTTCCTCCCTGTACTCACACTTTTCCCTTAGTGTTTCCAATGACTCATGTCAATACAAATTACTGTGGTATGTATCAAACAGCCATAGTAAGAACTTGCAAGAATTGAAGAGATGAAAACAAAGCAAATCTATTTAACTCTGAAGTTCACTGCATGATCAGATTTAATTAGTTAAAGGAGTCCAATCTTATTGTTCTGAAAATTTAATGTATTTAGAGTTTATTGTGCAAAGCTGCACCAAACTTTTGTTATACAGCATCACATAGATAAATCAAAGCTAAATCAGGCTGTTCTGACAACTTCCTCCTTTCATGAAAATAGATGTTTTAATTGTGACTTTTAAATTACCATTTTTCCTAGTGTATTTTAAAAATCACTAACAACTCTTGTTGTTAAATCTTTCTCTGCTTCCAGGTTCTTATCATCAATGAAGAAGTGCAGATAAAACACGTAATAAAACAGAAGTAACGTTTTTTTCAGGCTAGAAATTCTCATTCTAGCCTGAGTTCTCTCCCAGTCCACTCTCATGAAAAATCATGAAAGAATGTAGCTTTTTGCTTATTGTTGGTAAGAAAGCTCTCATCATATTCTATCCACATCCTGGCTGTACCTTCTTTCTCTGTGAGAAATGATGTGTGAAAAACAAGTTTATAAAATTGAAAGAGTAGATGACATGGGTTGAGAGGGCACTAAGAAGTTTGGCTGATAGTAATGGGAACGTCTTCATTTCTCCTTCTGTATTCCCATGGAAACGACAATGTCTGCATGTACTCTGACAATGTACAATGGAGTCAGAAAGCATATATTAATGGAAATTTATGATAGCATCATTTAAATCTGGTCATGGCCCAAAGACTGGCTTCTGTCTAGCAGACTAACAAATTCTATCTGTTTTCTACATGTGCTTCTAGTAACTTATGCTTGATTGTATGTTTGATTATTTATCTTAGTAAACAAAGATGTTAGCAGGTATATCAACAATGAAAGCATCTGTTGTTCAGATGTATGTACAGTATGTACAGAAAAAGTTCACCTGTAATTGAAAAAAACAACAGGTAGGTAATTCCAGGGAGTAGATAATGAAACATGGAAGGGATCTATAAATCTATTTAAATTTATGTGAAAGAAAACTGGATATTTTTATTTTTTAAGGGAAGAGTTTATATTTGAAAATTTTGCAGATTAAAAAAAGTATTTTGAAATACAGTCTCTAGATCTTATCTTGATACGCCTTAACAATATGTTGGGAAAATGAAACTACATATACACAGAGTGAGTTTAGATTTCTGCTTGTGAATTGTCTCAAACCAGTTCCAAGAGAAATGAGGCAAGTAATTTGAAAAATAAGAGCAGCATCTAGAAAAAAATACTGTGCAATAATGATGCTAGAAGGATCGGGTTGGGATTATTTTTGGGGGGAATACATGGTAAACAGTTCCTTGAAGCAATTGATATGGAGTCCATATAGGGAAGGTGACTGGGCAAAGTCAGACAGTCCCTCTGGAGCATAAAGAGACATGATCATTTAGTATAAATTCTTTTATTGACCCATAAGGGTCATAGCATTCTGATATCTATCATTTCAGTTTGTGTGGGGAAAGAAAAAGTAAATTTTCTTCTTTTTCTTGTACCTGCCAATATTTTAAGTTGTTATCACATTTCAGAGTGTTTTGCTCTTATGTGCCTGTCACTGGAGCAAGTGATGACAGGCCTGTTTCATGTCTGACATCCAGCATCTTTTAACAGTACTTTGAAGAATGATTCACATCAACTCTATATGAGATTAGTCAGCTTGACAAATACAGCCCATCTACTCAATGAGTGTCAGAGGCTCAGTCCTCTAAAATTCTGGACTTAACAGCTGTAGTCAAGCTTAGAGTGAAGGTCATAAATCTTCCAGGACTCTGGGAGCTGCAGTTTATTTGATAGCTGCAAGTCACTGAGGACTGCATTGAACTCTCAGTGAAAGACTCATATTCTTCCAGGGTAGGACTTGGACCAAATCCAAAATCGTACTGTGTAGTTTAATTGAATGAATGAAACACAATGTTGATTTGCCAGCTGTTATATTAGAACCCAGGCTTTTAATTCCTTGCTCACAAATTACTCTCTGCATGCAGGCAGGACATAAGGACTGTTCCACTTAACACCCAGCAATTCAGAGCCTGTAGGGAGTCTCATTGCACACAATGCAAATACCTGGAATAAATAGCAAAACATTCCCTAGTATGTAAATGAAATACCTTCAGAGCTTTGAAGAGGTAACACAGTCTTAAAGACTACCAATCACATTCTGCAATGAAATATGTGCAAAACACATATGCATACACACATGTGAGATACTTTAGTCTGGTCTTGGACTACTAAGATTTGTCTTCTATTAGTCTATTCCAATTTTGAATCAGAAAAAGTATTAATTCAAAATTCTCTTGTCTTCACCCTGTCCAGTATCATGAATTACAACAGCCTGTGCCCAATCTGGCATCTTTTAAAATGAACACCCTGAATTGCTGAAAATGTGACAGAACCTAGAACAAAGATTCGGGTAGGCAGAGGAACACAGCTTGAAGGTAGATAATGGTGTTGAAATGTAGCTGTCGTTTCCAAATGGGAAGATTTGAAAATAATTCTTCACTTACCTGTCAGGATGGTTTAGATGAAAGGAGAGAAGAATTTTTGCTTCTTCCATAAGTGAAGATCTGAGGAGGTATGAGCTTTTAGATTTTTAGTCTATTCTAAGAATGTAGCATTAGAAAGTTAACTTCTTTAGCAATTAGATGGTTTAGCCACATGGACAGTCATTTGCATCTTGAATAATGGATTGCAAGGTCAGGTCCTGAAGACCTCCATAGATATTGTATTTGATTCAGTTAGCAATGCCACATTTTATAGACCATATGTCATAATCCATTCCCTTTCACAAGTGCATGAGGCTAGATGCAACACTGTGCAACATCTGAATGAAGATAGAGAGGGAAACTGATTACTAAAGATACATACTTGGTATCAAAACAGCTCAAAAGTTTTTTAAATCAACACCTTTAAAACCAAGAAGATTTTATGTTCCCAATAGAATATTATATTAGAGGGTTATTAGAGTTCATTTGCATATGTTAGGGTGTTAGGATAAATAAACCAAATGAATTTCATTTGCTGTTGCATCTTACCGGGAGGCAAAATGTGCCTCTGGCCAAACATTAGAAATTTAGGCCTGTTGCAGTGTTTAGAAAGCATTAAGTGACAGTTTTGAAGCCAACTTCTAAACATATAACCCATACACTTAACTGAGGGACTAGCAATTTTGCAACAGAGACAAAATCCAGGATGCAGATTTTATATCTTTTAGTGAAACATCCCTTTTTGTCCTAGCACTGCAACATATGCATTATGATTCAGTATTAAATTTATATTTTAAAGAAATACTAATCCTCACAGAGTAGGCGATGGGGTCATTACATCTGTTCAGTAATTCCTATTCTTCTTGATAACTCGTGTTCCTGTCACTTCTCATGCATCATACACTCCCAAAAAGATAATTATTTTTATCTCTGGTAGTCTGTTTATTGGAGGTCTTGAAAGATATCAGAAGATTGGTTTTCAACTATTATTTTCTCTGTTTTACAGAGAAATTCAACAGATAAATGGGAATGTATGGATGCCTTTAGGAGTATTTCACATGGTACTGGATACTTTTCTATGCAACTGAATACTGTTCTAGATCTCTTAATATGACTACAGTGGGAATTTAGACATTTAACACAGAAACACATATTTATGCACACTCTCATATAAATAATCTGAAACATGTTGAAGATATGTACTTGCAGAAGACACAGGCTAGGTCATAAGAAACTAGAAGAGGTACTTTGCTTTCAGATTTGCTTAAATTGACTTGGGCAAGTCATATAGGGGAAAAACCTTGCCAGTTTTTCTGTCTTTAATATTTTGAACAATCTTTTGCAAAGTAATTATCCTTACAGTAACATGACCACCTTCCAGCATGGGCACTGAACAAGGCAGTTTTGAGCTGATCATTTTTCTCCTTCTATGCAGGGGTTAGTATATCCTCTTTTATGATTCATTATTCTTTGCTAGCTTATAAAGATCACCTGCATGCTCTTCTTTCTCCTGACAGACTCAGAATGCAGCACGAGCAACCTGTTAGCATATAGGTACACATTACAACTTTGAAAGCATTAAGAGAAATGCTGCCAAGTGTTATTAATTAGGAGGTATCACAGATTATGTTGGCCGGATGGACTCTTAAAAATTAAAGCCAAAGTGGAACTTCAACAGCAGTGGGCAAGAACATTCTTGTGCCCATGGACTCAAAAATCCCTGGATACCAATAAGAATAACAATGAGGAACACCATCTGCTGAAATAATCTCTTTATACATGCTTGGCAGACCTGCAAAAAAGGAGGGGGAAGGAAGGGGTGTGAAGAGTTTCTAGCCAAAATTTGCAGCTAGATAAAGGTAAGGACAGCAGATGTTTTCAGCACTTCACTCATGGGGTTTTGTTTGCCCAGGCACCATTTTTTAGTAGGAACTAAAAAACATCATTCAAAGGTCCCACTGAAATAAACCTAGTGCTTTTTAGCAGTCAGGTGTTAACAACACACAAATGCATGCTGCTGTGAAATAAATTTAGATCCTAACAGAACCCAACTGGCAATAATTGAGATGGAACTAATGTCTTTTGTGATTTCTGCAGGGTAGGCTAAACTAAATGCTTTGCGGAAAAGAGAAGGGATATTTTCTCCTGCAGAAGCATGGAAGTTCAGACTTCTATCATTTTAAACATTAGTCCTTGGAACACTGACAGTTGAGTTCATGAGTACATAGCAGAGATTTGTCGGCTGAAAACCAAAATAAAACTCCTATTGAACATCTTTTCAAGTACCAGAGACATAAAGCAGATTTACAGAGTGTCATACAGTTTTACAAAGGATTTAAAAGTAACAAACAACACTGAACCTATACCCTTGTAAACATGGTTTTTTTCCATTATCAGTAAAAATCTGCAACCTTTGGGCTGACCTGATGGCTCAGGGCCTAAGTAGTTATTGGCCTTGCCTTTGCCAGAGATGACCTTAGCTTGCTTTAATGACTTGCTTTAATTGTGGTCAATGGATTGGCTAATGCCTCTCCACTTATAACTTCATTTGCAGAGGTATTGCATGAGGCAAAGGCCTGGCAAACCTTGGTAGTCATTTTGGGGCAAGCAACAGCCTTTTGTGTCAGGTGGGGCAGATGAAGGCTTCTGTTCAGCTTTCACACTTCTTGACGGAAAATATGTGAAATAACACCGAGGAGACGCAAGCAATTGGAAGGCTATTACTGGCGAGACATCTCTGTATTAATTTGAAAAATGAGCACATATTTTTGTAACAGAGTTAATTGTTAAGACTGTTAAGATATTAATTTGACTAGGAGTAAATGCTTAGTTTCAGGTATATGGTATGTTCCCCTCGGCTCATAACAATACTTGCAGTGTATCAAGACCATTTACTAGCAATTTTATGCCCTCCTGGAATAGCACTTTAAAGACAATTATGAACATGTGAATAGATTTCTGCTGAATTAGCCAGAACATGAGTTTGATGTTAGATTTATGCTGGTATGCTGACTTTATGTCAGCTGTGGAAAGACAGATGACAAGAGATAAAACTTTGTGTTAATAGCACAAAGTTAACATACTCGAAGTTTTGTATTAATTTGAGCTAGCACTGAAAAATTATATGGGATCAGCACTTTGCTCCTTGCAACAGTTTAATCTGGTACTGGCAACCTGAAGAGAGGCTTTCCTTTATCCTAAATTTGCAGCCTTAGAAATTCTGATATTGCACTTTTGACCGATATCCTATCTCACTCCTTTTCAATTCATGTAGGCTCTAGGATGTTCATATGACAGAGAATGCTCCTTTAGATTCAATAAGTAGGGGATATTTTGATGAATATGCTGATTATTTATCTCCCCAGGGCTTTTGTTGGTCACCTTATCTTCCCTTCTTTCTCTCCTCTGTTTATCATTCCCCTTGATTTTCTCCTTTCTGGTTTTGTTTTTCACTACTTATCTCTTGGTTATGTCTCTCCCTTTCTCTTGCCTTTCCTGCTTTTTGATGAGTCTTTCTGCTCTGGCTTTCCTACAACCCACTCCCCCCCTGCTTCTTGCTGCTCTCTCTCCCTCTGCAAGCTCTGCAGACTGCTCCTCTGCACTCCTTTGCCGGGGAGCACAGTGATGGACTGGCATGCTGTTTCCTGGTTGGAATGAGACCTTCATGTTTATGGGAATAATTGCTGTGTGGATGGCTTTGCTTTGACTACAAAGCTGTAAGTGGTGCTAGTAGTTTAGCATTTTCAATTTCCCCTAAGTGAGCAAATGGGAGGTAAATAATGGCATTTACATAATGAATAAAAATCCATTGGAATTTTATTATATTCAACAAGTACCTGAGGAAAAAATGTGTGTGATTGTTTGAGAGAGGTCAGGCTGTCAATATAAAAATGTATTCATTTGAAATTAAAACCCGAGGAGACTAATAATAAAAATATAAGAAAAAAGGAGGATATTGTGGAGTAGGAAAGAAACTCTCAGTTTGTAAAAATCAGACAAATCTCTCTTACCTATCTTAGGATGGAAATTACACTGAGAAAAGAGATTGAAAAATAAAAAATAAAATCCATCAGAAACAAATTAAAAGTATAATAGATTAGAGTGGGATACTGACCTTGTAAAAGCTGTAGTTACCCTATTCACAGTACTACTGGATGTACTGCTGTGTCACAGGATGGCTTCTGGTTATCTCCTTGAAGGAAACTGATGACTTTGATCCAGCCTGTAAAGCAAAGTCAAAACATACAAGAAACTAACATAAATTACAAGAAAAATTAGACATTGTGGTTGTTCCAGGCAGAACTAAAAGGAATTTTTTCTACTTGGAATTGTATCACAAGAGAAAAATGGCATTTTAGGATTGGTAATATATCCAGAGGGCTAACAGGGTGAGATTGCTCCAGTAGCAGCAGAGAACAATAAAATAATGCAATGCTATCTGAAAATGTAAAATAGGAAAGATCTTTACAGAGGGCAAACCTTTCTTAATATGAAAAAAGATTATATGCCCTAAGGGGATAATTTCATACTTTGTCTGTGGCTGTCAAAGGACAGAAAACACTCAGAAACTCGAATTTCTTCCATCCAAAGGGAATGGAAGTCAGTGAGCAGTCAGTGAGCTTTCAAATCACCCCTCCCCTTTCTTGGGCTGTTTAATCCAGATCATAATCAGAGAATTTTATTACTCTCCTAATCTCTCAGCCTTCAGTATGAGATGTGTATGGACTTGCTTCTGTAGCCCCCTGTACTACCAGACTTCAGAGACCCAAAGAAGACACCTAAATGAGAAGCCATTGCTTTCCATTATAGCCTAGTAGAAATACCAACAGTAACAAAGGTGACTCAGCTCTTAAACTGGCTAAATCTATTTTAGGATTTCTCTGTGAGAAACTACAGGGGACACATATTTTAATTATTGTTCCAAATTGGTTGAAATTAGGACAAGTTGATTGAAATTAAGATGACCTGAAATAAACATAATCTTGAGCAGCTCTGTTAAATCAGCAATGCCTCTCAGGGATTTTTCATCCCAACCTGCTGGGAGATGTAGGCTCACACAACACGAAAACCAGAGGGATGTGTTGTCTTAGGATCCAATTCAAAGCACGTTGAAGTAAACGAGCTTTGATTGATTTCAGCGGGCTTTAGCCTCTGCTTCCCTGTGGGCTGTCTGCTGAGGTGAGCCATCCTCTTTCACTCAGAGGGAGTGAGGTGGGATGGCCTGCCCAACTGGCAGGCATTGCCTGCTGTAGCTGACATCCCTTGTTATGGGTAAAATGTGTTTCCTCATGAATTTTGTGCTTGCATGTTCTGTTTGCTTCCGTGTTGCACTTACACTCCTGCCCTAATCCTGGGCAGCATCTACATGTTGTGTGAGCTGTTTGCATATTCTACTGACCTTTGGCAAAGGCAGGAAGAGGCTGCACTGCTGCATCCATGCTGACAGCTTCAGCCTGGCTTTTACATCTGCTGTCATCTTGCAAACTACTTTTCATTACTCTTCAAAAAAAGAAGAAACCCTAATGACAAGCCTTATTCAAAACCAAATTATCCTGGTTTGCTTCACAACTGGTTTACTGAGCTTGTATAAAACCTTGTGCTTCTGGAATGCATAGTAGAAGAAGAAAAGGGAGAGAGAAAAGGAAATGCTTCACTAGTTTATTCCTCCCTGGTCTTTTAATTTCAGAATGAGAGCACTATTTAAATGCCAGATCTGATCAACTACTGAACCACAGAGGTGAAAAGAGATAATAATTAACCTGCAAAACATTTTTCCTAAGGAAAACTTGGTAACATACATTATTGTTGTTTGTTCTGTGCTCAGGTTTCTAGTTAGGCTGAGGCTCTATTTTTCCACAGGTAAAATTTATATTGGCACAGTACAGCAGAAATCTCTCAGCCACTTCAGCAAAGACATGTAAGATAAGATTGTTTGCGGTCTTCATCGTGAGCCGGTTTTGCTCTGGTACTTAACAACATGTTCATGCACAGTGATTTTTCAAGCTTGAAAAATGTTCTTTTTTATGTATTTTTGTGCAGAGTGGTTTTTTAGTAGAAGTCTCTAGGTTTTTAAGAAAGTAAACTGTAACAATCAGAACTTTCCCAGCTCTGTAATTTGAAGTAACAAGCATTTAGCAATAGCAGTGATTCACGTAGGTTTGACACAGAAAAGAAAGTAACTGGAACTCAAGAAACATGGATAATACCAAGCACTGTGCAATGTTAAATAGAAATATTTGAGCTAGCAAAGGCACCAGGAAACTGAATCATAACGCTGTTATTGTGATACATTTCCTAACCTAATACCTCCTGGTGACAAGCACAAATGAAGCAGCCCAGAGAGATCTGTGGGCTTGCAAATTTACATTAGTTCAGGTACAGAATATGTACATGGTCATGGATTCTGCAGTTTTGATTGAACTTTTTATCAAATTCAGGCTATAGTAGGAGTTTTCTGCTTGCATACAGGCTGTTCTGAATCCCTTCTAACTTAATTTTACCTTGCCATTTGTAAGTGTCCCCACCTGCAGTCTTTCTCTTCTCTGTCACTCAGTCTCATCATAGCCCCAGGCTGTCTGTCCCATTTCTCCAATTTTTAATAAAAGTGAAAATCTCCTTGTCTGAACAATTCTTTTTTCCCCACTTAAACAACAAGGACCACCTCCTGAGCCCAGAGCCATGCAATAACATTTTGAGCACTTCTCTTTAAGCAACACTGAATCTCAAATGCCCAGACTTTTTGCCAGATTTTATTTTAATCTAGCTTTTCATCCATGGTTCTACTACACCCAGATCCCTTTTCCATGCCCCTCAACCTTGCCTCAGTGTCAGGGCATGTCTCTGCTCTGTTACATTTTTTTCCTTTGGGACACTGATTCCCAACTTGACTCTTCTTAACTAGATGCCTACTGAGCTTGCAGTTTCGTCTTTTTTTTTTTTTTTGCCATAGTAGACTTTAATTTTCTTCTTCTATATTATCTCTTCCACTTTCACCCTCAATCTCTTGCCTTGACAAACACCTTTTGCAATCCTCAATTCCAGTGCCACTTTTCCCACAGCCTGCAATACAAGCTTCCACAATCTTCAACATTGCATCTCATCCCATGCCCCACACCCAGTTTCCATGTGCCCTTCCATGGTCACCTCTACCTTCCAATGTTATTTTAACCTCCTGGTTTATTAACAAATTAGTCTTTTTCCAGATTTCTTGGGCCCAGCGAGAAAGTTGCTACCAAACACAGAGGAGAGAAAAGACCTCTAAGATCCAAAACCTGGACTTGGCACAATAAGAATAGGTCACAACTATGATTTTAAGCACAGTTTTGTTCAACTACATGCTGGACCTGCTACAGTTGGGATTTTGGAAGGCGTTATCCTGAAAAGCTGTATGAAGAGGATATCTCTGGAACATAAGCTAACTGTGGCATTTCAAAGGCCAAAGCTGAGCAGCTTTTTCCATAGAGAGAAAAGGCACTTGCCTGCCAAAACATGAAAATGCACACATACATGGTGGGTCTTTTAACAGAAAAAAACCCAGGCTGAATTTTTTAACATGAGCAAAATGTATTTTTCCATTCCATTAATGTTACCGAATAATTTACAAATTGATTGAAAAATAAATAAATCTGTTGGGCAGAAACAGGCTTTCAGCTTGGAAAATTTGAGTTTAAACATGTCTTTCAAGGAAGACTTGTAAGCATTTTAAAAGTCTTCTCATAGGAAGCATAAGGCATACTGATTGCTAACTGACAATAAAAACCCCAAATCTACTATTTTTCTGATTTTTTGAAATGATCATCTCTCTCTAAATGTATACAACAATCTGATAACAAGATGTGAAAGGCACACAAGTTCAAGGCTTTCAGAAATGACTGATGAGCACAGGTTGAAGCAGAAGGTAAGATTTTCTTTGTAAGAGTATTGATGAAATAGATAAACCACATACAGAGTCTAATCTGGAAATCTGGAGGTGTTCAAATTACTTTGAAAACAAAAAATGAAAAATAGAAGAGAAAATACTGTTCCAATGCCTGCTCATTGATTTAAGCATTTTAGGTGCCAGTAGGAATAATAACAATGAAAACCATCTGCTGATCTCTGCAACTAATTCTTTATCTATGCTTGAAAGACTTGTGCAGAGATGGGAAGCTATGTAAGAGATTGTGCACAAAAAAAGTTGGATATGGCAGTTGTTTGGAGGGCTCCACTCACAGGAATCCAGTTGCCATGTAGTAAACAGCTTTCCCAGGACTGGAGATCAGCTTCTAGTGGGAGTACTGTCATCAAGCTAATAACACATTTCTTGTGGCTAAATTAATAAACTAGTAGTTTAAAATAAGATTCTGAAAAGCATAAGGGTCCAAAAAAGGACATTGACATAATGATTTAATATATACTGACCTAAATATAAATTGATGAATAAACAGAAAATTGATAGAGGATATACCAGATTTTTTTTTCCTCCTGTGGAAAATTCCATAAATTCCTGACATCAGCTGGCAGGCTTTTTATTGTATGCACTGCTTCAATCCAAACCAGGCTGCTGTGAGCTCACAGCAGTTCTGATTTCTAAATATTTTTCACAAAGCTGTAACATTTGGAATATTTAGGAATGGTCTATTTGCATTCACGTGAAAAGAGATTTGACCATAGAGTGGGGAGAAGGGTGCAGAGCAAACCAAAGGGAAATAAAAACTGAAGATGATTTTATGCGGGTGGCAGAGGTAAGCTGTACACCACTCCCACATAGTTATTCACATGTTGAATAGTCACTGCTGAATAGGTTATCAGTTTCTGTTCACCACCACTAATCACAAAGTGGTATTGTGCATTAATAAATGTAGTTTAGTCACACAAGACCACAGGCTTGATACAGAACTGACACTGGAGGCACTCAGGACTTCTCTGAGCTTGAGCCAGTTTTAGCAATAGTGAAGGAACTAAGGCCTGACTTTTAGCTTTTGGGAAGGCAGCTTTCTCTGTGGTAAAGATCCAACAGACCAAGGTAGCCACTGTGTGACACACAACAGCACTTCATGTTCACAAGAGCTGCCGAAGGATTTGGGGTGATGCTCAGTGAGTAAAAATAGGTCTTGCTAACAAAACATGTAAAAATAGCCACAGATGGACCCCAAGATCAAGGAGGAATGTACCCTTACCACTACTGTAGTTCTCCTCCTGAAGAGTGCAGGAAGAGTCATGGAATGGCTTATGTTGGAAGGGATCCAAAAGACCACTTAGTTCCACCCCTCCACTAACGGCAGGGATACCACCCGCTAGGTCATGGACCTTTCCCCCTCCATGCACATCCCTCTGCTTGAGGACAACTGGAGGACAACTACAAGAGTCAGCATAGCTCCAGGAAAAAGGGTAGATGTTACTAAGCTGTCTTTTAAAATAATTTTAAGGGTATTATTGTGGAGGTTTTTCCATATTACCTCGGACTGTTAATAGCACCTCGGATGGTTAATAGTACTGGAATTGACTGAGTAACTATTAGCTGTATTTTGGTTTTTTTGTTATCATTTTGATTATTCTAACAATAAACTCATATTCTAAGTATATTTATGTATGTTTATATGTATGTATATAAAGTGTTCTCTTTTGTTCCTAGCAAGATTTCAAACATAACAGTAGCAGGGATGTTTTCCCACATCCTTCAAAGAGGAAATAACAGTGATAGGTAGGCACATACAGACCTTTTAGTGACGAGCATAGTATTTTTCATATTATAACTACAATCAAGAACACAGTTGGCTTCCTACAGGGACAGATCAGTGCTTTTGGACTGCAACCAAGCAATTCCAAAAGATTTCTCTTAATTCATAACTGTTAGGTGTAAGATGTGAGCTGAAGTTATTGTAGATTCTAAGATCAAATCACAGGTAAGACTTGATCCAACTGGTTATTTCTAAAATGCTGCACCTCTTTATATGATATGCTCCTATGACTGCATACATCTCTATCTATCATGTCCATAGTGCCAGATTCTGGATCCAGCCTGAGATCTACCTGTGGTCTGGGAACAGCAGAAATCACTCTCTTCCCATCACAGGAGAGAGAGAAGGGAGTTTAGGTTCAGCCTTAAAGAAAAAAGCTCATTTTTACAGTAAATGTTGTATTTTTAACCACTGGGTCAGGTCAAGGCCTTCTTTTTGTACAATATGGAAGATGACAGCTCTGTAATAGTCAGATTCCTTCTGCTTGCTACAACCAAAACAGACTGAAGTCCACTTTTCAGTAACTGAGGAGTTAGAATAGTTTCTTCAAGTGCTCTGATGTCACTCTACACACTGACGAGCAGAATATATGAGAATAAAAAGCTGTCAATTAAAAATTCACACAAGTAGAATCCCTGTGAACATGCCTCCTTGCTCATTTATCCTTCCTACTTTCCCAAGTGTTGTAACAAGAGGCATCCTGAAATGATGGCTGTGGACCTTTTGCCTGGACCTTGCAAGTCAGATTTGGCTTGGAACCAGGCACTACAAACCGAAACAATTGGTCCAATATTTGTATTGTTCCCTGAAGTGTTTACCTCTCTACATTGCAGCTCCCTGCTTGGTGACTTGGAGCAAGTCCTCTAGGTGGCTAAATTGGTTGTGTTGGTGGCTTTTCAGCTGTACTTTTCTCGCTGGTAAGTAATCTTGAAGATTATCTGGAGAGGAAGCCAGCAGAGACACTTTTCTGCTATTGCTGTAAAACAGGCCTTGAGAAATGTCTCCTTTGCAGAACCAATGATACTCCTTAGAGATTAAAGGGCCAATCTGTCCCATATCACTGCTGTCCTAGATCAGTTCTTTAACAGGTCTTTGATGGTGGAAGATCTTTCTACAATAGAAAGCAGAAGAAGTGGTAGGAAGAGCACCCATTGACAAGCAGAACTTTGGGATTCTTTTGAGCAGAGAGGGAGGCAAGTCATGGTGCTTACTAAATAAAGTAAGCACAAGCCTGTCACTTCTCCCAGCCCTGCCTGAGCAGATCTGTGTATATTTCAGCATTCTTCCTCTACAAATTCCTTTCAAGTGTGCTCAATACTCAGTAAAGAGACTACGCACATCTGCTGTTCCAAGAAGCAAGTTTAATTGCTGATGGGATTTTTTCCCACTAGCATTTCAACCCATCTGCATGTTGCGATTACTGAGGCCTAATTTTGTTTTTGTCTACTTCAACCTTTTCAAGTGATATTCATTAATCCCATCTATGGCATCTCTAACATGTGGGAAATCTGCCTAGAGTAATTACAAAGTATTTCCTCTGCACTTAGTTCTCATATAAGAGCATGTGAAGATAATGAAGGCTGATTGTAGTGTCATCATTCCATTGAGGAAATGAATGATGCTGTTCAAATAACAGCTGGCTTGTTACATAAAAGAAATGACAGATCAGAATAATAAAGACAAACTCCCCTTTAACAGATCTTTCTAATTTGAAAGTCTCAAATAATTGTCTGGAATCCTAGAAGTACAGAACATAGTGCAAAAAAGGCCCTTAAATTTCCTCTCTGCATGGTTGTGTATATACGCACCCACACACATATATATATATATTTATATATTGATCTGGAATATCCATGAGAGAAAATATAATACAATTTAAGAAAATTACCTTTTTTATAGTTAACTGACCTGAAGTGGGTATCTAGGAATGTGAATGATACGTGTTATAATTGAATTTAAAGTGCAATAAAATTTTCACCATACAATAATAATTTACACAACAGTGCCATTATAAAAATATTGTGAGGCCATAATCTACAGCAGGTGTTTCATATATATATGTATGAAAAACAACAGAGTTTTTTTCCATTTTATAGATACCTAAATATAATTTATATATATAAATATCACATATATAGGCATCATATACAGATATATATACATATGTATATACAAATAGAAAATCTCAGTTGATAAATGGTCTGTTTTGAAGTGCCCACTGCTCCACAGATACAATTTGCAGTGCTCAGCTCATACTCTGTGAACTCAGAGGTCTAATTTCACTGTGTCTTTCTGCTTGAGTGTGTTCCTAGATAGTCTTTCAGTCTAAACCTGAGGGTTTGACTCTTTTGAGAAGGAGGGAATAACATCATATGGCACTATGAGACTACAACACTTGATTTCTAGCTGGAGTTTGAAGTAAAGGCTAATAACAACCAAAATGTGATATGTTTTGGGTCTGAGGATTTCCTTGAATGATCCAAGGAAAATGTCAACATGTGACCAAAAATGATACAGAAGACAAAATTAAAACTAGAAAAAACATTAGGGTAAAATGAGGCACAGTGAGGAAGCCTTTGAGAAGAGACTTTCTCAGCAATGCCAGCTACATTCCTAAACTAGGTACAGGAGACTACAGAAAAAAATCTTCACATAGTCCTATTTTATGTTTTCAAGCTGACATAAACTGGGCTCTTGGGAACTGCAAATAAAATGTACCCAAAGAAAAGAATTACAGAATAATCCCAGTCCAGCCTCTTGCTTCAAGTAGCATTTGCTGGGCTGAACTCCAAGGGTGAAGCTTATCCCAACTTGTCTGGGCAACAAGTTCCACTGCTTGACTGTCCTAATAAAACACCCCATATTTTGTATTTATGCATTAATATTTGCCAATGGAGTAGCATAAGCTAAAATCAATGCTTTGAGTTTTAAAAAAGAAAACCAAGTAGAACATAAAATCCTGTTAGAGAAGGCAATAAAGTTGCTTAAATTGAGTGTATTCAATGTCTTAATGAAATTCTAGCTTCAGGAAATGTTGGAAAAAATGTAACTAGATTTAATTATATTTTTATTATTATTCATAAATGAAGAAATAGGGATCTATATTTTCATAGCAACAAAATGCCATGAGTTTTTTCTATATAAATTTGAAAATGTAATGCTTTCACATGAAATTAATACCAGAGCCCAGAAGCACAAAAATATTAAACTAGTGCATTTATAATAGGAAACAGTTAATTTTCTGACCAATTGGGTTTTTCTCCAAATTAAAAGATTGTTGAAAGGGATATTTAACACTGAAGACAATTTTTGAAAAGTTTTCTTTCACTCCATAACTAAAAATTATCTCAGAGTCCAATTTTTCTCTAAGAATCACCCATGTAGCTTTGTAGAAATAATAGTTGTTTGTTAGCTCAGGGCATAGCTTCTTTTTAAGAAATGATTGTGTAGACAGGTGTAATCTATGCTGCATATGAAAGCTGATTCTGCCTCTTGAAAATGGATCTTCTAAAGATGTTGTTAATCACAGAATTATTGAATAAATTTAGGGAAAGGCTTTTACTGAAAGTAATTTCATCCAGCAAAGGGGTATCTGCATGCATTTAGCACTGGATTCAGCAATCCTGAGCTGCAGACCCCTGCACATACTGAAACCCTTCTGACCTGAATAGCTCCTATTACCAAACTAAGCCCAATTGCAAATTTAATGCAGTAGGGTTTGAAGCCAAAATCAGAGGGAAAGTAGTCTGCAATCTTTTAGCTGGTGGACAGCATTTGCATTTAGCATTTCAGTATCCCCTTTGAATTCATACATCACATTAAACTGAGTTCTTAATGGTTACTTAAAATGTCATTTCATTAGCAGCAGACATCTTTCAGCTCTCATGAAAGTATCTAAGCAAGGAGACTCTAATAAAAAGCTCTTCCACTGCTTATTCTTTTCAAGTCTGAATCTTAAACTTTGCTGCTTTTATTAAAAATCAAATCAGACTTCAAGAAATTGGGGGTTTTCAGGAAGACATAAAAGTAGGTAATTTTAATTCAAAGTCTTTCACCTGACCTGCTCTTCTTGATGCCACTGAAAGTTTACCAGACTGAAGTGTGGCATAACTTGTAGAAAAGCACTGCTTTGACTCTGTTTTTTAGTGAATTTTCCCAGATGACATGGGGTCTCATCTGATGCACATCTTTTATTTTTAGTAACCAGGATAGACCACTTGTTCTTTTCTTCACCGATTTGACAAGGATAGCAATTTTAGATTATATCTTGAATGTCATATTAAAAATGCATAATTGACTTGTGAGAGTGAATAATTATATCAAGACCAAGAGAATTAAGGAGATAGATGTGACACATTTCATTTATCGATAATTTATTTCTTTTTAAAGACTTTTTTAAAGTCTTTCGCAATTAAAAAAAAAAATACTGCCATTTCAGCTCTAGCATTTAAAAGTTCTTTGAAATTTTATGCATTTATCCCCATTACATTTTTTCCCTTCTCCACATTTTATTTATGTAGTAATTTATGCCAAGTGGCCTTATTGTCAGTGTCACTGACAATTTTGATTGATGAAATCACCCACTGCTGTTGTTTCAGCAGTCCATTCCTATCAGTTACAGAGCAGCCACTGGTTGCAGGATACTTCTGATTAACCAAGGAGATAAGTCTAGCAAAATATTCCCTTTTTCAACTAGCAATCAATCTGGGCATACCTAACTTCCAGGGAAAAAGAAATTCATGTTATGTGCATTGCTAAATTGGTAATTGCTACCATTTCTGCACTGGACTCAACAAGCATGGAAAAGATGGGATAGGAAGAGAGAAGAATAACTCTTCTTTAAATTACTTTCATTCTGGACCACAGATTTATCTGAGGGTTACTGCTTGATGTAAATCTATAATTGGACACAGACTTTTGAAACTTCCAATATTTTCAAAGAATCTTAAAGGAATTGAATACTCTCAGCTAAACTGAATCAGAAATAAGATGTTTGATTCTTTTTGTTCAAAGAAATGTATTAACTAAACCCCAAAATATATAAATATGTCTGGTTTAGGTACCAAAACTGAAATCAAATGTCCAGCTTTCACCTTATACAAAAGATAGAGTGATTTTTTACTTTGAATATCCCTTGACACTTCTAGTCCTGCCCTTAATTATTTCCTTCCCTGTTTTCCAGAGCCGGAGCACATTTTTCCAAATTCACATCTGCTTTCTTAGTACACAGCATAGCCACAATCTTGCCACAGCAAGCACAAGCTGGGACTGTGCCTGTCCACACTAAATACTGGAAGCACTATGGCCAAGGTCCAGCTTGAGAAATCTGGCCTTTGGTATCCTGGGTATTTTCAACAACACAACTTTTACAAGGGGATGGGCAAACTCAGGGTACCCTGCAGCCTGTCACAGCACTCTGCCTGCAGTAACAGCAACAAATCATTCTAAATTAGTGCAGATGGGAATTCCAGCTCCTCGGTCTGTGCATACAACGTATAAGGTTACTCTTGTACTTTTCCTCATGGAAGGAAGCTGTATGTGCACCACTGGAGTGCACATCACTGTGGCTCAGTCTGGGCACCTAACCTGAGTATTCCAGACACACAGAGGGTAAGATTATACCTTAAAGATGGCAGTAAGATGCCCCTGTAGTTTTTTTGTATTAGCTGGTTCAAGCGGCACCTCGTCAGATCCTACTCACCCCACATTCACCACATGTAGGAAGCCTAGTCACAAATCTGGAGGAGAAACCCAGCTCCTGAACTACTGGAGCAATATTTGTTTCTTCAGCTAGAGATAAACCGAGCCTTCTACTTAACAGTTGAATCCTATAGCACTCATCAGAAGACTACTCAGGCCCCGATCTTCTTGAAACCTTTAATTATTTTACCAGCAGCTGTAAGCTGCTGGTTTTTTTTTTTTTAAATTTAATTTTTTTTTTAATTTTTTTTTAATTTTTTTTAATCAAAAAGGTAAAGCATCTGATCCACTAAGGGATGAAGGAGAGCAGAGCCTATCCAGAGAATTATGACCTCCTGATTTGAATGTGATAAGGCCAAAAAGGTGAATCAGATAAATATGAACTTCAGGAATTAATGCAGCAAAGCAAACCATCCCTGAAATCCAGACACATCTAGACTGAAATCCAGTCAGCCTGACTTACAAACACAGCAAGCCAATGAACAATTTCTAGCAAAACAGCCTTCCAAAATAAGAGTTGAAGTTTCCTAGAGAGTTAATGAAGACAGGAAGATAACTTTGAAGGACTCTAGAGGAAGTTTCTGTAACCCTAAATTTTATACCGTAAGCTAGACAGTCAGTGCAGCAGCAGGTCTGTTCTATCTATGCATTTATTTCTTTTCACATGAAAAATGAACATATGCAATCTGTGTAGCAGCTCATTTCCCTCTTGAGCCTGGGCTTGAAAGTGCAGCTACTAGACGAACATTGGAAAACATGAAGTTGTCTCTAAATTCAGCGCATTCATATAGGAATCTACATGGTGGCATAGTGGAGGATAGGAATAGGAATAACTCAGTCTGTTGATGCAGCTCTTAAGAACAGAGTGGAATAGAATGGAATGGAATAGAATAGAATAGAATAGAATAGAATAGAATAGAATAGAATAGAATAGAATAGAATAATCTTAATTGGAAGGGATCTACAACAATCATCTAGCCTTACTGCCTGACCAATTCAGAGCTGACCAAAAATTAAATCAGGGTGTTAAGGGGATTGTCCAAATGCTTCTTGAGCACTGAGAGGCTGCAAGTTTCAAATATTTCTCCAGACAGTCTGTTCTAGTTTTTGACCACTGCCTCTATAAAGAAATAATTCCTTACATTGTGTGAGAACCTCCTCCAACACAGCTGTGAATGATTCCCATGGTGAATGTCATGGCTTATTTCCTTTGCAGTATCCAAGGAGGAATATGTTCTGCTAAACTTAATCTAAGGGTTTTTTGCATGAAATTTTTCAGCTTCCTACATGTCTGCATACCTACCCTTTATACACATGCATACAGAAACACCTACAGGGTACCAAATGTATACTTGGTATATACTTAGATATTTGAGTGGATTATGCAATTCAAACATGTGTAGGCTATGTGAAAACAAAGGATACTAGCTTAAATAGAAAAGAATTAGGCAGAGTAAGTTTTAGAGAGTTAGCAGACTATTAGTATCAGGCCTTCTCTTTTTTACTAATTTTGAAATTTTAAAAAAACAGCAATTCAAATGAAATTTTGAAATAAGATGTCCTTCCAAACAAATAATACCAAGCCTTTTGGATTGGTGCTTGACAATGATTCTCTTTTTTCACCACTTGCTTTTTTTAGCATTTTAAATTTGCCAGTGAAAGTAGCACTTTGAGGAATTTCTCACAAAAAGCAACAGAAATTAAAAAATGAGAATGTAATTAAGGGGTGCATAAATATCAAGTCGAAAGAGGGAAAGAGCCACAATTATTATATTCTCCTTCACCCATTGATTATGTCATCAAAGATAATTTCTGTTTATTTTCTTTTCTTCTGTGAAACATTAGAGAATGGAGCTTCTTGCTTGTGTCTAATATATGTCACATAAGAGCCATTAGTCTGGTGCTTCTGTTGTACTTCAGAATTATTTGGAACAAGCTGATTCCTTTTCCTGATACATAAGAATTTCCCCAGAGTAGTGTGATTACATTGCTGAGGGTCAGTCATTGCTTAGTTTATCTAGGTATTTGGAAGTTTGAATGACTAAAAAACTGACAGACTTAAGCTATGTTTGGGGTATAGCCAGTTAAGCAGGGACTTAACCTCCCTCCCCAGATTTTTAACAACTTTTAATCTCTGTATTTAATAGAGTCAAATGTGCTTTGTATAAAAACAGAGTAATCAGATCTATGCTGGAGAACATCAGTGTATGACAAGTCTCATTGATCTAACAGCCCAAGTTCAAATTCAATTTTAATTTATTTTTCAAACTTCCTGAAAATACAGTCTAAACATACTCCTTAAAAAGTTATATTAGACACCCACTCAGAGTCTTAGCAATGAAAGTTCAACAGAATGAGTGGTTTCTAAATAACAGGAGATTCATTAATAATGAGACAGCAAGGTGTCTTAGATGACTTGTGCAAGTCAGGTCTGAGATAAATTCTGGCAACCAAAAAACTTAATTCAAGCAGTGCTGGAAAAGTATTGGTGGTTTTATGGTTTTCATTGGGTGCTTTTTTTTTTTTTTTTTGTAGCTAGTCACTTAAAAAAAAACTGGTTTTATTTTGAAGCAATGGAGCACATTTTCTTGAAAGTCTATATAAAATTGTTAAAGAATCTATGGTTCTATATCTCTGTATTTACATAAGTATCTTGATCAACCTAAAACATCATTATACTCAAACCCCATCAAAATCAACTGCAAGTTTCCACAGAAACCAGAAAAAATGACTCTTCTGCTGTTTTTTATTATTTAATCCATGTTTATAGCAAACCCACAGCTTATTCCATACTAGTGGCAAAACCAAAGATGATTTCTTGACTAGATGGTTTTCTTGATGCAAAGATACAGAAAGAAAGTCAACATGCTGAAACAATCAAAAATTAGGCAAAATAAAACAGCTGAAAATAGAGGTTTAACACTACTACAGTATCTGAAAACATGATCGCACTGACACCAATCTGTAAATTCTGCACATTTCTAGGCATTAATACCAGGTTAATTTTTACTCCAATACAGTTAATAATATAAAGTGATGTTTCTTATTTGTGCTTCACTTTAAAGCCAAGTAGCTCCTCTTCTTGGAAAGCTCCAAAACCGAAAAATAAATTCTTCACATTCTCCTTTTTCTTCATTATCTCAGAAAATGTCATATGGTTTCATATTAAAGTTACTGCCTTAAGGCTATCACATTGCTTATCCATCCCCTAAAAAATCTTATGTCCTCAGCTAAAAATCTTATTAAACATAATGAAGCAGAAATCAATCCATTTATGAAGTACAGAGATATTTTTTAGAAAAAACCACCATACATCACGGTGCTGTGCCAAATATTATTTTTAACTGTTACTTTGAAAATTCCTTTTTTTTTACAATCACAGAAGAATCCATGTCAGAAGAATACCCTGAAGACCATCTAGTCCAAAAGCAAATTGAACTCCAGATGTGGTCTGGCAAATGTCAAGCAAAGGGGTACAGACACTCTGAGATGTCCTGCTCATTCTCTTACCAGCATGGCCCAGATGGCCAGGCTTCACTGCCACACAGACATGGTGCTGACTCATGACCATTTTGCTGTCTGTGAGGACCTCAGGCCCTCCTCAGCAAAGCTGTGACCCAACCAATCAGTTCCCAGTCTGCACTGCTCAATGTGGTTGTTGTGCTCCAGCTCCAGAATTTTGCATCCATCTTAAATGAACTTCTAGAGATCCTTGTCAGCCCATTCCTCCAGGTGGTCAAGGACCCTAAAAATGGCAGATGTTCTCACCAGCCATTCACTCCAAGTATGTGTCTAGCTTTAGTTTGTTAAGGGTATGTTCCTTAACATAGTCCAGATTGGTCATGAAGAGCATTGGGCCCCATAACAAACCCAGCAAATACCATATTCCACTGGCTACCTGTTAAACTTTGAACCACTGGTTCCTTGACTCCAACAGTTTAGCTCATCCAGCACCCATGTCACAAATGTGTAGACCCCTTGACTTGTTCCTAACACTCATTCCTTCTCCCAACAATAGGTAACTCAGAAGGAGTACGATTGCAAAATTTGATTCACCTCTGTTCTTCCTATTTCAAACATATCTGAAGTTGTCTTTAGCCACCCTTATGCAACAGGACCTAACTTGGAACATCAGATTTTCTCAGTGAATTCTTTGGCTTGTATGTTTATGCATAATGTCAGTTATTTGAGGCTTGGTTCCACTCAATCAGAAATTACATTTGATGCAGTAATTCCTGGAAATGAAAGTCTGTATTACATAGTGTTAATGAGAAATCAAATGAGGTGAGAAGAATCATACCTTACAGCATTAGGAGTCAATTACATGGAGGACACAGAGAAATGATTTAGTTAAAATAATAATCCTCTTGGCCTCCTGTCATTATTCAAGCCCAAACTCAAGTGAAATCAAAAAATTTTTCCTTTCCTTTAATATCAGCACTGTCTTCCTCTTGATGAAATCTGAAGAAAATCTATAATTTGATTATAAAAAAAATTAGTTTGTCTCATATTTCTGATGCAAACAGAGGCAGTTAGAAACCTGAGAAAAACTTTTAAGTGGTCTCACACAATCCTCTGCATTATTGCGTGCTTGTCTTAACCCAGCTATAGTCCCTAGAAGTTGTGGATACCCCATTCTTGGAAGTGTTTGAGGCCAGTTTGGATGGGACTTTGAGCAACGTGGTCTTGTAGAAGGTTTCCCTGCCCATGGCAGGGGGGCCGGAACTGGGTCATCTTCAAGGTCCCTTCCAACCCAAACCATTCTAGGATTCTATGATAAAAGAGCAAAATGTAAATGAATGTAGTTCTCCTGTTAGCATTGTCCAAAAGGGCATGTACCCAGTTAAGCTAAGTATAAACAACACAGTGGTCATACAGAATCACAGAATTATTTAGGCTGTAAAAGACCTTTAAGATCACCTAGCCCAGCCATGAACACATCACCACATCCATATTCACCATTAAACCATGTCCTCGAGTCCCCTATCCATATATGTTTTCTGAATACTTCCAGGAATGGAGCTTCCATCACTTCCCTGTTCAGTTTGTTCCAATGCTTTACAACCCCTTCCACGAAAAAAAAATCCTAAAATCTAGTATAACCCCCCCCACCTAGGCACAACTTGAGGCCATTTCCTCTCATCCTGACACTTGTTACCTGGGAGAAGAGACCAACATCCATCTCTCTGCAAGCTCCTTTCAGGTAGTTGCAGAGAGCAACACAACAGGAAACCAGCTTACCTGTACTTGCATCTACACATTATTGTTGCAACATTTGGCATTTGACTCATGCTATTAACTTCTCACACACAAATTATCAGATTCATCTTTGAATGCATCAAAATATAAAGGCCATTCCCATTTCCGCCTCTCCTTGCTTGTGTGGTTTCATGACAGTTCTTTTTGTCTTCTTTCAGAAAAATTTAGCGCACAGTATATTATTTGCTAAATTTATGGACTTTGGTCTTAGCCTTTATGAAACTGAAATTTCATCTCAGCTGCAGCATCCCTTGTCTACCAACATAATCACAGATTTGCTGCTTTAATGTTCTGTTGATATATAGTGTGAAAATGAGAACAATGACCTTTGTGTTAATTGGTTAGCCCACAGAAGCTACTAAGACTGAAACTGTGGAACTGTACAGGGCAGTAGTTTACATATTCTACCCATATCTTACATTAATTATGGGCTAAAAAATGTTGCCTCATAATTATTTTAGCCTGATAGTTCCTTTCTTTAGGAAGTAAATAGCTTTAGAATTCCTTTATTTTAGTTGGGATAGGCATATAGTACCTTTCAAATTAATTTTTTTTTTTAGTTCAGGTGAACTCAAGCAGTAGAAACTGATCAGTGGATTGTGGAAATGGTGCTGAGTGATTCACTATGCTATTTTCTTCTTTTTCAAGGTACTCTCATGACACATTCCCTTTGTATTTTTTGATAACATAAAGAGTTAAGCCATTATCCATGTCATTTCAATAAAAAACCTCCTCATAAACTTGCAAATTGGATCTTTTCAACATGCAAATTGTGCCTTTTCAAATACCTCAGCAGAGTATCTACCTGAACTATAACAATAAAATTGCAATACACTTCTAAATAAATACAATTGTCATATTCTCTACTCTCAGCCCCTACTCTTACAATAAAAATGCCCAGCTCTAAATGCTCTTCTAGAACAAGTCACCAGTTCCTTAAACCTTTATAAATTACCATTTTGCTGTGAGAATATATTATATTCAAGTTATTACTTGAAGGGTTATTTGGCAGTGAAGCTAACAGAGAGGTTGTCAGGTGAGACTGATGCTGTCAACCTGAAAGCACAGTCATACAGCCAGTAAATACTGCACAGATACAGAGCTGAAACTGCAAGAGCTTCCTCTGAAACAGGACCTATCAATCTGTCATGTCATCTTCTCTGATTAAAGATTTTGTGAGCAGGCATTGCAAGTGCAGCAAAGGTTTTCCAGAAGGTAATGATGCAAAAATAAAAATGTGGCTGATGTGTCTATCATAGAATGGTCAAGGGCAGCAAACTTAGAGCTTGTTTATCTGGATGTTTCCACCTATCAGATGGCTTTTTGGTGGAAGTTGTCTAAGAGGCCTCTTTTGACTCAGTAGTTCCTCAGAAAATACTTACTATATATGCCATCAATAAATACTCTTCAAGTTCTCCATCAGTCACCTTTGTTGAAGAAAAAAAATTTGTCCGGAAAAAACAGAGAACTCCTACACTCTAATAAAATGTGGGAAAGAAAACAAATTTTCTGTTCCCTTTCTTGCTTTTCAGAAATTTGTCTGCATCAGGATTACATTTAGTCTGCTCTCCAAAAGAGGTCTTCTACTCATAACATTGGAGAGGACCCTTCAGGGAAATTAAACCCTAGAAACTTTGGCTCTAAATCACAGGGCCCTGTGGGTGACTTGGATTAAATAGAGGGAAGATCAAAGGAGGATTAGAGGCTGGCTGTGAAGAACATGAACAGGAATGATAAAATGAAAGGCTCTAGTGTTAGCTTAGTTATGTTCCCACCATGAAAATAATGAGGGCAAAAACCCCATCACCCTATTCATGTTTGTTGGATGCATTGCTTAATACAAGAATTCCCTGTATACCTGTGTTACTGGTGTCCTGTTATCCTATATACCAGAAAGGAAGGGACTCCTGCAGATCATTTTGTGTCATAAATGAATACATTGTATGTCCTAAACTCAAAGAATAGACAAGAGGAATTTCAAATGTTCTGTTAAATACTATAACATCTTAAGGTTTAGAAAAATACACACATAGAACAAAGAGAAAAAATAGACCTTCTCTCTCCTTGACTTTTCCTCTTCCTTGCACAGCTGTGTTTGTTCAAGCTTCCTGTAAGAAAGCACACAGAAAAGGAGAAGATGGGGAGAAAAAGGATGAGGAGCTGTAATCAGGGCAGAAACTCACACTTGGAACTGGGAAGTTCCCCCAGGCTGCCTAATGTAGATGAATTTCTCACAATGTCTAAAGCAGGCATATACAATACCTGGCTAAGCATTCCTCTAGAGGATTATATTGTACCTCCTACATCAACTTTCATTTGAGGATCCAAAATTTGTTACAGAGGCAAACTTTCTGTCGCTTCTTCTTGACAAGATGGGAAACTGGAACATAATGAAGTTAAGAAATTCCTAATCATTGAATGACTTATCTGTGTTTGCAAGGTCAAGGATAGAAGAGTAGTGGGAGAGCTGTGCCTGGAAAGTAATGATTAAATGATGAGTTATAGAAATTAACCAACATTTTTTCTTTGTTTTCTGAAACCAAGCAAACAGACAGGAATTCAGCTAAAATCTTTATCTGACCAACTGCTGCTTTGCATTGTGACAGAACTTCATTCCTCCGATGGGGGCTGGAAAATGTCCTCCAAAATATTTTCTTTCATGATAATGTGAAAGAACAGAGGAAATTAGGAGCTCAGAAACAAACCAAAAAAAGTGCTCAGATCTCTGACATATATTGATTTATGTCAAAAAATTCAGCTGAAGCTCATCCAAGCCTTAAGCCATTTCACTCTATGTAGGCCTTGCAACTCATAAAATACAATTGCTGGATTGTAAGCTCTGCCTGATGTCATTAAGAATTTTTTGTTGGATAATGTCTGTCAAATGCAGTTAAATTTGATCCTGTAATAATAAGAATAAGTCAGCTGAATTGAGCAATACCAAAGATCAATTCTGCTCAAGTGCCTGTCTTGAAAAGTGGCTTGAAAAGATGGTTGGGAGAATGAGTATGGATAGGGATCTGAAAGATTTGAATGGACTACAAAGTTTAAGTCACAGAGTATGATGTCCTGTAACTTTGAGAGATCTGAATAGACCTTGACAAACTTCCCATTCGGCTATAAGAGTGTACTTCCTACACTGGAGACTGCATCCCAATAACCATTTTAACAGATGCTGAGGGATGTGAACCCATTTTGGCCTCCAAGGTATCATGTGACAATGAATCATGCAGTTTAATTATTTATAATATGAAAATAATCTCTCTAGAGAGAAAGCAATAGTTTCAGTGAATTGTAAGGCAGCTTGCTTAGTCACCCTGTGAATCATGTTGCAATGTCTGGGACATGGCAAGTACCCCAGACAGTGATACCATTAGAAACTATCCAGTTCTACTTTCTTGCTCTAAGTATCTCACTGAAGTGTGATCTTGCTAAGTTTTTCATACCAACAAATCTGACCAAATAACTTGAATTCTTATTCCCTGACAGAGTAGCAGGCGTGAATTCCCAGTGGTATAAAGAGATCAGGACAATCCCTTCAGAGTTCCTGGTGTGATCCTTTAATGTGTCTTGCAGCAGGCAGTGAGGAGGCATTTGTAGGGCCTAAAGTTTTTCCAGATACACTTGCTGAACAAATGAGTCCCTGTGAGGGGCTGAGAGAAGTGGCAGATCCCTGCACAGCTGTATCCAGGACATGGTCTGCTGCAAAAGAAGCCATGCTGGGTGAGATGTTAAAAATCCCACTTCTCCATCTGAAGAAACCTGTCCTGTATTCAGATGGCCTTTACTCTTGACAGTTCTCTGCATCATCATATATGAGATGATGCATGTCCTTGCTGGTAAACTGACTGCAATAGTAATGGCAAAAAAGAAAGAACCTGATGGCAGACATCCTTCTTCCAGCAGACAGGAGGTTTGTGATGGGAAGTAAAAGTCCCATATCACTGAAAAATCCCATAATCACAGAATGAGATGAGCTGGAAGGGACCCTCAAGGATCACGGAGTCCAGCTTCTAGTCCCGCACAAGATGTCCCCAAGAGTCACACCATGTGCCTGAGAGCATTGGCCAAATGCTTCTTGAACTCTGTCAGGCTGGTGCTGTGACCATGTCCCTGGGGAGCCTCTTCCAGTGCCCAACCACCCCCTGGGTGAAGAAACTTTTCCTGATACCCAACCTAAACCTGCCCTGATGCAACTTCAGGCCATTCCTCAGCCAACAGCAAAAGACAAGTAGTTCCGTCCTAGATAAAAACAGGGTTTTTATCAGAATCTACTTGGGAAAAACAAGGGGAACTACAAAAGATTTTGATTAAAGGAACATAAAACAGCAGGGGGCAACAGAAAAGCAGAATCTATCAGAGAAGTAGCACTGCATCAGATCTGAGCTTCTTACAGAAATGATGCTGGCCTCACTTCAAGGCATCAGGCTCTTGAGAGAACACGGTGTCCAGGAACATTGTTTTCAATATTTTACTAATGGAATACTGTTTTAAAAGAGAAAAACTGCTTTGTAGACCTGAACAAAAGGAGGCCAAATTTGTTTGGACTAGCTGGTTCAAAAAATTACTTTACAAGCACTTTTACTTCCTACTTTATAAAAACTACTGGATCTACTTGAAGGTTTTCGTAGCTAGGATTTTTTGTCCAAACTTCAACCCTAACGAGTTATTTATATCATAAAATATATATTTATCTTCAGGAAAAAAAAAAAATTAAAAATAAATCAGAGCTATTACACCATAAAGAGAGCATCACTGTCCTCCTTGTAGAGCCTGAAGCCTAGGGGAGGTTGTTTCAGGGAGATCACAACACTTGGATTTAAAAGCAGTATTCAGAGGGGAAATCAGAGTGAATCATATGCCTATGGAAAAGGATGTACCAGCATAGATAGGGCTATCACCATTTTTCAAGAGGAAGAGGAAATGTATCAGTAAGGTGGCAAATAACAGTTCTCACAGCAGCGTGGCAAACCAGCTGTTGGAGGTACCCATTTAAACAGCTGGTTTTTGTCACTGGCTACTATGGTGTCCCTAATATAGGGGACAAAACTGCTCCTGACTTTTAGTGCATTTTAGTCAGGTGAAAATATTTTTTTAATCTCAAGATAAATATACCTTCTCACACTAACAGAACTTCTGTTTCCATTCTTTTATAGCTGTAAACCAGGTTAAGATTTATTTAAAGACATAGGTATAGTATTTGATTGCAATTGTCTCTAAGGCTTTCACAAAAGGGACCGTAAAATGTGTCTTCAAGGATAGCAGGCTAGCTCAGTTCAAAAATATTAGTTTGGGATAAAAGAGACATGGCTTAATTTACAACTTCTACCTCCTGGGTGACATGGAGCAAATATTGCAATAATACTTATACTGAAATGGTAATTAAAGGCATTCTGTCCTCTTGAGAAACATGATGTTTCTCTGGAAAATGAAAGTAAAGGTTGTAATGTCTTAGATACCATCACAAACACTTTGCATAAACTGAACACTTCACAGCCTGGGCATTTGGAACTGCTCCTGGTTCACTGAGCCAAGTGAGCATTTGTCTTCAGTTTTGCAACTGACATGCTATGGTGTTGGCAAAGGCAGAGCAGAGCACAGGCCTCTCCAGGCAGCAGTAAGCCAGCACCCCATCCTAATATTTTTGCTTAAAAAAAATTCAAAAAACTAAGAAAAAAATATTTTTTTTCAAGCAGCTTATCTATAACTAGTTGAAGAACTAAAGACTTTGAAGATGTGTTGGTTCAACTGCCTTATATAACATTATATAAGATTGAAACTACCTTACATTAATACAGAGAAAGTATTTTTAGGCAGCATGATTCACTACATAACTATGACAACACACTTCAAACAACTGAAAATAAACCAATATTCCTATAAACTATTTCAAAAAAGAGCAGAATTCAGGTTTTCTATAGCAGACATTACAACTCAGCAGGGCCCATACTAGCTCACAGACAACTCTCCCTACCCTGAGACACTCCATAAGTGTCTGTATTTAAGCTCTGTTCCTGCCTGCTGGTCTCAAAACCAATGCCAAACTTCTTTAGCCTATTTGTGACCTGTACCTAAAAACCACACAGAAATAAATTTGCAGCATTCATGGTTCGTCTAAAGTATAATTGCTTCTGCTTATTAGGGAGAAAAATGTTTTTTTCTATTTGCATGAAAACAAAATAAGATAATATCAGTTAGGGATGCTAACTGTAGCTGACAGTGCAAAGGAATAAAGCAAGATCCTTGTCTCCATAAATATGTAAAACCACAGAGGACAAAGAGGAAGACAGTCTGATTTTTATCAGTGCAAGAGAGCATTTATTCTGCCAGGATTTTACATCTCCCCTCTCTAAGGAAATGACTCCTTTTGTTTGTTACACTGAATGCCTGGCACAGCAGCATGTGCTCCCCAGCCTCATGTTCTTGAAAACAGTTTACGTGCTCATCAGAAGAGTGAGAGAAACATGAGAACAGCCACAGGGACAGGAAATGGCATTTAGTCCTGCAAAGCCCCCACACACCCCAGCAGAGCTATGAAACCAAATAAGCAGCTCTGGACTGGCTTCCTCACAAAGCCATAACCCTAGGGAGAAGCACAGCCAATTCCATCCCTTCGAAAAGAGGATGTCTTGCTTCTTTCTGTGTCCTTGTGACATTGTTCAAGAAAAAAATCCTTGAGAGCAGGTCATTTGCCAGTGTGCTCCCATACTGTAAAACTCCCATATTTTGGATCTGTATTATCGCACTTTGTCACTTTTCCTGGAATAAAATTTAATTTCTATTGCACTATGTAAATAAAAATGGATTATTTGGGGAAAGTTTTTGTAAAAACAAAAGAATCATTAGTTACAGTCAACCAAGAATTCATTTGTCCAAATTTAATATTCTAGTTAACTTAAAATTACATACCTGAACCTAAACCTGTACTTTTATATTCCCTTTGAAGTAATAAGGGATAACTACATTTAAACATCAATTCAGACTATCGTAAAATAAGAGTTAAATCTGAGTATTCCTCTGTAGGTGTGTATATCTCTCAAAAGGCAGTATAGTTTAGGAATACTAACTTGGAATTTTATGTCTAATTTTTAGAGTCTTACATTTTGGCAGATGGATCCCACCATGTGTATGCTAATCTAATGTATCTGTGAAAGGCACTATTAAGACAACAACTTGGATGAAAGAGAATTTAAAGAAGCTGATGATAGTGCAGTTCCCATTACAGCAATGTTTTTTCTCCTGCAATTATTATACCCATAATAAATTTTTCTTAGTGATACCTCCTGAAATGAAGTGCACATGCACCTGGGACCACCAGCTGAGCTGTACAGCCTGTAAGCTTTTATGTGAAATGGCTGAAGCATCAGATACAACATCTTTACAGCACCCTTTTAGCATGCTTTTATGGCCTAAAGAGCCTACGATACAACCTGAAAAAGAATGTGTGGCAGTATTGATGACAATGGCTTTTATCTTCCCTGCACTCAAACATCTTGGTTTTAGACATTCATAAACAAATCTCAATGAATAAACTATAGAAATAAAAAGGAAAGCATGTAATACATTAAATTGTCTGTAAAACATTAGAGAACATTATCTCAAAACCTAGAAAAGGGAGTTGTAATCCAAATCCTATGGTTCTCAAGTTCTGTGTTTCTACTGCATCTAAATCTGAATCCAAAATTATTCCTAATTCTAATTCTAAATCTAAATAAAAATATTCCATTGTCCAATTAAAAATTAAAGATTGTCATATATACTAGTATTAATCTTAAGAATCTCACTGCCATTATTTTGAAAGAAACTGTGAGAGAGGAGTAGAATGTAATTTTGCACTATTTAATAAGACTACAAAAACCAAAGATTATGGCACCATTTCGTAGAGAGACCCAAAGTTCATTTCTATTATATAGATCAACATTACTGGCCTCAGGCATAGACACAAGGAACCAGCATTGTTCATTTCAAAAGAAAGAAGATTGGTATTCCTGGTATTCCTGAAGATCAGAGTCATGTACCTGGAATGTTAAAATACGCAAGACACATTATTTATACAGCATACCATGTGCAAGGGAAGTCCCAGCTCTGGTCCTGACGCCAGACACTGCTGACACCACTGCCAATGAAGATCTGAAGGCAGCAGCATTCAATAGATACATGAGCTCCTTGTCTCAGGAGAAAATTGGAAGATGTATTTAAATTTTCCAGTCTTCATAGAATAGCTCCTAGCTTCTTGACAAGCCTGAAAAATTTAAACTTTGTGCCTATTAAAAGCTTACTGTTAAAGCTAAATATTCTCAAACTGGGAGAACTGCAAGCATCTTGCACCTAAGGGTATCAAAACCATTAGAGTCTCTCTCCCTGCACAGTCTCCCATCATGTGGCCCCAACAGCAATTAGAGAAAAAAGTAGGGCAAGCTGACCTAAGACTGAAGAATTGGTAAATATCTGTTCTCAGGAAACTAAACCAAGCCTTTGGGCCTAAGTCAGTTTCAGACTGGGAAACTTTAAATGTCTCCATGTAGGTGTCTATAGATGTCTAAAATCCTATTACAGGCAATGAAGCCCAGAAAGCACTTCAGCTCACGGTAAAACAGACTTCTAGAGGATGAGTCAGCTGCCCACACGTAGGTTTGCAGAGGCATTTGATGTGTCTCTAGGCATGCTTGGTGTCACATGGACTTCAGGGAGACTACTGCCCTTCTAGAGCAGCACCAGATGAGATTGCTGAGGACAGGGCAAGTGGCAATAATGTTCTGTCTAGTGAATGAATCATATCCTTCATGATGGTCAGCTGAATTCCACCTCACATCACCACCAATTCTGAATTCTCCTCCACAGACACCACTGGGCACTAAATTTATCAGTCTAGATTGATCTGTCTTAATCTCAAAATGAATCCCATCTGTCAGAAATATTCAAGGAGAAACTGATGCCACAGTTACATGAAGCCAGTTTTTTTCTTCAATGTAAAAAGAAACACAGAAAAAAACATTGTGCATCATGGTAATGAATGAGTGCAATGTGATAGCTTGTAGGGCAAATGGTATCAAACAGGAGGAGGAAGGTGCTGTTGCCTCTCCACATACCATCTGCAAAAGCTTTTGGAGCTCTGTTGTCAACATTTTTAAAGAAGGTAGTGACAAGTGGGGAAGGATTTTGTAGACAGCTATTTGCAGAGATCTGGTCACAGTCTAAAAAAAAATAATAAAAGGCATGGGAGATATTCTCATGCATTGCTGTCAATTTCCACACCTGTTCACATGGAAAGAAATTTCTGCCAGCAAAATTCTGTAAAGTATCAGAAAAATATTCAGAGAGATGCCTTTCAGATGTTTAAGGACTGCTAATTTCTGTTTTCCCTTAATAAAGAGAAGCTCTCATAGAGGTAGGGAATTTCAAGCCTAGGCTTGCCTGGCTTTTTCACAGAGATGCCCTAGGTTGATTCATTCTGCTGCTGAACAAGCAGTTTCCTGCAGGAGGTCAGAGCAGAAGAGCAAATCCCCCTCCTGTAGCTGTGATACTTATGACACTATTTAGTGGTGCTAACACATCAAAGTGTAACCCCCAGAAATGTCCCCAGGCTCTGCATGAAACCTCAGAGACCTTGGGGAATGCACTGAGAGAGAAAAGGCAAAGTCTGCCTTTTAGGAGAGAGTACACTGTGGCAATTAGCACAGAGCTTTGCTGAGGTGCATCTTGGTAGCAGTGCTTTCCTTTCATCTTTAACTAAATAGCCAGTCACCCCCAAGGCCACATGAGAAGTACAGCTAGTAACACATCCCAGTGTTTATCACCAGAAATTGTTAATAAGACTGAAGGTTTCCTATAGGGGACCTGAGGAAACGTTCCATTACTAAAAAATTTCCATTCCATTACTACAAAGTTAAAACAAACCTGTATCATTTAAGGAAGTTCTGTCAGTGTAAAAGCAGATGCTCTAGAATGAAACCCACTAATAAACTGTCTCTGATTAAACAGTATAACTTAGAGAAGGATGGTCTCCTCACAAGCTGAGGAATTATTTCCTTTTTGTGCAGTGAAAGAAAGGTAACAAGGAGCTGCTGTAATCTCGTCCATTTCCCACAACAGTGATTGCAAATTTGCTGCAAAATTTATGGGAATCTCTGAGGGAATCAAAGGGGATTTGGAAGGAAAACATTGTACGTATAAAGTAATATAATAATTATCAGTTTCAACTCAATATAATTACAAATGAGCTTCCACCAGCTACTAATTATCTTCTTGGTTACAGAGGCCATATTTTATTTAAATGAAGTGGAATGAAGTGTTGGTGAAAGCTGTATAAGTAGTACTAACGAGAGAACACATTAGAGGGGATATATTTGTCTTTTAGGTCCTTGGATTAAGGGTTTTTAAAAGTACTGAAAGAAAAAGTACAAAGAAATAGAGCATCCTCCTGAGCATCTGAGGGACCCCAGGTCTAGCTCAGACAGAAATTTACTTTCCTTGAATGTGTGACAAACAGTACATGTGAAGTTCATTTGTGATAGAGCTAGTTGCTCTTGAATTCTTTCGGAAAAAAGAAACCCAAAACAAAACAGAAAACCAGACATATCCCTCTTGGGTCACATCCCTCTCACCTGTCTTCATGGTAACCTTCAGCAATTTCTTCACTCATGAAGGTAAGCACATCTTTGCTGGCTGTTTAGATGCCTAAGTTATGTGGGAGTAAGAATTTACCCAACTTTAATTTAAGGAACTTACAAAGCATTCCATGAGCTGAAGTCAGACCTTTTCCCCCCACAGGAATGTATAAACCCATCTCTGTCAAATCAATGTTATGCTATATTTAACTCTGAAAACTAATTAGCATTCATAATCCTGGTTACTGTGATAAAGACTAAGGATGAAACAGAGCAAGATGAGGTAACCTGCAGCCCTTGCTAAAAAACTGCACCCTAAATAGGCAAGGCAGAAGAGTGTGATAACACTCATCACTGAGGTGATCCACAACTCTCACTTCTGTGTTGGAAGACAAAGCTCATGGAAATAGAGGAGAAGGAAAGAGGTGTGGTGGAAAGGAAGTCAGGGAAGGAAGAAGGTATGCAAGGAAAGTGTATGCAAGGAAAGAAGTTGCAAGGATACCATTTTTCCAATAAGTTGCAAAGTATATTGGGTTAATGTTGGACTTAGTGCTTCAGATATAAATCCACAGTGAAATTAAAGCATTGAAAGATGTAGACAGAAATACCAGAATGATCACAGACAGTTAAAGTCTTGTAAGAATAGCATATCTTTTGACATTTAAATGTCAAAATTATTTTATGACAACAAGAGTAGCTGTCAAGTGCAAATGCACTGAGCTTTCCATTCACCTTTCAAGAAGCAATTTAATCTGTAGTTTTAGTATTTTTCCCTTTTTAGACACGGGGCCTATGTTTTGTTTATGGGGTTTGTAATTCATATTCAACGTGTCATTCGTACCACGAAACATTCATTTAATAAATTGTGTTAATTATTATTCCCAGCAAGAAGAATTTTCTTAGGATCAGGGCTACAGTGGCTAAGCACTCATTGTCTTACTGTGAGATATTCACTACTCCAAGCAGATTTTCAGCTGAAGTCACAAAGCCCTGCCATGAAGTCCACTAGCAGGCTGCACTCTGGAGTCCAGCACAGCAATAGCAATCTGACAGGCACGAAAACCTTGTTGCATGTCTCACAGTGCAGGCATCACAGTTAAAAAAACACAGACACAAACACAGTATACAAACCTTTATATACATACAGTCTCCTTATTATAGCATAATGAATGTACTTTATCTGTATTTGCAGCTGGTTGAGCTTACTCATAATTATCTGGCTCATTTCTTGTACATCACACTGAATATATAAATGTAATATCCAGAGAAGTAGCAGAGTGATAAAAACACCAACATAATTCCTATGAAAACAAAAAAAGTAGAAGGCAATATTACTGTGTTGATGAAGATTCCAAGTTGAAGAGCATCTATTTTTTGGAACGTTTCTTTCTTTTTTTTTTTTTCTGAAAGAGGAATAGACATTTGGCTTTAACCCTCCGCTATTACAGCCTGTTTTATTACACACATAAAATAATTTTTCAGTATTTAGATATCTGAACATTAAGCACCAGATGCTCAACACTCTATATTTTATAGGAAATCTGAACTTTTTTAGTATCTCTGGTGAAATTCAGTAAAAATAAAAGCAGGATTGTTTTTGCAGTTTCTCTGGATAGCAACCTCGAGCATGCCTCTTGAGTACGGACTACATTTCCATATGTGATTAAAATGATAGGTGTCTTGTGGTTTATAAAATCCAATCCTATTTACTTAGCTGTATTTTAATTAAATGTGCTTTGCAGTCAAACTCTCTGTGGCACTTGTATGAAGACTGCTATAAAACTAAAATGAATGACTGAACGTAATATTTGGTACGGATTGCAGAAATGCATTTTAATGTTTTTAAAGCATGCTCATAAAACTTCTCTTGGACAGGCTAAAAATTCAAATTTCCTGAGGAGAAGAAAGTTTTTTTCATTATTTATCCAGACTGACATACGATTAGTTGTTACAGTCTACCCAGAAAATTAAAAAACTCTTTTATGCTACTATTTCTTCTCTGAGTTTCAGGAATTTCTACCTTACAGCTGTTTTCATCAACCATAGCAGAGCAGGTTATAAATGAGTCTCCTCTCCCTGCTCACAGATTTGCAATTGTGGAGGCCATGTCACAGGAACGAAGGACTTGGAGCACCGGGCATTTGAATTCTGCCTATTTTTGAGCCATGTGTACATCTTACATCTGGAAACACAAACACCCTTAAATTACTAGATGACATTGGATAGGAGATATATAATTATCTGGAAGTATATTCTGTACTTTGTTCTTTTATTGTTCTTATGCCCATGACTGGAACATGCAGAGCCTCAATTTCGATCCCATTCAGATAATGCCTCTACCAACACAAAAACAAAAGATGGTCTCTGGCCATAGCAGTATATGGTCTCAACAAGAGATTATAGAGAGATACAGGGTGATGCTTAGGTTATGCCAGAAGGAATTATGGGCAGTAAAGTAGTCACTCTAAAAATATGTATCCACTCGAGAATGAAGTGGGCAGTGGTCTCCAAAATTACCCTTCCTCTCTAGTGACTGCAAAAGGAACCTGGGAATTTGAGAACCAGAGATCCACCCTACAGATAAGAGGGGAATCCCAAGGAGTCAGAATAACTATTGTCAGTTTTCTCTGAGAATAACAAAGGTAAGGCTTAAAGAAAGCTGTTTGCCAGAAAAGAGGGCAAAGGAGTGGTTTTGGGTATATTTACATGGAGCTGATTTGGTAAGATTGACACCACACTGTGATACTTGGTCAGGGACTTCCTATTAATGCAATACTGCAATCAATGACTTTGCAATGTACTTTTTAAAAATACATAAATCAATTTTGTCATCATCTTCTGCAGGAATAAAACAATGCTTTGTATATGGTAGAAACTTTAGCAAGTTGCAGGAGCAAAATCTACAGCTGCTACTTCACTTTGTGAGTCAACTTTCATGACTCATTGCAAACCCTGTATTATACTGCAGCTGGGAGCAGTGAACATAAGGTTCATGATCTTTCTGGTGGCCTCTTTCCTTTCTAAACCACAATTTTCCATGTGATCCTGTGTGTGTTTGTAGTATGTCAACTACACAGTGGACTAAACCCACTGTTGACCCAGATCACTGGTCTCCCTGAATATTTGCTGTAAGTGCAGTCAAAGGTTGTATTATGGTCTGATAATAGTTCTTGCTCATACAATGCAAAATGATTAGGCACGGTGGGACTGATCAAGGTGCAGCAAAATCCACCATCATCTTAAGTTTGCCTCTTTCTAAGCTGCTTGAGTGCTTTGAGCCTCAGCTGCAGCTGTAACAGTAGCTCACAGGACACATAAAAATGTGTGGATCAGGCAGCAGATCATTTATGCCTATTTTTCACCTCTACAGTATAGTTAAGCACACATTCTTTGCTGCTTGTCTGGATATCTGCTTTTAGCACAGATCTTCTCTTGCAGAATAGGGATCATATCAGCTTCTTTGTCGCCTTCCTTTTGTATCCAGATTACAGAAAGAGAAACAAATTTGCACACACATACTTCAGTGAGTGTTGAGAAACACCTTCAGTGATTTTTTGTGTGCTTTTAGAAGTTTCAGCTCCTCCTGTTAGTTTTAGTATTAAAGCAGCAAAATACTTAAGTTGAAGAAGGAAACTGTGTTCTGTGTTGTGAACCGAAGTGTAAGCTCTTCACTCTTACACTTGTGATGAGCATAGTAGTCTAACCATTGAAATTACCCATTTACTGCACTTTAAATTTCCACAATACATCCAAATAGAGCATGGGACACTGTAAAGTCATGAGGGAAATGGTATAGCTGTTGTAAAGCCATACTTTAAAAAATAGCAGACTACGTGCTACTAATCGCAGGAGAGGTGAGTATTTCTTAGCACACATTTTTAACAAGTTCAACTCATTGTGTAGGCACTGCTTGAGCTGCCTACATGTTCTTTGTCTGTGTACAAATCTTCAGATTTTAAAACAGAAAGTATTTTTACTTGTTGCATTATGCTGTCTTGTAAAGAAAACAGTGAACTTTGACAAGATTAAATTTTGTGGTTTAAGGGCATAAACAGAAGATAAATGTCCAGCCAAAAGGGAGAGACAGGGAGAGCTCTGCCTGTTTTCCATTGATGAACAAGGGGATGCTGGCCAAAAGAAGGCAGCCTTTGAAGGATAAGCTTCTGCTCTACAAACAGCATTCTTCTCTCAATAAATAGGCCAGTATTTAATTGTCAAGGATAGCAAAGAATACAAATTTAATCTTTCATTATCTTGTTCCGCACATCCTGGTTAATTTTGCACTTGGATGGGTTTCAAAGGATTGTGAATGGGTGAATCTTCTGCAGTTGTCTTTTGTAATGTTGCATTACCAGTGCTCTTTCCAGGAAAAACAGCATCCCACCGAGTCACAAGAAATGCTCAAAGCAAGAATAATGATGTTCTGTTTTAGAAAAGTACCCTCATAACAGATTGAAAATGGCACAATATTGATGAGCTATGTGAAAGCCATTGCTTATATGCTCAGCTGATAGAAACTGTGGCTGTTTTACTGAATAGAACTGGACAGAACAAGGTTTGCAGGAAATCAGAGTCTGGTCTGTGATTGCATTCTTTAGCTACTGATCATGAATTTAAGATCATTTTCAGACATCCAATAATAAACAGCTAAGCATTCCTGACTCCTGATATTTGCAGCTACTACAGCAATAAAATCCTGCAACATGCTGCAATGTCAACATAACACAATTGTTTCCATCTCCTTGATTTCTTTTACCATTGAACTTTGAAGAAGAGCTAGCTACAGCATGTGACATGCAACATCTCTATTGCTTAAGATTGGTATGTCATTATCAATTATTAAATACAAAAAAGCTTGGTGCCAGTCCCTGGCACATATAAAAATAATAGTGGCATATAAAGCTCAATATTATAGTGTGTTTTTTTCCTGTTTTTTTATCAGTTCTCTGTAACTTAATACAATTGTAGGGTATTTAATGAATGGGGGATATTTGAGGCAAATAATTTTATCAGTTCAGTTCTTTCTGGTGTGTCATTTGGGGAAAGGAATGGAATTGGTCTACCTGGTGGCTGGACACTCTTGCTGTGATTTGATGCCTCCACAGCTGAGTTCTCACCAGTGCTGATGATTGTCACCATTGGTGGAGAGGAGCAGTTCTGCAGCCTCGTGGAGAAACAGCTGGACAGTGGTGCAGGACATAGTGTCTTTTTAGCCAACTCAGTCATCCCTGGGGGCAGGAAAGGAGCAGGAAAGGGACAGAAAGGGCAGTTTGGATGGAATAATGGAAAGGTCAGGAGCAATAGACTGGGGTTTTAGGCAGGGGATCTAGAACAGAAAAGATACAAAAAATACAAACCACTTACCTACTTCCTGCTGCAAGGAGTATGTGCAGAAAGCTTCCTCCCTTCCGTTTCCTTCCACTTCTGAAAAAAATCTCAGCCACCATTTGCCTCTATTTGTCTGTGCTCAGCTGCCAGGCCAGAGACTCCAGCTGAGCATTGTATATCCTGCAGCTTTAGTGAGACTGAGCAACTTCAGGCGTGCTGCCTCCCCTTCTCGGTAGAGCAAGTGACACTGTCTATCCATCAGCCACACTCCCCAAGTGTGAATTAGTCTGCCTTCACTGCACACTCTCTTACAATCTGCTGGGTATCATATGCCCTTATTGTAGTTCGAGCACTGAGTATGTTTCATATACCCACACAGTTTATTTCTTTTGTTCCTATTAAATATATATATATATA
>WBNO01025724.1:0-60240 GCA_013400575.1 Peucedramus taeniatus | reverse complement strand
GCGGGGCATTGTAGCTTGAGAAATTATGCATTATTATTTCTATTAGGTTCAGCAAAATACTTGGTAAGAGGTTTGCTCCAGAGAGTATCTCTGTGGCTGCTGCTTCTTTCTTTTAAGCTGAAGAAGCCATGCCACTGAGAAAAAAAGAACCTTTTGAAAAAAGATAAAAATGCTGATGATGTCTGTGTTACCATCTGTGCTTGGTCAGGTTAAATTTATGATTATCAATGACTTGGCTCTCCGTAAAGGCCAACCGATAAACAAGAGACCACCAAGTTCAAGGACTGAAAGTGTGCTTGTATGAATTGATTAGAAAAAAAGACATAAGTGCATTTGTTACTCTTAGTCATTACTCTGACCTCTAAAAACAATATTCCTGTGGATGAAAATGAATCTTTTTTTTGCCTTGCTGTTTGTATAACAACATCAGCATACCTATTTCCTGATTAAAGACCTGCTTTTTTCAGACACAGTGATGAGAAGAAAAAAAAAGCTTTTCTTTTTGTCTTTAGGAGGTATAGGAAAAACTATACTACAATATGAAAATCCAGCTGAAATACTGTCATCCAAGAACTCCAGAGTTTAGTTTTATGTACTCCCCATATCCACTTGCTATTAGTTTTGTGAAGAAATACAATGTTTTGAAGAAGTTCTTCTTGCTTCCACAGAGCAGAATTTGTCACCCAGGTTTAGGGTGCAGCGAATTAAATGAATTTCTATTTATTGTCTAAGTGCCATTTCTGAAAACAAAGCTGTATTGCAGGGCAGTTGAACAGTCACTTTCTCGCCCCTGTGCTGTTCTGCTTTGCAATTTGCACCTTCTTCTGCCACCTTCCAGGACAAACTTTACAGATGCTGCCCTGTGGGTGCTTCTTTTTTTGGAGGAATACCAGGACTGATGCTTCCAGAGCACTATAAAACATAGCAAGGAAGCTGGTATGTCATGAATCATGTTACTACTTGGATCTGGTAGCTTCTGAGCTGTTCTTTCCTCTGCTTTTTCTCAGAGACAAAAGTGAATTAACCTCATGAAAGATGTGCTTAGTTTCCTCATGGTATTTTCCACCAGGAATCTTAGGGCTCAGGCTTGTTTCATTCCTTTTGGAATTCTGGTTAAGGATATGGAAGCTCTTTGAAAAACTTGTGGTATCCTATGTTTTATTCTTGTTTAGTATTAATTTATTTAGGAATAGGAATTTTTTTCTGCCTTAATGCAGTTTAAAAAGGAAAATCAGAAAATGTATTGTCACCACTTTCTCAGTTTGAGGGTGATCTCTCCTGTTCCCACACCAAACTCTAATTCTCTATATATTTGAAGAAGATGGACAGGCTGAGCCTCTAGCAACAAACACCTGACTAAAAATTATGTGGGGGTTTTATGGTTCAAGTCTAATATAAAAACATCCTAGATTTGGACTTACTTTAAAGAACAGGCAAGAATCTTACAAAATATACATGACCACAGGTCCTATGTTAAAATGACCCTTATGCATGCTAGCACTAAAAACGGCTAGAAGATTAAAAAAATAACTCACCCTGAAACAAAAGCAAGCATAGATGTGATCTGCAGATCTTTTAGTACTGGATATCCCCTGGCTATGGACTGCATCTTTAAAAGGAAGGGTGTTTGTTCCCCTCATTGCTGAGGCAGCAAAGGGTTTATGTTTGGATTTGAGTAAGAGCCCACTATATTACAACAGAGATCTTACTTTTCTTGCACTCATTTCCATTCCTGTTTTTCCTGTTGTCCTCCAGCATCTCACTTGCTTTCATTCTGTGATTGAGCTGGGACATATAAATGGTTTGGTTTTTTTGTTTTGTTTTGTTTTTTTTCTCTGCATAGCTTCATTTTAACTTTTTTTGCATTCACATAGTTACCAGTGTTACAAGTAGGATGGGGAAAGGAAAGCATGTTTCTGACAAGTCCATTGGCCTTGTTTTTATTTGGTGGCACTCATAGCTAAAATCAGATCTGTCACTGATGTCAGCACTTTACTTAAAGCTGCCTGGGTTTCTACACCACTGTTTTCATCCTCAGAGTTGTAAATCAATACCCTTTTATCTAAACATAAAAGGCTGGGAAGCTTATGTTGAGGATGTCTTCCCTTGTGCCTCGCTTCATTCAGTTCAGCTGCTAAATCCGGTCTAAGGAAATCAAAAGCGATACTGAATTGACATTTAATAGCTCTCCTCAAGACTGCCAGAAAGTAATTTCTCAGAAAGTTTGAGGTTTGAACAAACTTTTCATTGTACTGGTCTATTATTAGCATTCCACTTAGCATATGCAAGTAGCTTTTTGAAAGCACATAATAGCTGAACCAGGAATTCTAAATGCTTCTGCCTTAATTAAATTGAATTTTCTGAGGAATAATAAAAAATATTCAAAGGAATATGGAAGAGGAAGAAATACTGTTGAGGAATTCTGAGGAACAAATGTGTTTTATCAACTGTACCAGTTTTGACCATACGGAGTAAACTGCAACTAGACTAAAGCGTAGTTGCCTCCAATTTTTGCAAAAATCAATTTTTAAGCTTTTCAGTGTCTTGTTAGTTCACTTCTACAGGATAGTACTTAATGGTGTGTCTCTTTAAGTTGCTATTGCACAGTAAGAATTAGTGGTTTCTTCCAAGGTGCCAGGAATCCTAGTGTCTATCAATCAGCTGTTACAAACATGTGCTTTCTTTTAATTGATTCTGTAAGGCAGTAATGAGGTTTGTATTCAGAATTTTGCAACATATTGGAAAATTAAAATGTATAGGAAATATTAAATTGCTGTTTTGCTTGAGTATAAAGTAAATAGCAGTGTCTCTGCCAGTTGGACTAAACTAAGGAGACTTCCTGAAAAAGTCAAGCTTTTCCTGTGTAATTTCTGTTATAATGTGGGGACTTGGTCATTAGCTAACTCATGTCTTCAGCATTTGAGCAGTAAGTGCTGGGAGTGCTGTAATGTCTGGGAACTGAGCTCCTTGGACAGAAGGAAACCTTATGGCTGATTGTTTGCCATACAGAGGCAGCTTATCACAAATGGTTAGTGACACTTTCCGAATGTTTTCAGCTGGGAAAGCTTTGATATGGCTTGCAGTAGTAACATTTTATCCTGAGGAATGTGGGTATATGGGAAAAGTGTTACTCTCACAAAAAACTTCACACAAGAAGAAACCTGGCATGACTAGTGAAGCCTAGGTTCCATTTACTCAGGAATTATCTCAGTATAGCTGAAAGCTGACCTACTATTTTGTGCTTTTAGATTTTATTTATTAAAAATCCCCAAACTTCTTAGATGTGACATAGCTTTCTGTTTACTAGTTTAGGTAGAATTTAAGTAAAACTAGAATTATCATTCATATACAGAACTTTTCATGCAGAAAAGTCAAAGAAATTATACTGTGAAAAATAAGATTGAAATTTAATGAACAACTGTTACAAACACATTTCTTGTGCAAGTCCTACAGCACTTAATATCTGATATCTGCTGCACACCAGTAATTAATGAAGCTTGGTAGAAGTGTGATTTTAAAGTAATGAGCCACTTGGGAGAAAAAAAGCTGTTTTGGTTAATTGCACCTTTGCAATTGGAATTTACTGAAAAGCATGGCAATTTAACATACATATAGAAATGGTTAGGTTTTCTGCTCTCAACAGTGGTGTAGAAGTGATTTTCCATTCAAATGCAAAAATAATCAAGTATTTGTGAGATAACCTAAATTTTGTAATTTAGGTTTTAATAGCAGCAGGAACTAAAACCACTCCAAATCATTTTGCCCAAAATTGTCAGTCCAACTTTCATTCCAACTCAGAACAACTAGAGTTCTAAAAGGTCCTAATAAAGATTTTCCTGGTTTTTATTTTATTAACTTTTAAATCTATGTAAAATAAACAAAAAGTGTATTTTAGATATTCTGTGTTTTATTTTGCAAATTGGTTATTTGGCACTAAAGCACCTGTATTGAGAAAATCTTGGCCTAAAACTCAGCAGAAGTTCCTTGGCCTTCAAGGAAAGAAAGTGTGTTGTCTTGCCAAGAAATGTGTAATGAACCATCACCACTCTTTATTTTTTAGGGTTTTTAAGAATAATTTTATAGGAAAAATTCTTTGAGAACTACAAGGGGAAAGAAAAAATGCAGAAATAAATACATTCTATTTCTATAAAGACAAATTGCATGTGTATTTCACGGTATTTTGTTGCAATAAAAAAAATCTACCTTGCTTCTTCCTGTTTCCAAAGGAATGGTGACATTGTCTTTGATTTTAATCTTAGCAGTGATGTGGACACTGAGAGTTTCTGGCAGTTGAATTCTCTCTGTGACAGGTCTGTGGATTAAACCAGCCAATAAAACAGGGAGGTGGGCTAGTTGACTTTTCTTTGCATGAATGCAATTTAAAACTATAGTGGTTTTCAAAATGTCATTTCCTGATTAGTGCCCAGTTATATTAACATCACTGTGGTGTGGACTTGCTGTTTGTACTGATTACAAATATATTAAGACTCAGTAACATAGCATCTGTTTTACTGCAACTTATTAAGTGTATGTATTGCAAAAAATGCAGTGTGTTGCATGGCAGAAGTGAACATGTAAATACAGGTGGTATTAAATACAATATGAATCATAACAGAAAGAATATCTGTATGTGTAATAGTTCTTATCATGGAACTAAGATATTGAAGGTAAACATGATAACCTGTGTTCAGCCTAGCAGATCAGTAGATAAATCCTTAGCTGACTCATGAAGCTCAGATGTCAGTGATTGTCACAGCTTCCATATCAGCTTGAATAAATTATCATAACTTTTATATTTTAGTAAAATATACTTACTGAAACCTGTTCTGGATAGCCAGAACTGATGCCTTGTCAAGGCTGACCTAGAACAGAGGCTAGATGGAGTTAAAGAATAAAGTAGGGATTTATTAAAAGTCCTCAATGGATCCACCTTGGGCAGCACAAGAGCCCAGCCAGGGCTACACCCAAAATGGTCACAAAATGGACAACTGGTCACAAGGCCTCTCACTTTTATAAGTTCTGCTCTATTAACATATTGGAGTTAATTGTCCAATTATAGCTTTAGTTTATGAAGTCACATCCTTCTTGTTTTTCTCTCTTCAGTCCGTGTTGTTTATGCTCTTGGGCCTGAAATTTGGATTAGTTGTCCTTGTTCCCAATCTACAAAAGGAATTGTTTTGTCTAGTTTCTTTGTAAACAGAACTTACCATCCCTTAATATGAAGCTCAGAACTACACACTAAAGTATTACAGAAACTGAAAAATATAAAAGCTAAAACCTAAGACATCAATATCACTTCCATGACAGAAAAGAACTTTATGGAGCTGTGAGATAAAAGTACAAAAAATCTCAAATATTTTTGTTCTCCTTTATCAGTCTGAAATAACAAGCTATACAAGAGGAGGGGTTTAAAGGCTTTGCAGTCTCCTTTTACATTTGCATTAAGCTAAGACTTCACATTAATTTAAAGTAGGAGTTTATCACCTAGTTTACTACCAGCAGGGCATCTAGTCAGAACTAAGTGTTTAGGACAACCTCTGAGGTTTTAAGTTGCTCTAGGTGCTACTCCACCACTCTGAGGTGCCAGCCACAAGCAGAATGTGTCATTGCCCAGAGGGAGCTCTCAGCACTGCTTGTAATGGGAACCTTCAGAGCTACCTGATTGCTTGATGCCTGATGTTAGATGAGATTAAATTTATCTGGGGAGCTCAAGTGAAGTCTTTAGTCAACCTGTTGTTTTATTAGTGCTCTTCATACCTGAAAATTATTTTCAGGCATGAAATATACTTAAGTAGGTACTTCAGGAGTGTATCTGTCTATCTATCTAATCTATCTATCTATCTATCTATCTATATTTTACTGGTGTACTTGGAAATTCCAGAAATTCCTCAGAGATTTATTTGTTGGGACCGATTATATATCCTGACATGCTAATCAGTATTGTTGTTGTATTCATAGGACCATGTTGTCCTGAATATCAGTGCCTAACTGTCCCTTCCCACCAACATAATTCTCATGGTTTTCCGCTTCTCTGTGTAATGTAGTGGAGTCAGTAGAGTTTGTGAAGCATTTTCATGGCTATAGGGATGTTCGAATAACAGGAGAAGTTTATAAGTCTTATGATCCCAACTCTAAAGCAAGACCTGTTTGTCAGTGGTAATAGGAGTTTTTCAGCTCTCCTGAAGGAGGAATAGCTTTTAAAAAAATTGAAAAAAAAGAAGATTTTATTGGAAATTGTTTTGGAGAGGTCAAAAGTTAAATATCTTTGGATGCTTGAGAAATAGCATTTATCCATCTTGGATACCATGTTATGTGGAAGGTGTGCTTTACTCACATTGTGTGCTTTAGTAGGTGGGGGATTATTCTTAAACTCTTTTAAAATTAATTTCTCATTTTTCATGTTTAAATTTTGAATGTTATTGAAAGCAAAGGAAAAAAAATGCTTTATATTTTCTCCTGAAGAATTAAAAAGGTGTTTTTTAAACTTTTTAGCCCACCTAAATCTGCAGTAGATACACAGCAATGGATGGTTGCATAATAGCAATAACTAGCCTGAAGTTTTCTGAATATGTTTTACATGGTAGCTTTTCAAGCTGCAAGATAAGATCTAATACATAATCTTTATGCATATCAACACACAAATGCATGATGCACATCTTTGTATAAGCTCAGTTAAGAGACAGTAATTTTAAACTATTCAAAATAATAAGACTGTGTTTTTAATGTTTTATATGAGCAAAGCCATACTGTCTGAAACAGCAAAATCTAGAAGTCTCACAGACTTTGGGAGAAGCCCTTTTCTCTTGCTTCCCCCCATCACCTGCTTTCTTAGGAATGTACAGTAGTCTGTCCATGACGAGGAGAAGCTCACTCTGTGTCTTCCCAGCAGTGACAGCATCCCTGACGGCTTCTTACCTCAGAATCTGACACTTCTCAGCACAATTCTGTCTTTTCCTGGATGAAATTCCCAAATCTTTGTTCAAACAGTCTTCTGACATCTGATGACCTTTTCAATTTCCCATAAGTGAAGGGGAACTCTTAAGATGATTTTTCCTATTGTCAGAGATATTTTATTATTATTTGCAATATTTATGCTTTTTGCTGGAACAGACTTGGTTCTGTTTGAAGAAATTACTGCGTAAGTTCAAAAAGGTGCCATAGTCCTGCTTACAACACAGAAATCCAGTGCTGCTAGTGATGCTCTGACAGTGGACATGAGAGTGGGAATTACTAGAGCTAAAATGTTCAATGAGGTAAATAGAGCAATGCAAATCTCAAGGGCTTCTGAAATACAGAATATGCAAAGACGATTTTGAGAATATGTATTACATTGCTGCTTCCTCTCACGCCATCTACCAAACATCTCTTTCCTCTCTTCAGCTTCTAAAAATCAATTTGATGTGACTGCCTCCAGTTTGAAATTAGCATGATTTAATCTGGTACAGGAAAAATCTTTCTCTGTGGAAAAGGCCCAAATGGGACATCTAATGATAGCATATTCCCCAAGGAAAGCTGCCACCTTAGACAGTGTCCCTGTAGGAGGGAAAGTGAACAGCCACAATATTTCTTGTATAAAATGAGTGTGTGCATGTGTATGGTGACATGACACAATTCTTTGTGACAGCTCATTTTATTCTGGGTTCTTCACATGACAGATGAAATTATTTGTGTAATTATTCTTAGGTATAAGACCCAAAGTCAGTTCTGTTAATACTTGGATTGTTTGGCATAAAATACATTTAGGTATCTCATTTAAACATCCCTCTGGAAAAAAAGCTCTGGAAATCAGAAGTGATTGAGGGGATGAGCTCCAACTGTATTGCTTCTAGGCCCAGTAAAAAGGCAAGTATGAGGGGCTGATTTTCATTTCAAGTGTTTCATTTGAGGCGAAGTTTCATCCCAAGGCTTACATAACCAGACTAGTTTTTCTTGTAGTTGAATTAGCTCTTGTTTTACTTCTAAGTTAAATTAAGATCATTGTAATTTTATGCTAAGGAGTAGGAAAAGTTTATATTCTTGCTTTAGAACAAAAATGTACATTAACCATAACCAAAACTACTTACCATTGCAAGCCTTTATCACTGCTTAGCATTAGAAATAGATAAATTATATAATTTGACATACTGCTAAAGAAATTATTGTACATGTATCTATGCCTTATTATAAAATAATTGATGGGTTTATAATTTATTGTGAACGTAGAATATTTTAAAAATACACACTACAGTCAGTAGTTACTACAATTAGTAACTAAGTAAGAAAAATGTATGTAATCTCCTAAAGCTTGAAGGGGATTTGTTGCATCTGTATTTTTTATGTAGCAATAATGCCATTCTTATTATTCATTTAGAGAAAATATAGTTGAACTTTGGTGAAAATTATTTTCTCTTTCTGAACATTCAGTGTGACTTTGTCATATATTTTTAGGTTTCCAGCTGGGGTGGTTTGATTTCATTCAGGATTGAAGTCCATTGATGTATTTCCAGGATTACTGAAAGGTTGAACCTACTTCAGTGATATATAGGGTCTACAGAATAATAGGTTTGCAACTTATATGCTTAAGAGAGAGGGAATATGTTCAGAAAAATTCACTTAAATCAAAGGTGTCAATGCAGCTAGTGGCTTTATTTCTCAGGAAAGCAGAGAGAGATGGAAGGGCATGAGGGGAGCTTTTATTGATTGCTTTCTGGGAAAATTATTCTGAGCTATTTTTCAAAGAATGTCATTTTCTTGGGGTATAGCAGGAGTAGTATGAAAAACTCTGGGAGAAATAGTTCCCTGGTTGATTTTTTTCAATATGAAATGATGGTGTTCTCTCAGAACCAGAACGCTGTCAGCTCCACAAATATCACTAGAGATGGGTATGACTTTATGGCTTGATAATGCTACAGGTAACTTTCGAAAGTTCTACTGAAAGGAAAAAATGGAAATTGGGAAGAAGAGAGTTTTTTACTTCTCAATGAACTGTTCATGTAATAACAAAGAAGGCAAATAATTAATTGTGGGATGTAGCGTCCTGACTGACTTAAAAGGCTACTTTCTTTCCCATTTCTGTGATGAAAGCCTTGGAAATATACTAGTGCAGGTTATGATTCTTTTAACCTGTACTGTAATGTTTACGGTTTTAAGATCTGAAGCCAGAAGCATTATCAGCCTTAAAATTGAAACTGGGACTTGTAAAACTCAATCAGTTTTTCCACATCAAATTCTGTATATATAGCTGCCAGTCTGTGATTCAGACCCAGGCTCATCTCCCACAGGTGAAAGCAGCGTAAAATATATTTTTAAAAAAACTCTCAGTTTAGGAATTATATTATTTTATTAATTTCTCTAATATCTACCATTTTGCAGTATTATAAGAATCTGATAAGTGAATTGAACTTGAAATTTATATAAATGTTTGTGGAAAATTAGTCTTTTGTAATTAGGGAGGAAAAGCAATATTTGAAAAGATAAAACACAAAAAGAAAAAAGAACTCGGTGTTCCTGCATGTGAAAGGTAGAAGGTATAAAGTCTGAGGATTTTATATCACTCAGTTACTATCAATCCTCATTGCTCACTGTCACACTGCAGAAAAACATTTAATTTTTTTGAGTTGCAGTCTTACTGTACAGCCACACACTGACATCATTTCACATTGGCATTAATGTACAATATTTGTAAAACAATCTTGTTGCTGGAAAACATTGCTTCAGTAGTCAAAGTAATGGAATCATGTTTTGAATTTAATTTTGACACACTGTATTGTTTCTTAGAGCAGTTGCAGACTGTATACTTATTTTTGTGCTCGGAAAAGTTGAATGTATTTGCAAGAGGTGAATTGTTCTTTATCTTCCGCCAGCCTAAGAAGAGACCCATACTGTTTGAAGTTCACAAAGACAGCGATCAACAAAACAGCAGAATTATAGATGAAGAACTGTTCTGTGGTGAGTAAACTGAAGCTTTCATCCTTTGGGCTTCTTGAGTGAAGATTCTGTGGCACATACTCTCAAGTAAGTAGAAATGACAAAGTGTCAGTAATTGATTGAAATCTCAAGGAATTGCTCCTACAAAATAGTACTAAAAATGAAATATTTATTACCATTTCACTACTTTAGCTAAAGTATTCTGTTCTACTGCAGACCTTTATTATTCTTCTGGTTTAATCAATATTCTCACATTTTACTATCATTTTTTGACATCTAATACTATATCTTTTAGTTTCCTCCAATAATTTCTGTAGCTGATACCATGAAGCACTTTTGATTGCTAAAAAATCTAATCCTTGACAAGCTTGTATTTGAACATCCCATTGCTGCTGTAGTTGCAGTTAAGTACTGTGGAGTGGCACTTTAGGCATTGACTGTGTAGGGACCTCATTGTTTTCATCTGTTCTGGTCACAGTCAGCTTAAGAGATAAAGCCCATTTTTGCCAAATTGGATCAGTTCTCGCCGGAGACTGTAATGTGGCTGGCATGAGGATGCCCCTTGGTGCAGCCCCTGGCCAAACATCTGAGAGAGAATTGCAGCAGGCAAAACAGGATTCTTCCCACAGGGCTGACAGCTGGTAATGAAAAACACTTCCTGAGCTGAGTGCAGGGGTTCTAACACTGCTCCTTTGCTCTCCTGATATGCACAGTCACCACTTTTCTGGAAAGCAAAGCCCAAGTATCTGTAAGTGATTTTGAAAATACAGAGCTTTTTTTCCTGTGAATTTACTCTTTTTGGGGGGCTGACTGTGCAGAGGAATAAATAAAAAGAAAACTAAAATTTAAGAACTTTTTTTCAAAATTGTCTCTTAGAATGTTTTACTGAGCCTTGAGGAGTGACACAGCTGAATTTGTTTAGTGGAATAAATAGAAATAATCTTAAAATTATTTGGCATGCAGATACCATATTTTATAGCTGAGAAGTTAATTTAAGGATCTTTTGATAGTTGCCTAGGATAAAACACCACGAATTCCAGTGAGATTGCCTTGCTTAAATCCTTCTGAACCAATATACTAGTTAGTAGCAAGAGAATGATGGCTGGGAAAACTGTTGCCCAAGTGAAGACATCTTCCTAATTCTCCTTCAAAATGAAACAAGCTTGGAGCTGTAGTGGTTTTCTAGAACATACAGAACTTGTCTTAATGGATTAGCCACATTCTCTTGTGTGTTTTTTCTTCCTTGTAACTGTGCAGGAAAGTGTATTTGCTATGCAGAAGCATTGAGTGACTATCTCTTCCCTCAGGCAAAAACAAAAAAACTTTACAGCTAGTAGATTTTGCTCATTAGTGGTTGTAATGAACCACAGAGAGCTTGTCAGTAAAAATTATGTATGTGTATATACATATACATATACATATGTATATATAACATGCACATCTTTGTTGTTGTGTGTGTATAATATTTATAATTGCTATAGGTATGTATATGTTTAGTAAATGCATGCGGTTTTATATGTATGTATAGCTATATATGCACATATGTGAAAGAGAAATCAGAAAGTAGTCTTGAAGCTCTGTGGAAGAAATAGAAGATAGTGCTATGACTTTCAAGACGTGTCTCTTGGGAAGTATCACTTAGCATGATACTTTCTGGTTGGTAATGACTCTTTTCAGTGTTTACTCACTTCTTCAAGCAAAGGTAAGACTGCTGTTAGGGCTATTACATTTTTTAGATCTATTACTTTCTTTCCTCTGTTCTTTATTTTCTGCCCAACGTTTGTTGCCCATCCAAAAAGCCTTTAGCTGGTACTTTCTGAATGCATTTGCACTCAGTTCAAAGGGTTTTCTATTTCTCTGGCAATGGTGCCTAAAATGAAGAGATCCAACACACCTTGTGATTGAGCACACTGCCAGCATAACAGATGGATGTGGTTGCTGGCAGCCAAGAAACCTTATGAAATATTGGTGTCAAATGGTTAGAGACGGAATTTTTAAATCAAAAGATGGAATTTTTAAATCAAAAATGTATGTTAGATGCTCTGGGGTTTATGCACATGGTAGAGCATAGTCTAATCGGGTTGACTGGATTATTTTAAATTTTAGACTCTAATTCTTTAGTGTAGAGTTTGAGTGCTAGTTGCGTAGCTTTCAGCTTTTGTATTTCTGTATCTTCAAGAGTTATATTTATTTTGCCCTAAAAAAAAAAAAAGTGTTAGAAATAAGTTCAAAGGACTAATACCTGTGCTGGCTTCTTGGACCATGTTGTGTGTGGTGTGATATCAGTATCATGTCATATATCCTGATCCTTTGCACACATCTAGATCATGTGGAATTCATTGCAGGCATTAATTTACTTTTCTCTTTTAATATCACATATTGCTGCATTTTTACGTTATATTCTTTTATTTTAGCTAGTTTAATTATGCTGAGGTAAGGTGACATTTTTGAGATATAACAGACCTACTACTCTTTCCCCTCCTTTTCTGTTTCACATGGAGAGGATATATTTACAAGCAGAAGACAGGGACAATTAGGTATTTAGGAGATCCCACTGGATGCTTGTCTGTATCCCTTAGTTTCACCTTGGAAATGAACCATTTAAATAATGTTAAACCATACTGATTTTTATTAGGGTTTTGTGACCCAAACTCAAGTAAGTGCTTTAAGACAATTACCCTAAATAATAAACAGTAGACTTCCTTTTCTGAAGCTTACTTGGTTATCTTGTTGAGTATGAAATGCATACTCAAAATACGTGGGATCCTCTGATTTGTTATACTGCTCAGCATAATCCCATAAACCCAAGTTCTTGCCTTATTTGTTAATATGTTAACATGTGTTTCTTTTAATTTAATTGTAAGACAGTTTTCTGTATCAGAAGGTGAGGGGTGTGATGGTATGTGGGAACTTGTGGTGCGTAATTTATCGTCACATAGTGTTCACATCCAGATAAATGAAAGAGGGAATATTTTCTTGAAGAAATAGAGACAAAGTGTTCTGAAAAGAAGATTCACAGCTTATAAAATCATTGTAATGTGATAAATTAGCACATTAAATCCAATCCCATAAATCAATGTTAAGCTAAACACAGATAGTTCTACTTCATATTTAAAATTAATGTCTGAGGATATTTTTTTGAAACTGAGATAGTTTCATTTCAGAAACCATAAGTATTATCCTCTGAAATCCAAAGCCCTATTAAAGAGATAGGCAAGCCAGTAGATAGCAGGTTGAAGAGTCCTTGAAAACACAGTTCCATATTCTTATCATAAATGTGTTGAAATGACAATAGAGACTGTCATGAGAAATTTAATGGAATTTCCTTCATCTTAAGGTTAAGAAGGCTTCAGAGTTTGCATTTATTCTGGTTCTCAAGTATAGTTAGGATGCCTGGAGACGAGAAATCACAAGCGCTTAAGACTACATGAATATAAAGTACAAAGAGAGATAGAATAATTTATAATGCAGTGTTGATGTTTCTGATTTTAAAACACCATATCAACCCCATTTTTTTCCTCCATCATATTAAAAAGAAAAGACATGTATTACTCCACAACAGAGTTTTACTTTAATTTAGGTTTCATATTATGCTTTGCTTATTTTGCAGCTACCTAGATATTTTCATACAAGATATGATAATTAAATTATATACTGAATGAAAGTGTACAGTCAGCATTTTTAAAAATAATGAATTTTATAGTCATCCAAAGTGGCAGATTCTAAGATAACATACTAGAAAAACTTCACCAATGTGCATGTGGTCATGTATATTTGTAAGATTCTTGCCTATTCTTTAAAGTAAGTCCAAATCTAGGATGTTTTTATATTAGACTTGAACCATAAAACCCCCACATAATTTTTAGTCAGGTGTTTGTTGCTAGAGGCTCAGCCTGTCCATCTTCTTCAAATATATAGAGAATTAGAGTTTGGTGTGGGAACAGGAGAGATCACCCTCAAACTGAGAAAGTGGTGAAATACATATCAATGTACTCATCTATACCCTAAGGATACTGAGGAGGGCCATTACCAGGAAGAAAATTCATCCTCTGTGTTTCCAGGGCTGACTCCCACTAATAAGCATAGGCACTTGCACTGAGAGCTGTGATAAAGTATTGCATAGTTCCAAAAGCAAGGCTCGTGACTGCAAACTTCAGGAGCAGTATGCCTGCTGATGCAATTGTAAGAATCTTCCAGGAAATCAAGGAAAGGCTTTCAGACTTTTTCCTTGGCAAATGCCTTCAAATGAGTTTTTGCAGTGAGACACCTCTGCTACATTTCAGCTCTCACTCTTTTCAGTGCTGGCCAGTGTACACACTATTTTCAGATGTACTGTGACAGCATATGCTCCCTCTCTTTCTGAAATAATTTTGTTTGATTTCTAGAAAAGCAGCAGAACAGAGCAGGTTGAAATGGTGTTCTTTTTGGAAGCAGCAGAGCAGTATGTCAGTGTTCTGTAAGATGCTGTCTCTCAAAAATAAGAGTGAGTTGAATTTTTCCCATCTTCCGTAATAAAACACAGTTTGCTTAAGTTAGAAAATAATTTAGATTCGTTTATGAATTTTCTACACTGCTTTTAGCGGATGGGTCAAAATGTTCTAATTCTAGTTGAAAGGTTGAAGCTGCATCAGCAGAGATTAAAATACTGAGATGCATCTTTTAAGTCATGGTACTGACAGATGAAGTGAAGCCAAGAAGTGCTGGGGTAAAGCAGTGCAGGGCAGTGCATAGGATATGGCTGTAATTCAGAGTGAGCCATAGATTCCAAAGGTGCTGCCAGGCTCAGCAAAGGACTGGTGCTGACAGGTAGCCCGAGCACTTAGGGCAGTGGCTGAGTGAGACACAGTAAACGGAAGAAGAGATTCAGGCTATTTCTGCAGTTCCAAAAGCACTGATAAAGGCTAATTTTTATTACTAGAAAGAGTGTCTGGAGTAGATCTAATGTATAAACATTTTATATATATATATGTATGTATATATATACCATAACACATGTACTGCAAATACAAATGAGCTAGAATAAGGTGTGAGTTCAGAAAGAGACTGTTAACACTGATCTAAGGCCTGAAGCTGATGTGTGCCACTTGAAAACAGCCTTTTGGGGTGAGGTGGGGAATTATCATTAAACTGTGGATAAATTATTAGAGCTGGGTTTTTGTTAAGGCTCAGGTAGCAGGGTCATCGAGTTGGAGAAAAGTTTACCTAAAAATGGCTTGGTATTGATGGTGAGGGGTCATTGGGGGACTGGGTACTTGTACAGGGGAAGGATGACATGTCCACCTTGCCCAGCTTGATCGCTGGTGGTAGCACTGACTACAGACTGCTGATGAGGCAGGTTATGGGTGTTGGACATTGAGAGGCCACAAGGCATTTCACTTCCTTTGCTAGTCATTCATCAAGGTGATGAATAGCTGTCTTGCACAGGGCTGTGTATTCTTGTTAAGTGAAGATATGACTGCTTAGACATACACACCGTGCATAGCAGCTGTTTTGGTAGTTACAGAAATTAAACACATTCAACTGTGATTCCCTACATGTAATATTAAGTTAGCCCTTTTTTTAATTGATAGGTTTGTAAAAAGAAAATAAGGCAAAAGGCTGTAGAGCTGGGAGCTGCTACAAAAAGGAGATTGAGAAAATAAAGAAAATTTAAAGGAACCAGAGGAGATAGAAATCAGAGATGACTGGGTTTACTCCTTCCTATTTGAAACCATTTGCTTTTTAGGGCTCAAATTTTGTAAATCTTATTAGCATCTGCTTAACTTTTATCACCTTAATAGTCCCTTTGATTTAAGTGTATTTATATGTGTAAAGTTAGAGATGTGAGTGAATCTGCAAGAAAAAAAAAAAGGTAGGCAGGTAGTAATATATTTATACTCTTTCATCCAGTTATACTCTAATGCTGCGTGTCAAAATTCAAACAAAATAACACACAGAACACCATGGTGGTGATAAGCATTCTAATTCTTAAGTTTCCCACTGGGATTTAAATTAGAATCTGATTTGCAGACACCAGGGCTGCATTCTGAAGGCAAGTCAGGTCTTGCTGTAATTGTATTTTCTCTGATTTGTTTCCTGAGAAACCACCTGTTTCTCTGGTTGTGCTTATTTTAGGAAATACAGCTTATGCTGGATGGGAAGTGATCTGAAATATTACAAAATATCCTCTGTATCTGTAAGCATTTAGGACAAAGACAAATTAACTTTTTTGAAAAAACACAAGTAAAGCAGGAGTAGAAATGTAATGTATATATTGGACAGGGCTTTTTTATTGGAAAATCTATCACATATTTAGGTGAATTTTCCTGTAATTTGCTAACTACTTTTATCCACCACTATTTCAATGATTACTATATGCTTTTTTCAGCAAAGGCTGTTTCTTCTCTTCTGGCCATTGCTGCACTTCCAGCTTCCATCAGTGGAAGCTCTGCCCTGTGTTCCAAATCTGCTCTGCTTTAGCATTTACCAAAAGCTTGGCAGTGGCAGTGGTTCAGCAGGAGAGATCACTGCTTGGCTCTCTAGCATAATCACACACTTTAGTGTCATTTTGTGGTCCCTTTCTCTCAGCCTTTGTCATTTCCATAGAGACTTTTTCCAAAAATAGACAGTCACTGGGATGTGGGATGTTGTAAAAATTCACTTTTAGGTGCAGTGAGAGGCACATCAACTCCTTGAGCAGACAAAGGTGAGCTCATGCCTTGCAGGGAAGTACCACATCACCAGTAGCCTTTTGTCTGAGAGCTGGTTGGTGACACTGCTCAAAATGGGAAACTTGAGAGTGCTTCATGGCTTCTGAGGCCCTGAGCTCTCTATGGCACTCCAAGAGCTAATGCAATCCAGAGCACTTGATCCCTACCTTTTCATAGTCTCCATCTACCTACATCCTGATTTCCAGAGAAGATAAATCTGTACATCAAGGTCACACTGAAGTCATGTCCTTCACACTGGGAACAGCCCCCAGTGTGTATCTGCAGGTCACTTTCTAAATGTTCCTGTCTTTGTTGGTAAGGTTTAAATCTCACTTTTCACCCTCTTGGGATTGATAGAAAACCTGAACTTTGTCCCAAGGAAACCAAATTTTCCTGTCTTGATGTGGTAACTGTGACACTTTAGTAACTAACTGGGGTATGAGAAGTCCAGGTTAATTTTTCAGTTTTGACCAAAGATGTTCATCTTCCTGGCATGTAGTTCTTGAGGCTGCCTTAATCCCATAATGATGGGATAGAGAAAAAGGAGTAAGGGAGAGGGTGAGGAATTGTTTAAATATGTTGAAAATTTTCCCCAGATAGTGGTATATACCTTGTAGTGGTACAGTGAAAAATTAGAGAAACCAAACCCAGGAAATTAGCATTTTAGAAATGTTTCTAAGCATGTCTAATCCTTCCAGATCCCTTGGAACAGCATTATGAAAATGAATTCAAACTAGGAACAGCTTATGAAAATTAATTCAAGCTAGGCATATACATGAAAAGCTGCTGAGCAATACTACTGAAACTGAGTTACATTCAGGTATTCAGGTCTTTGGAGACCTGTACAGTGAGCAGCTGATATTTCTTTCCAGTATGAGTAACTTCAGTGTTAAATGAAACTCCAGTGGAAGTTCAAGGGTAATTTGGGAACTGGGCTCCGAGTTTTCATGCAAGTATTTCTGTGATTGTTTTTCTTGAACCTTGCCCTGTTTTTTTCATGTATCCTCTTTTAATGCAGTGTGTCCTGTGACTCAAATTTGGAAGACTACTCCAGATAAAATAATAATTAAAGAAAATATTATAGCAATATCAGTAAAGTCAGTGGGATCCACACTATTCTGGATAGTATTGTAGAGTAATTTTCACTATAGTTTTATTAGTAATACTGTGAAATCTGCGAGAGTTCTGTTTTTAGCTTCATTGGGTGGTAAACCTCAGCCTATGACCCTCTACCTCAGCTATTGTAAAGATATCTGAATCCAAATAATTCTGGCAGCTGCAGTTATGTATCAATCATTTTTGTGTTGTTACTTCTGACTTATTGCATCTTTATTTGAAAGAGAAATAGAGACCTTTAAAATCATACTGTTAAACTAATTAAAAATAATGCAGAGTTGTCCTACCACATTGATTTTGAACAAGATAACGAAGTGTGATGATTAGTACTGAATAACTGGTAAGAAAGAGTCAATAACACACACCTCCTCACTTATTTTTAATGCTTAAGACTAAGCCTTAAATTGTGGCTTTTCTCTTGAAGATCTCCTGGAGAATGTTTGCTGAAGAAATTAAATTCTCACCTTCTCCTAAGGGCCTCCCTCTTTTATCAGTATGGAGAAGAGTTTGGGGACTAACTTATGCCTACATCCTTCTCTTGTGAAATATTATATTACAACTGGACTGGTCAGAACTGATGCCCAGGTTAAGTTAGACCAATTAAACAGCAAAACATGAATCTGTCAGATTATACTTTCCTTTAATTTGTGTCATTTCATTGTGGGGGATTAATACCGATGATTCTCTTTTATAGTGTTTCTTTGTGGCAAAATGAGATCTTTCTAAGCATATCTAAAAGAAATGCCTGTATGTTCCAGTCTAATTAAAAACAAAACTTGTCCAAAGTAGGAAATATTCCTATCGAAGAACAAACTATTTTACTACTTTTTAAGAGTGCTTCTCTGAAACACTGAGTTCAGCAGGGTGTATATACTTGAAACCTTTGAATTTTCAATGTGGTTCATGATGTATTGTGTATGTCATAGGTTGGTAATATTGAGTGATGTGAATTGATGTCTAATTCCAACTCTTGATAACATTGTTCAGTCATTATTTAGTGCTGTGAAATGTGGAGAACAAGCTGATTTATGTGAAGGAGAGGCCTGTGGGATTAAATATGCTTTAAGCAGAGCTTAAGTCTTATGCTGGACTGCAAGCATGCGAGTGGATGTCATATTGAATAAATGTAATAATTACAAAAAAATAAACCTTTTTCATGCTAGGAAGTCTTTAATCAAATCTCACTAGCTTGGAATTTATTAAGACTCTGGAGGCTAGGGAACTTTTTCAGAAGATATAGAGCTGGTGAGTGCACAAATATTTTATAACATATGTATTGAAAAAAACTCTTAGTTTAGAGAGCTGCAATAATTACAGCAGGCATTTGATTTTGTACAGTTCAGGAAAGTTGGTCTTTGGAATTGTGTTGGTATATACCAATTTTCTTGACAATTCTATCTGTAATTTTTAAGTTTAATGCTGATATTAGAAAATAAATTCTAATATTCCTATTGGAAGTGTGGCACCATGGGTGACACTTTAAAGTGAAGTCATATCCATGTGACCATGTTGGACAGAATGGGAGGGGATCAGAGAACGGCACCAGCTCTGAGAGAGGGAGAGGGAGTAGCAAGCTTTCTATGAGCCTGCTTGCAGCAGCCCGGTGAACAGAACACAGCTGCAATGTGCTATGTGCATCACCTTCCTTCTTATCATTTCCTTTGGGCTTTCTTATCTTCTAGAGCCACCTGTGCTTTAAACACAGATTCCTGCCAATCTGTTTGCCTCTTGCTGTACTTATTCGGGCACCTCCCAACAGCTGTTTGCTAGTCATTAGGATGAATCCCCATGGTAGTGACTGGGAGCCAGATAAAGACTGGGAGCCTGGAAGGTGAAGCTGACATTGCCTTAAGTTCCCTCCATTTTTCCATAGCAAACTGCAGGAAATAAAGGAAGTCTTTAAAGCACCCCTTTAAAGCCATTTTAATCTGTGTGACCATATGAGATGCACAGTATCTGTGCCCCGAGCCAGTGACCAGACTGCACATCAGGGGATGCACTCAGTGCTCCTCACTGAGAGACTTCAGTGTGGCCTCGAGGGAATGAATTGAGAAAGTCACAGCTTCAATTCTCACTAATTTAATGAGGTTAGGGATACACTTTGAAAGAGATCACTTGATTGATTTCTTGGCAAGTAGCCAGTGCAGAATTCCTCATTAGGATGTCTCTTTCAGTCTGTCCTAAATTATGGTGATCAAACAGCCCAAACCTGACCAGGACTGAAAAGAAAGGAAATCAACTTACAAAAGTTTTTGTTTAGGGCAGAGTAAAGTGTGCAATTTCGAATATACGCTTGATTTTTATCTAGGTAAAGTTGGTTCTTATTCCTACATTGTTCAGGTCCATGATTTTTGTTGCTACGTGTCCAGTACAGCAAATATAAAGATTTTTTAAATTAATTATTTTTCTTTTAAAAAGGTGATGAGAGGATGAAATTTGGTAAAGTTACAAAATATGGGATAAAATATGACCCAAAAAGGATCTTAGGTTTTTCTCTCTTTCTCCAAATTTTACATTGAAATAAATATATATTAGAAAAAATGAAGTATACCTGGGTATTTTTAGTTTTTTGCATTCCTCTGAATACTTCATATTCCATCATAGGACTGCAACCTAAGAGTTGAAAATGCTATCTGTGGTGTTGGAAGTCATCCACTAGCCTATTAAAGACATAAACCTGTGAAAATTGGAACATCCCAGCTATTTGGAAGTTTTCAACATGTGCAAATATTACTCTGGGTCTCCCTGCTTGCCTGTGGGCAATTTGTTGAAGTTGCACATAGTTGATTGTCTAGTTTGTTCAAGTGGGTTCTCTCTCATCAAGTGGTGATGCAAAACTGCTAGCACCAGATATGCAATATGAATGCTCCCAAAAAGATTCTAAACATGTATTTTCCACTGCATTTACCCACCACTTAGGGGGGAGAAATGGAATCCTGAGGTAAAGTAATTCTAAAAACTTAGGCAAATAATTTCTAATGTTAACTTAAGCTTTATTGTACTGCTGTTTCTGTCCACAGGCTGAATGTCTACCAAAGTGTATAAAGGTCATGCAAGCAGAATTCAATCATCAGTGCAACTCTGTCTTATACTCTTACCTAAGGATACATTCCTTCCTCATTTACCCATTGTTAAAAACAAAATGCCAGGCTGAATGCATCTGTGGTTTTCACTGGTACTGCCTTCTAACAGTAAATGGCAAATGCCTGTTGGCTACATTATAACTGCAGTCCCACACACGTCATGAATATTCATTTAAAGATCATGATTAGTCATGACAAATAAACATGGAAAAGAGGTAAATATAAAAATGAAAACACACAGGTGAAATCTCAGTGCTGCTGCCAACACAACTACCATGGAAACTTTGGTACTGTATTTTTAAAATATTCATCATTGTTTCCTTTTCAGTTAAAATAATCTTGTTTTCTAAAGGCAAAAGTTTTAGGAGATATAAAGCATTTGGTTGGAAGACCATTTGGGGCTGAGGGAAAAGAGTTGAAGGTTACATATAGTGAACTTTTTGAATACTTTTCCACTAGAAACAATTCCCAGTGAAGTAAAGACATTGAAGTGGAGTATGGGTTTTTCATTTGGTTTTGGTTTTTTTAGAAATTCTCTTAGTGGTTCTCTTGTAGAAGGTACCATCTAACTGATCTGTTTGATTTCATATAAAGAGTAGCAAAAATATCAGAACAAGAATGTCACCATGTGTATATCTAGAAAGGACAGAGTAGAAAAACAAAGAGGTATTGTGTATTTTAAGAATTAGATTGCATGCTGTTTTTCTGGTGTATCTTTCTAAACTGGTTACATTTCTAGCTTTGGATTTCCCCAGGGGACAAGGAATTGCTCTTTTGCTCCTGTGTGGGTCAGGGATAATTATTTTCCAAATTATGATTCATGATCACATTAACTGGCTCTTCAAATGGCCTTGTTTAAATACTCAGTAAAAGAGCAAGAGTCATTATTAGGTAAATATCATTTACAAAAAGGTGCACCAATTTTGTTGTATTTTTGAGCTTTTTGATATTCTCTTCTTTGAGTCCCCTGCTGTTCTTTTATGCCTGCCTAAAATCATGATAAAATATGGCAGTTACTATTAGTATTTCAGCAGGTGCTGTGGCTGCTATCTCAATAGCTAAAAATGTAACAATCTCTGAAGGGTTTAAAAGCTGTGCTGAAATGCAATTAATGCTGCAGAGCTCTGTTGTATTTTTATCATCATAGATTAAAGTCAAAGGGAAAAAAACTATTAGGAAAAAGAACTTCAGATATTTCAGAGGAGGAGGGCCAAGCTCTCCTGTGGCATTGACCCCATTTTGATTACAGCTGGCCAGCAGACACCAGGAAAGCTGAGACAGTCCATCAGCTCTGTTCTGTAGAACTGAGGCTGACTGTACTTTATAACATTTAATTCCCCTTAGTGCTAAAAAAGAGAAAATTCACTGAATTGACGTTATGTTTTTAGCCTTAGCTGTATGTTCAATTTGTTCAGGACTGGGAAGTTGGTTGAATGGAAGTCTATATTAATTGTTTAGGTTTTGGGAATGTGGGGCATTTCAGTAACAGCTCAGTTTAATGGAAAACCAGCTCTTTCTTCCCTCCCACTTGTAAGCTTTGAGAATATAAACCAGGCTTTTATTGTGTTTTATGAGCAAAAAGGGTCTTAATCCATGGCTTATGCCACTCATTTCTCCCCTAGTACACCTCAGCAGAGAAGTGGTAAGTGGTTGCTTGAGAATAAACAGATTATTGAATAAGGTTTGGGGTTGGGGGGAGAGATGGGTGTGGTGGGGTGTTGGTGTTTCTTGTTTTTTTCCCTTACTCAACTCTTAGGAAACACACAGAATCAAATAACAGCTTTTTCTAAGTAATCCTTCCCATGATCCATTTGAAATTGAACTGCTTGAAGTGTTCCTGTATTTTATAAAAATTCAGTGTGGACATGTTTTGAAGCCTGTTCAATTTTTTTTTTTCTTATCTGTATTAATCTTTGTACATTCACCAGCTCCTAATATGTGATATGCTAATATGTAGCTAATTCTAAATGGATCTTCATATCTTTTCCTATAGTATAAACAAGACAATTCAATTTTGGTTTTGTCAGTCTCTTACATAACCTCAACCATTTGTTCTACTGTTTTGAAGTTCTTATTTTTCTCTGTGACATTCAGGAAGAAAAGCTAGGTCTTTCCATGCTTCACTGCACAGCTCTTAGGTTTATCTTCATATTTTTGATGGACAGTTACTATATTTTATTGATCCATACTTCACGGTTGCCATTAAGCATATCTGGACCCAGAATACTTTGTCCTCTAAAATAGAAAGTTTAGTTTTAAAAGTTATTTTTCCAGTCCATTTACAGAAGTGGATTTTCTTAATATAAGTATGTTCTTTATTTTTTTTAGTGAAAATTAAACCAGTGGATGCTAGACTGTTGTTTTTCTTCAGTAGAGAAACAGGCTGTCACAGGAGAGCAGTTAAATAGTATTTTTCTAGCTGACTATGATTGCAATAAAAATTGAGATATTCAGCAAATCTTGCAGTGGTGTTAACTTAAATTTTGGTTCTGATCAAAACATCTAAATACTGGCATTATTACAAATTTTCACACTCAGAAGAGCTAATCATGCTACCCTCTGTAACTGAACATATACTGGGCACTGACTGTGAACGACCATGCCAAAGTGTAATTAGAGCACCAACTGAGCTCCAGAACTGCAGGAATTTCTCTTTCAAGTGGGAAAGGGATTCCATTTCTTCAGTAATTTTCCTGAAAGCCACAGCACTTAAAGGGTTTTCTTAATTTGCTACTACATCATGACTGATTTGTTTTAGAAGAGCTTAGGAACAATCTTTTAAGCAACTTGAGTGCAAAATCCATCTCTTTTACTTTTCTATATATTCACCTCTGCAGATTGCTGGGGTTTTTTGTTTGTTCAGAGTATTTGCAAGACATCAGATGAGCATTTCTTGCTTCCTTTTTAAAATCTGAGCCTTTATGACTGTAATTTATTTGCAATTGCAGTCCTAAGCCATTGTCATGGTTTAAGCTGAAGACTGTGACAATTTAGGTTGTTCCCTCTTCAGAAATCTCCTTCCTTTGCACTGATCTTCTGGAATGAGATAAAGTAAAGCAATATATCTTATTTCATGTCAATCACCACCATTCCATTCTTGAAATAAGTTGCTCTTATTTCAATTAACCTTAATTAATTAACCTTAGGTTCATTTCCTTCTCTTCCTGGCTTTTCTTTTTTAATGTTCATTCTCAAGTGTAGCTAAAAAATAAATGAAATAAAATAAAGGGAAGTAAAGATGGAGGGAGATGCTATAAGTGTGTGATGATTCCTGATGCAGTTTTCATCATGCTAATGGTAATTATTCATGTCAAATCATGTGATGCTTCGTCCTCACTATTAATAAAGGGCTCTGTTTTGTAGGTCATTCTGAACAATTAACAATAGTTATTTTTTGAAATTGAAATGAAGAAAAATCAATATTCTAATGTTCTCTGCAGATAATTAATTTATGTGAAAAAAGTCACTAGGTACAAGTTGTATGGTTTTCTGTAAGCGGAGTTAAAGGCAAAATTAATATTCATCTCTATTAAACTCTCAAATTAACAAATTGCTATAGAACTGCTATTTTTCTAAAATGGAAATAAGTATATGTCTATTTTTGTAAGAGGTTAGTAGTCATTTTAATACTGAAAGGCACTCCAATTTAGTAGAGAAATTCACTCTAACATTGTTAAAACCGCTATGAGCTCGTCATATGTTGTAATAAACATTTCCTCACAGTTCCCAATAGCATGGGTATTTCTGTTCTGTATCATGACAGTGGTTTAAAGGAACACATCAGGATTGATGCTTCACCTCCCTCTGAAATGACAAAGCCAAGCAATTAATACAAACAATTAACCAAAAGTCTAGCAAGCTGTCTCTGTGGCTGGTACAGATGCTAAAGAGAATCCCACCAGCAATTTTTTTCATAGATGCATTGAAATAGTGACAAGGGTTTTGTCCGAGATTTATCTGAATGCCTTTACTATCAATTATAGAAATAAATACGCAAAAAAAATCTTCTCATTATGAAATAATTGTCTGTATATATGTGCTTTTTACAAAACATGTCTACCATGATGAATGGTGTAAATACATGTGCTTTGGTGAATGCTATGGAAGAGTACAGACTATTGTTTTGGATATGGGGAGGTTTGTAAAGAGTTGTATCGTCATCCTTAACTGGCCAAGAGTATTCCAAGGGGAGAGAAGAGTTTATTCCTCACCACTAGTGTTTAGTAGTTATTCATATGTCTTGAGGAATGGTAGCTAAAAGTAGAAACATCAGGGGACAGTAATAGAAGGGTCTGCCTTTCTAAGCTGCTGGATATTGATAGCACTGAAGTTCTGGGGAAATATCCTGCAATTTTCTTTGGGAGTAGAATTTACCTGGTTTTAAAATTTTAGAGTAAAGGCATCAAAATAGTGGGTGTTTTTGAGGGCAGTGACTGTGACAGAGCAGTTAAGAGTGCTCCACCTCCTGTGCACTCTGTCTGACGGGGAGCACCCAGCACGGGAGAGGCTGTGCGGGTAGTGGGGGCTTAAAACCCATGGACACTAAAAGGTTTCTTCATTCCAGATAAGTCTGGTCAGAAGCCTCAGACTATGCCTAGCCCTGTACATCTGCAATATAAAAAAACAGATTATAAGTGCCCTTCATCACAGCCTTTTGATTTGGCTGCCTGTCTTTTAATTTTCTCTGTATCTCCTGTATTTCTCCTGCCCCCACCAAGCTTTATTGCTTACATTGTTCAATCAGTACATCAAATATTAAAGGTACAGCCTGAGATAAATGAAATCATCCATGCTGTTTGTGTTAGCTTGGCATCAATAGCCAGCTAAACAATACTATTCTGAGAACTTTTTTGCCATCAGTTTGATGAAGCTGCTGTGGGCAGCAGAGCCTTGATGGGTTAGGTTGCTTTATGTGAGGTGGAGGCTTTTTGATTTTGGAGCCAGAAAAAATCACCCCAATTTCAACTCCAGCTAAAGCAAGAAAAATCTCTGTTTTGGAGAAATAGAAAAGGACAAGAGCAGAAAGAAAAGAGCAGAAAGGAAAACTGAATAGTTGGTGTCTGTATATTGCAGGTATTTTAAACAGCAAGTGAATATTATGGAAATTGTGCTAACTCTCACATTGTCTCATGAGATGATTTAGGTTTATTCAGACCACAGTGAAGAAATTGAAAAATTAAGATGACAAATTAAAATGGGTTGGTTGTTCTTTAATGAAAGAAGTATGCTTAGATCAAAGTGAAAACTGAAAAGGGAAGCTAAAAGGTTAGCCAAACATTAATAATTCAACGTTCCTTGAGATTACTTTCACCATACTAATTTTTAAAAGTGCTTTAGTCTGTGTCTTCATGTTCATCACTGAATTTGTGTGGAGTCTTTAAGTTGTGATACAGGTTGTCAAATAGGCAAAATATGCATTTTGGTCAGTTTGGCCCTTCTTCTGCCTGCAGGAGGCAGCAGAAAAATGAAATGAAAAATTCCAGGGCTTCAGAAAGGGCTCCAGGACTTCCAGGGGACACTGCTAGTTAGAGAAGGTGAAGCTGAGAGGGCAAAGAGCAGCCTTGGGACCAACTGGAATTAATCTTTTTTTCTCATTTATTTGTGGTATCATACTGGTGGTATGATGCATACAGCAAAATAAATTAACAGTGTTTGTATGATAAGAAAGATGTCTATATTTTGGAAACCTAACTGTACCTTGCATTCTTGGATTACTGGGGAGAGCTGCATGTTTACACATGACAGTGCCTCTGTGTGTATGTGTACATAGTGCCTGATATAATGTACCTTTAATATGTAAATATCAGGTGGCAATTTAAAATATGTTCATAATGTGTTAAAATGTTTCTATAACAAAAAAGGTACTTTATTCTTGCTGCAATTAGTGGTTATTGGATATTAAGTGTTGATTCTTACTTTCACCAGTTTAGTGCGTAAACCAGAAATTTTCCCACATGCTGATGGCTTTCTGAATTCCACATTCTTAGTTATCATTTACTGGTTTTGAGCTGTCAGTGTGTGAAATTAACACAAATTTTAGTTTGAAGAAGTTCGACCAATTGAAAAAGAATATGCAGAAGAAATCTGTGAAAATAATCAGAATATATATCTGTGCTTGCATGCCCAGATGTCAATTTTGATTCAATAAACAGTTGTCTATACATTAGGCAGTTGGTCCCTGCAGTTTAAAAGATTTAGTGGACCTGTTTTCTCATCATTAAACTTACTGTGAACATGTAAGACTGAAACTGGGGGCTTTTGTAAATTTTTTGTTTTCATTTGGTTTGGTGCGTTTGTTGGGGTTTTTTGCCCACGTTATTAAGGGTTTTTTGACCCTTGATTGTTGTTACATTGGAAATCAAATGACCATTTCCAACTCTAAAATTGAAATGGGAATAGCAAGAACCAGGTAGACAAGATTTACAAATATCTAGCTGGGGGAAAAATTTTCACATCCAGCTTTGGGAGAATTCAACACAAATCTTTGGTTTTTTACGAACACAGTTTTAATTTTGGCCAGGATTATTTGTGTGCTTGCATTTTATGTCCCAGTAAGAATGGTTTTCATCAGTTTAGGATGCTGTTAAGTGTTTCCTTGGGGTTTGTTTAAATGATCATGTTTTAAGATTTTTTTTTTTTAGGCAAGGTATTTGTAATTGATTAGACCATTATGTTTTCAGCAAGTATGTTGTACTTCTACAAATCACTCACTGCAAACTGAGAAGGCTGCAGTCATGGAAGTAAAATTTTGAGAGAGAATAAAAATGCAAAAGGCAGAAATACTTAACCATTAAGTATTATTAAATGAGATGGCAATCATATTTGTGGAGTGCTAGCAGAGAGATCTTGACAATGATTTATGAACTTTCACATTATTATCATTGCTGTGGATTCCTTTTTCCCTCTATTCAATTCAGCTCTTTTATTTCTTTCACCCCACCTAGGATTCCTCCTCTGAACATGGTTTAGTGAGTCATTGTACACTGTGTTTCAATAAGAAAAATGGCATGCTAAAGAAGAAAGAAAAATAATTCAAAGAAAGACACCCAAAGGATTTGAAAACTAAATTCTTCTAATCAAAATTGTTTCCACTTTTGCAATAAGAAGGAACAAGAGTAGCTTGGAAAGAAATGCTCTGCTTATGTTTGTGTTTGAAGATCATAATAATAAGTATTAATTTTGGACCATATAGTTGGTGCTCAACAAAATGACTGACTTCTTAATTGTCTGGCTTTAGAATAACATATTGCAGATCCCAATGCTTGTATTAGTTTCTTTTCTCCCTTTTCACTAGGATAGATATTTTTGTGCTGGTTTTATGTAGATATTTTGCTTTGAATTATGAGATAATTTAATGTTAAGAGTAGGTCAAGAAAAGTCCATAAGCTACTCTATTTGTCAGTAGAAATATAGAGTTCATGTTTTCCCCTTCTTATCTGGGGGGACAACGAAAGGTCTCAATTGCCCTTCGTGGTTATTTAACATTCTTTTATACCACTGTCCCACCCCTCCCAACAGGGATAACTTACATGGAACCACTTAGTTCTTATCTTGGCAGTGTACAGCATTTCAGTGTGCAGGCTCCTCCTTCAGCACCTCTGCATTTGAAGCAGCAGGCATGCAGCTCATGCACTTCCTGCTGCTCCAGAGAGCTCCTGCTGGGCAGTGATCTGGGCAAGCATCCACGCTCTGCCTCACCCACCACTGCTATGACACCGAACTGAGATGAGCAGGTTTTCTTAGCTCTCCCTGGCTTTTATGTTATGATCAATTTCTAGTGGCTTTTAACCTTTTTCTTAGCTCCTGTAAATTTATTTTGTCCTAAATATACTAAAATAGGTAATACATAATCTATTCGGGTCACTGTACTAAGTCCTAGAAAGAAATCTTTCAAGGACACTATAAAAAATTCAGAAGATTTTTTTTTGAATATATAATCTACCTTTCCATTTAATACCTAGCCCATTTCAAATAGGTAATACTTTCCAGTTACTCTGTTTGAGAGCTCTAACACTGTAGAGCTCTGTGTTTCTTTTTCAGCTTTGGCTGAAATTTTGCCAAAGGATTGCAATTTTTTTGCAGTGAATACTGTGCAGAGTCATTACAGAAGTGTTCCAATGGCTTGAATATGCAACATATACAAAGTCCTAGTGGGATTTGTAAATCATTGCCATAGAAAAACTGTGAGATGCAGAACAAATGATAGAAAAAGAAAGGCTAACATCAGGATAACTGAAAGAAATGGATGTTGTGGATATCTTAATACTACTTTCTGCCACATCCCCTGTATTTATAAGCTCTCCAAATGCCTTGCAGATCCCATGAGGGACTGTGTGTTCAGTGTGTGCGCAAGTATCTACCTTGCCACTACTGTCCATTGCTGTTGGCATCCCTGTGAGGCAGATAAAATGTGTTTAATTAAGGTAGTGATCCTCAGCCATTGCAGCTCAGGTATGCCAGGTGGTATGTGCCAGATGGCATAGTCCTGATGAGGGGAGTCTTCCAAATACCCAGCTCTGAAAGATGAGGGAAACATCAGTGACAGTGTTAGAATGATAGAGTGCCCCTGAGCACGTACTCCCAATACTGTTTGTTTATGAATGCCTTGGTTTGGATCTTATCAGAGAATTTGTAAAAGCCAATTTGTTTTCCTCATATTTTTTACAGAAGTGAAATCTCCTGTATGGTGTAAATAGGAGGCCATATAGCTTCAAGCATACAACTAGCCTTACTGCCTTCATAACATGAAAATTACATACAGGTTCAATTACCTCAGTCATTTACGACTTTTGATTGTTTAACCACCACTGAAACATTTCCAACACTTATGTAGCTTTGCTAGGCTATGTGGAGTGTTAGCACAGATGAAGACAAGATAGCAAGGTTCACGAAGAAGACTAATAGATCATTAGACTCTTTACACAGTAATAATTGCTTTAAGTGGTAAGCCTAAAAGCTTAATTGTCCTTGGATGTTCTGATCAATATTGCCAAAACCAACTCTTTCTTCAGGTTAAGTATAATGCCACAGACAAGTTTGTTAGTCCAAAACTGAAACAATTATTATTCTATATAAAAGAAGAGAAAGATGGAAAAATAGACAGTTCCTGAAATTATTTTTTCCTTAAGTTTAGGGAAAAATAAAGTTAATTCTCATTGCAATAAAATTCTTATCAGCTTTAAAAATTGGTAAGCAACAGTAAAGATGATAGATTGAGTGGATACATATTTTAAAAAACTTTTGAAGGGAAGAGGGAAAGTGAATTGAAGAGATGTGTTTGTATCCAAACAAACTTTACTACTGTGTCTAGGAGAATTTGATGCCATATATTTTTGTTTTATGTCACTGAGTAGCTTTGCTGCAGAAGTGAGCTCTTCATTTGAGCAGTCTCTTTGGTACTTGCTGAGCTGTTGCTGAGCTTTCAACATCTGACATTCTCAGCATGGAGCGCCTGGTAGAACAAGACCATAGCTGTGTAAATTCCTCCAGTGTTTGTTAGTGTGACCTGTTTATCCATCATTTTCTTCCTGCCATTTCATTTGGAAGTCACAGTCCCTTGTTGTTCTTAAGTTCCAATTTAATTATTTTATAATGTCAGCACTAAATGCATGCTCAGTTAACCCTAAAAGCATAACATAATACTAACCATTAAAAATTAAACTGCTTTTCTGTTTTGGCTTCTCAAATTCCTGCAGACACTAGAAGTTTCAAACTACATTAATTATGCTTACAGTAATTGCAGCAGAGTTGCACATTTTTATGATGTTGTTTGATGTCTCTCAGTATTAAAACTCCCTTACTTAAGCTTTCCCAGATAATTTAAATTATATTGGATTAAAATATCAGTGTTGTCTCTTTTCTTCTTTAGGATTGGTCAGAAATAATTTGGCTATGAGAGCGAGTGATTTTGGTCATTATTAATTGACCCCCAAAACATTTTCCTACAAAGAAATTGACAGTCTTTTTGCAATGTGAATCAGTTGATATTATCTTCATGAATTCACCTTTCATTTTTATTCTTTCTGTTCTTTATTCTTTATTTATTTTTATTCAGTGGAGTTCACTGTGCACCTTTAGAGACATCTCTAGTGCAATTGTTAGTATAGTGGACTAGATTGCAGTGAGAAGAGGTCAGTTCAACATCTGTCTTTCCTATTTTGCCTACACAGTAATGCACAGCATTCTGCTGCTTTAGAAATCTCTGGAGCATAATATAAACTGAGATTTAATGACTTGGAACCTGCTGTTTCAACTGATACTCTGACAAGTTCCTAGCCTGCTGTAGTTTATGTAAGATTGTTGTTTTTTATTTCAGACTGCATGATATCACCAAAACATTTTTAATCACAAACTTCAAGGTAAAACTAGTGGATACAGCAATTTCTTGACTGAGAGACCCACCAGAGTTTAAGCTGTCCCACTAAAGTGTGTGTCAGTGTTTTATTAATTTCTGCTTTCAGCTCCTCCTAGGCTTCACTAGCTTTCTGGGAGGCATATCTCTTCCTATGACACTTATCAATGCTTTATGATAACAAATGTGTGACATGCATCAGAAAAAGGGATTGATTTTTTTACTGAAGTCATTAAGCATGTCCTGTACTCCGACAAGTTACAAGGAGCAGGCAGTGAAAGTTGCCATGAATATCAGTACCTCAGAATTGGATCTTGGATGTCTAAGTCTAATCACAGATATGCCCATGTGAACTATAGGAGATTTCTTTTACTGAGCTCTGGATGCTGTGGCTTTTTCTTTCAGTGCAGGGTGTCCTTGGGTAAGTGTGTGCTTCTATGTTAGTGCTGAATTCTACAACAGCAGAGGGTAAACTACTTTTAGCTAATGTGACTTAAAAAAAAAATCAATCTCACTTTTCAGTAAAAGCAGGGCATAGGCTATATGTAGGATTCTTAAACATTCTGAGCATACTTTGTTTCATCCATTCTGGAATATATTTAAATCAGTAAAAAGTTCTGCTTAAAAAGAGATTTTGCCATCTTTTTAATAGAGGAGATACTGGGTTTGGGGCTTTCTACAGTCACTGAAAGTTAAAGTAACAGTTAAAAAGAATACATTAAATAAACATGGTTAAAGCATTGTGTCTTGCTTCATACATTAAACTAATTAGTATGTCAATCAAAAATTGATTTATTTTTTAATTGCAGGGCACTTAGCATATTTGTCTTTTCCTAGTAATTTGCTAGTCAGTTACCTTCTCTTTGAATATTGCTCATTCAATAAATTTCAATAAAAGTGGGTTACTTTAGAAATACAAAGCCATGTTCCCCCTCAGAGCACTTTTCTGTGGAAACTAAATGTTGGTTTCTATTCTGGAAAGCCAGTGACTGCCAAAATCATGAATGGTTTTGGATTTCTCATGTGACCAAATGAAGACCACATGGAAAATAGGGCAGCATCTGTAGGTGCCTTGCACAGCCTGTCTTTGGAAACTTGAGTTAAAATTAGTCTCTCCATGCCTGATGTTCTTTGACAAAACCAGGAGGCCAGGAATTACAAGCATATGAGTTATAGTATGTTTTCTTTTTAAACTATAAAACTCAAGGCCAGATTAATCCTGCTCTCCTTGTTCTTGTTTGCTGAGGGAATTTTTTGGTCATTCAAACTCTAACAAAGAAGACCAAGCATTCTGATTTACAATAGTGTGGGTCACAGTTCTGTAATTAATGTAAAAAAGGTAACCTTGTTTTGTAGGCTCAGGATATATGGGATTATAATACAACCATTTATGTTTGTGTGGCTGATCAAATCTTTATTTTAATCTAATTCTTGAACCTGGTAAGAAGCTGATATGAGATTTTTAATGTTATTTATTATAACAAATAGTTGAAAATTGAAATATAATTTGAGTTCGTTGCTGCCTCTAATCTGTTCAGGAACCTGTAACAAGAGTTTTAATACTTAGTGATGGCTCTGATCTAGCTAAGCTCACAAAGAATACTACTGATATTAGAATGAATAATGACAGTAGGAGAAAATAGATTACTCTTTAATTGTAGTATTTTGGAGCTTACCTCAAGTGCCCAAATGTACAGTACCACAGTTTTATTTTTTAAGTTTTATGAAAGATCCAGTAATATTAATAATGTATTATTCCAATATGCCTGGAATCTAAGAAAAATGACTTTATTTACCTCATGTTCTGCAATGCTATATTAAACAAACCCCAGCTTTCAAGAACTTTTCAAAGATTTGAAAAAAAAAAAAAGCATTTCAGCAGTTCAGTAAGAAGTGATGTAACTGTTCCATTGATGGTGTGAACAAGTGATGTCAGAAAAATATCCCATAAATCACTGTTAAATATACTGGTAGGTTCTATTCTCTCCCTTAACCTATAAGCTCAAGGTAAGTAATATTAGTATCTGTTTATCAAAGTAAATAGTATCTGTTTCAGTAAATACACCCCTTTTTATTGTATTTTACATTCCAGAGAGGTTTCAGCAAGGTTGATGTTGAGGAAATATTTCTACCAGGTAGTAAGGCAAATTAAACTTTTTCCTGGATTCAACAAAAAAAAAAGGAGATTTGGTTGCCATTCTGGTCAAACGGTTCTTTAAATTACCCTAGATCCAGAGAATCTATTGACTTTTTCATTATTCACTCTTGAGAGGTCCAGCACTTACGCAATGAGTTTTGAAATGCATTCCCAAGGGACTGAAATTTGCAAGTTTTGCCTCTAATTTTGACTATAACCATGAAAAATGCCAGACAGTGCAAAACCTAGGCATTGCAAAATTTGAAACAATTTCTATTTTTTATGTACTAAGGCTGTCCTGGCAGCTCTTGTATGACCTTTCCCAAAATGCCAGCCATTTTTGCTTTGTAGCAGGTTAGCAGGCGTGGTGAGTCTCCAGACACGGTGATTTTCCAGAGCAGCTGAACCCTTCTCTGTGAATACCTATCACTGCTCCCCAGTGCAGGGCTCTACAATACTGCACCCCCTCCACCTTCAAATCCTGTCCCAAGACTTTCTGACCATACTCTCCTGCCTTGAATTGCAGTCTCGCTTTCTGGAGCTGTTCTCTGACAACCCAGCTTCCAAATAACAAGGTCTGTGGGAGACTTATTATTCCATTTTGCTCCTTCTGGTAATCCAAACAATAAAATTACCTTCCAAATTGGACAGTTATAGAATCATCCTAGAAATCTCCTTGGGCTACATATTACCTCAAACATGCTGATGAATTTTAAAATGTACTTTGGTGGTTTTCCAGTTTTTGATTTTTCACCGACCTGGAAATTCTATGTGTATGTTCTATTTCTTGTAGTTTTTCTTTGACACAAAAAACGTTGACATTTCCAGACTGTTTATCATGAAAATGCAGTATGAATATTGTCCTTGATATCCTTTCTGGCTGATCCAAACTTGTTTCTTCTGCAGATCATCTAATTTTCTTACAGCTGTGAAACATACACTAAACCTGCTCATTCAGTGAAAAAGCCAGAGAATTGCATTTCCTTGTCAAGTTGCATTGCCTCAGTCTGTGCAGCACTTATAAATGAATTTCCCTTCATTCCTTTAACCCTTGCTGAGTCAAGTTCACCGTGTGTTTTTTTTATGCAGCTCATCTTCAGGAATTAATTAACTTCTTTTTCCACTGGCAAGGGAAAAGACTTATGCAAACCCTACTGACAGTGTGGTAAGGTGATGGCGTTGAATTTCTGCAGTGGCAGTAAGTGTTTTCTTCAGGCTTTATAGGATCTCTAAGATTGCACAGTAGGTTTCTATTTTCCATGCCTTTATTAATTTCCATTCTATTACAGAAAACTGCCTGGTTTTCCTCAAAGATGGTATGATGGTGGTGTAGGACTGGGGAGCCTGGTATTTTAGGAAGGTCTTTTTGAGAGGAAGGATTAGAGATTTTTGCACCTTACAATCTGAGCTACTTATGGATGGGCTGGAGTCATAGCATCACTGTTTATGGCTTTCATAGGATCATGGAATCATTTCGTTTGGAAAAGTCCCTTAAGATCATGGATTCCAACCATTAACCTAATGCTACCAAGTCTACCAAGACTTTGCAACACTTCTGCAATATCTTTCCATTAGAAATGTGATTTGATCTTTACAGATGGCTCAGAGTAGCTGGCTTATGTACGCTGTAAATGTGGGAGACACTCTTGAATAGCTGAGTTCATATTAAGCAGAAGAAGATTTTCAGTGGTTTGAGATAAATATTTTAATTTTGTGTAGAAGCTGCACTCTCTGGTGGAGACCTAAAATGTCAAATTTATGCCTCAGATGAATTATTAAATCAGTACTGCTGGCATCTGAAAAGTTGCAGTTTCAAGGGAAATAGGGAAAGTGTAAATAAGCAAGTAAACAAAAATACTCAAAATACCTTTTTTTTAAAAAAAAGAAATCACCCCAAATTGTTTTCCTTTCATTTTCCTACTCCCTGTAGGGCTCTTCTGACTGCCACAAGTCAAGTTACTTCTGTTTTCTCTATATGTTAAAAGACAGAAAAGTTTTTGTTCTGCAAACAAACCATATAACCAAGAATTACATGTTTCGCTTTTTTTTGTTTGCTTGCTTTTTTCACCTTCTAGCGCAAAAAGCTTGAGCTTTCCTTAACTCAGCAAGTAGAGGGCTGAGTGTCTCAAAGACTCTAGTGTTTGCAAATTACCAGGTGCATCTCTGCAAGTAATCCTTATGCATACAGGGCTGTATTTAACATGATCCTGTCATTTAAATCCAGATTACACAAGGAAATTCAGATAATTATTTAAGCATCGGTTAAACTTTTTTTAAGTCCTTTGGCCTTTGTGGTATTTTTTTGTTCTGATATTTTGATAAATTAAGAAAAATTAGGAAAGCATTCACTCTGCAGAGAAGAAGGAGATTCTCCTGATTAAGTGCATTAACAAAAGTGTGATAAAGTTTATCTACAAAAGTAGATAAAGTTGTTGATATGTAGAGCAAACAATTAATCATCAATGACCTTCTTTTCTTGAGGGACTAATTCTGATTAGCCATCCTTTGCAACTACTGGGCCTCCACCATATTGGTTATTTTATTCATGTGCTAAGAATAACCAGGAATGCTCAGAGTGGGACTGAAATTCCAGTTTGCTCTGCAAAAATAATAGAGCTGAGGATTGAAAATTACAAATGGGGTGATTGAAAAATTTCAGAAGGAGTAGAGAAAACATTTTAACTTAAGTATGTATTACTAAAACATTCCTCTGATTATGGTCAAATTTAATTGCAGGATTATGTGTGTTGAAAATCCGGGGCCTGGAAATAATATAATTATTTAAAACACAGCTCTTAGCCAAAATATTATTATTTACTATACATTCTGGAATATTGAAATAAACACAGACAAAGGAACAGGGAAGAGCAGCTATATTGCCTTCTTATCTGAAATATACACATTAGTGTGTAATTAAATTAATCATTATCAATGTTATAGGGTTTAATTACCATCAGCATTTTTAGTTTCCCTCTCCTTTGTTACCCATTAAGTTTCTTGGGGCTTTTTTGAGATCAAGTAGCTAATGATGATTAATGACAATCATGCTACCGATTTTTAGATGCCTAGCTGAATCTGAAGTATTGGTTCCCCTGAAATCGGAGGGCAGTGCTGAATACACAGAGTAAAAATTCAAATTCAGTTGTCCTAGTAGAGAGAATAATGATTTCTTTAATGACTTATAAATATATTCCCCCGTATTATTCTTTACACAATTCTTTACTTTTCATTTTTGGGTTCCAACTGAAGATTTTCCAAGGGACTTTAGGCATCTGTGAGGAAGCTTAGATGACTATCTGGACTATCTTATAATGCTGTAGGTTTTTGTGAGGAAGATAATAAATAACTGTATTTTTTAACACATATTTGTTGCAAGCATTACTTAATCTTCTTAAAAAAGGTAATTTTCTTTTTGCTTATACATTCCTGGGCAAATTGTTCTGGAGGCTGCTTTTACTCCATAGAGCATATTTACTAAAATTCTGATTGAGGGCATTTAAATTAAATGCCTGTTTCTTTATTACACTATTTTAACTGAGTGGTATCACAATTTATACAAAGCCACATGTCTCTTTGAATTGTGGAAATCCCTTGATTTTACCTTCAAGGTATCATATATCCTGTTTTTGCCACTGTCATAGTAAAAATATTCTGGAGTTTTTAATTTGCTCATTTAATATACATTAATCATCCCAGCTAATGAGCATCATTTCCTTCACACAAAATATTCATTAAAACTTAAAAATTAATTGCTCATGACCTGGAATTATACTGTGTCTCAGCTGGGATAATGAACACTATGGTTTTCAAGCCATATTTTCTTTTTTTAACCTAACATCAACTGCTTTTGATTAAAACAGGCTGGTGCTGCCAACTATCATACACTGAGTGCAACAGCAGAGGATTATCAGGGAAATCATTAGGTCCAGCAATCAAACACACAAGCTTACAAGTTTGCACCACTGTCTCTTAAAGCACAGTTAATTTGTTCCTGTTTTCCTAAGAGCAATTAACAGCAGGCAGGAGTTTTTATGAAATAAACTGGTGTTTCCCACAGGGGCTATTTATTATGAGCATTACTGAGTAGCAACAGCTTCGAAGTGTTTACCTTAAGACATGATTAATAATAAGTCTGTTCAGCTACAAGTTAGGTAAAATGAAGACCCAAATCAAGGGATATTTCTAATTAAGTAATGGGATCCACTCTCATATTCTCTGCTTAATTATATTTTTGCAGAGAAGAGAGGTGGAACTTACCTCTCTTAAACTTTTTTGTGCAAAATCAACAGAATTCAAGTCACTTATTGCACAAGTGTAGTTTTCAACAGTGGAATAGTTCAGTAAAGTGGGATTGTATTGAAACATTTATAGTTCAGTAAAGTGGGATTGTATTGAAACATTTAGAGATTTCCATTAGTTTCTGTTTATGAGTTACATGTAGCTGTACAAATCACCTGTTAAAGGAATTAATTAACTTTCTATTAGGGTTAAACAGGATGTTAAACATACCAGTGGAAATCAATTTTGGGAGTTTAAAAACTGCCAGAAGTTTAATAACCAGAGTCTTAATTTCTTCATGACTATCAAATCAAACGTGCTTTTTTAAAAAAGAAATGGAGCTCTTTAGGTGAAATAATTATCCAAAATATGAGAAACATTTTTGAGGAACTTCTGCTAGAAAGTGAGATTTTTAGAGGAACCCAAGTGATTTAGAACCAAACTCACCACTTGAAATCAAGGAAGTTCATGCTTCTAAGGAGTTTAAGTACTTACAGAAATCTGTGGCATGATGAAATAAATCCCTAGATTTTTCAAAATGCCATATTGTTCTACAATACTCTTGGATGTTCTGTGAATTGTAGTGTGATACAATTTCATACTTATTGGTGTCATTGAACTCATAATGGTATTTGACTTGGCTTGCTTTAAAATACTGTCCCAATTAAAATTCTCTGTTGTGTTTCAGTAACCTAGGTGAGTATCAGCCTTTTGACTGAGGGGCCTTGATGCTTTAGCAAAGTCCTTGCCTTGCTGTTCACACCATGGGGCTTTTAATCTGATTCACTGTGGCAAGTTTGGAAATCAGAAGCAGTTGTGCTTATAGCTCCTGACTGAGTAAACTAAATCTGCTGTTTTGATTGTACTTGTCTTACTGCAGTCCTTTAGAAGTGGGACACATCAAGTAAAAAATGTACTGCCTTCGTTATGAACCCCCCTCCCAATCAACATAATCAAAGAGTAATCAACATTTACATACGGCGTCTTTCCAAATCAGAATTAATTCTCTCATTTTGAATTCACAGTTTTTTCCTTTATGGAGTGCTTAAGCATCACATTTATGTGAGAAAAATCAGTTTAATGTAATTCGGAGTTATTTCTACTGAATTCATTAGGTATTCAGTTGTGTTTAGGACAAGAGTTCTACCAGGGGCTGTTATTCCATGAGGAGATCAAGAAGAGCAGTGCAAATGGGAAGTACAAGTGAAGGAGCATCTCTGCTCTGTACTGTGTTGCTGACACCAGAGAAAGAATTTGGCCAGGATGCAAAACTACATTGTACTGATGTCAACACATGAATATGTATGCTAATGCAAGAATTGTCCACTGGACAAATTGCCACTGATTTCTATCAAGATGAACTACAACGGTGCTTTTTTTTGGCTGAAGTTGCCAATAACTATGTTTTCTATGCTACTTCAGACAGTTAGGAAAAAGAAAAGCTAAATTTATAAAAAGCATGAGATCATTTATATTTATATTTATAAAACTTTATTGATTCTAATATTGGGCCTAAGATTTGATGACTTGATCTCTCATAGAAAAAAGAACATAATATTTGTATTGGTGGACAAGAGCTTAATTTTAGCTTTTCTTGGGGGAATATGGATGGTTTTCCTCTACTAGGACAGGTTAGGTGAAGAAGGGGCCTGAAGTCATTAGAAGATTTAGTCTATTAATTAACCCTTCAGATTTAGAAAGGTTACAAATATCTATTGAAATGACTCGTACGAAGCTCTGCTTCATTAAATATCCTGCATTTTCCTCTGATGATGATAATTACACACAGTAGTCAAATCCCTTCTCAAGCCTTTGGTAAGATAAATATACCAATTTCCTTGTAAGGCACTTTTAAAATAATATTCTTGTTGAGGATACCTTCCTTCTAATCTTCTCTCTTTTCTAGTAATTGTTTTGCTAAAGCAATTGTAAGGGAGATTTTGCTCCTTCCAAATAAATCCAACTGAATAATTGCTATTCTCTGGCCTTGAGTTAATCATTAATTCCAAAGCTATTACAATACTGCTATAAAAGCACCATTACACATTTTTATCATACAAGCCAATTATTGATGTAAGCGTTTGTACCTACAGGATAAGATTATAAATTGGAAAAATACAGAATGATTTTGTGAGTAGGATAAAATATCCTAAATATGAAGAGAAACTGATTTTTTTTTTTTTTTAAATACAGTGAATCCAAAAATGTATTCCATTTTGGTTTATGCCCTGTTGAATATAGCACCAAAGAATTCACACTGCATCTTTCTGGGTCTAGTCCATAGGTTACTTTTGAGAGGGAGGAAGTAAGGAAAAATTGGTTTCCCATACATGCAAGTACCACAGTGACTTTAGCAGAAGACCGAGTGTTGTGAAATAAACACATATCTGATGTGATGGGCTCAAAGGCCTCTTGAGTCAGCTCTTGGCCCCGAACTCCAATTGGTAATACAGAACTCCTTCTACATTCTCAAAGTGTTGGTGTGCCACAGCCTGCAAAACTTCCCTTCCAACATGGAAGGAGAGTACCATGCCAGGGAGTTTCAGGAAACACAAGTCTCCGTGAGATTAAGGACTGTTCCAGCTGTGGAAATGCAGTGGGTTTAGATAATTGCCATAAAATTAAAACAAAAATTCCACAACACTTCCATGCAGTATGTTCTATATTAGAAATAAAGGACAGCTCTGGAGAGCTTGGATTAAACTGTGGATATTAATATTTTGAAATCCAGTACATCTTTTAAAACAGCCCTTATAATCAACCAATGCCAAATAAAGACTGCAAATTATACATTTATTCTTCTTTTTAATTTTCAGCATCACTTCATCAAAAAAAAACAAAAAAAAACAAAACTCCAACTACCTCTCAGCACATCTGTTGATATATTATAAATTCTCTATTTATAAAATTTTGGAAAAGTACTTGCCTCTGATTACTCCATTTTCATTATATACATATTCATATGTATAATTATAGCAATTCAAATGCAGTGTTAAACACAAGACAGGTTTCAATTAGAAATACAAGCACTGTGGGATTTCTATTTTTTATTTCTATTGCCTATTTTTAGGTATTTATATTTAGGTATTTATTTCTAGATATCTTTTTACTGAATTGTTATTGTATATTCAGTATTATTTTCCCCCAACTCTGTATATACATCAATCTTCTGTCTCTGACTAGAGGAAATCCATTACTGCCACCTTAAATTGCTTTTTTCCTGTTGGTCTGTCTATTTGTAAAGATTTATCTTTCTTTTCCTTTTTTCTGAAACCATATAGTCTTCTATTACATTTATTATCTTAAGGAGCAATCTTTATTCTCTGTTTGTTTTTGTTAAGGTAGCTTTCATTTAGGTATTGATACTGTGTCCAGTAATGTTCTGCAGTGTATTTGCACAAATGAGCATGCTTCTTCCTAATAGTTCACAAATACCTTATTCCTTAAATATCCCAGTGAATCATGGTAAATACACGAATTAAACCACAAAATATTTCAACAGCACATACTTGCATTCTGGTTAGTTTGGTTTGTTTTCATCCAGGTGGAAATGAAGAACTGCAGTTGTGCTGTGTACATTCAAAAATTATAGCTGAACACAACTCCTAATGGAATATACCTGCTTTTGAAATGTGGAGTTCCAGCCTTCTTATTCCCTCAATAAACATTGTGTGCAGAGAGCTGTTCCCGCTGAACTCGCGTGAGTCGACTCAAGATTTGCTGCCAGTCTCTCTGCAAGACTGGCACTCAGGTTGCTGACAGAGGAACCCTGCAGATCGCTTGGGGGCATTTCTGCATCGCTTCAGCTGTGGCTTTGATCGGCTTTTTAAAGTTCTCCTTGAAGATGGGCTGGAGCAGTTTGAAAGGCAAACAATTCTGGTAACAACACCTACCCCCCGAAACTCACAGCAGCTGATGACTTGTCTAGAAGACAAAAGGGGAAGTATTACAGTCAAGTTCTAGGTGTACACTGAAGTTATTACTTGCAGGTCAGTGAAAAATCGTGTAAGGTGAGTTTGTGTGTTGTTAATTGTTTGTGTCTTCAGGAATAGTCCTGCCATGGCAGAATGAAAGCACAGCCTCAGATCTTCTTTCTGATGAGAATTTAGATAACAACACAGAAAAGCGATGGCATTTGGAAAAATATCTGTAAATATCTGTGGTCAGCACTATGGGCAAATGACAGGGCCTAAGTTGGTAAGTGAGACTCTTTTTGCACAAAAGGTGCACAGCTGGTCATCTCTTAGGAAATTTGAAAATTTGAAATTCTTTTGAAATGGCTGCTTAAATGCAAATTTAACTTTTTCCTTTTACTTTTTTTTTTTTAAAGTTTTACATTTTATATAATCCTGTCAAAGCCATTTAAAATTCTCATTTTATGATATGACCTCAATTTCATCAAAGTATGTGTTAATGAATAACACAGTAATGTCCTGGTATGGATGATTCAAAATTTCTGTCAGGCTTTACTGTATAATAATGCCTCAGATTCTCTAAAATCCCAGATTACCAATCACAGTAGAGATGATTATACATGAAAAAAGTTATTGCTATCTAAACAAATGAGCTTTATCTTATAAATTATTATTAATTAAGAAATTATTATTAATTAATAAATTACTAGAGTACTCTTATGCATGACTATCCCTGAGTTTTGATTACTAAATTCAGTGTTGGTTAGAATCATGTCAAACTGTAGTTAACCACAATTGAAGTAGGAAACCCTTAAACCTTTGTCCAAGTGTAACATTAGTTTAGCTGCTGCTAATACAGTTGCATATCTGAGATAATGTAGTTTAATAGTTGCTCTTTCTTACAGTCAATTCTACTGTAGGAAATCCATGTTGTGATCTGAAAACCAGATACAGCTCCATGCATTCCTGCTCTTTTCAGGGCAGAATGATTCACAAATATACACTGTCCACGAAAAGGAAAATTATTTTTTTTTTCCTCTCTTTGAAATCCAGTTCCCTTACAATCTAGTTGAAAATCAGGATTTCCTTCTCTTGCTGGGCAGTCTCCTGGCCAACCCATCCTAAGTGGGACTGTCATTTGTTAGCTGCCTGTAGTTTTGATGACACAGAGGTGGTAGCTCTCTTCTGCCTTCCCTTGAGCCATGTGAAAGATCTTCCACTACACAGAATGAGGATGAGCAGAACCTGCTGGAGCTGCAGAGAATTTGGATGGGGAAATTTGGAGGAAAGAGGTTGGAGAGGGAAGCCCAGGTGTAAGTAATAGGCGAGAAGGGGATTATCTGAGTGGGTAAGGAAGATTGAAACTGGGTGGAAGCACAAAGAGCAGCAACAGGAAAGCAATGCTAAGAAAACCAGTTTTTAATGGTGAAATAGAACTGGAGCTATACCTACCATAACAGTTTATTTTCCTGAAGCTAGAATAGAACTGAAGATTGTGAGATTTTTCCATGTCTGTTGTTAGCAAATTGCTGGGAGGCGCAGCGATTGTCCTGTGGAACTCTGGTTTTCATCTATGTTATTGAAAGTATGAGATATCATAGCTGTAGAAAACTGCAGGAGAAAACCGTGAGGGACTCAAAGATTTCAGCACTACTTATTGTCTGGGTATATATTGTGCTGTCATCCCAGACATTTTATAATCCTATAAACACTGCAGTTCCCAAGAAACTACTATTCTCCTTTAAAACAATGTGTCAGTTTCTCATAAAGTGCCTGAACTTGTTATTCTGTGTAGTATGTTTTTTGTCACAGTGTTACCAAGTTTCCCTTTTGAGAGGAGGAAAACAAAATAAAACTTACTCAGGGAGATGGGAGCCATCTGCGCGTGTTCCAAAGAACACCAAGGGGATTTCACCACTTTCTAGTTTTTTAATCAGTGACAGATTGTGCTAAGTCAGGCACCCAGTAATTTAAGAAATGCCAGTTTCTGATTCATAGAGCTTTCTGAAAATTGACTGAGTAAATATCTGGTGGCCCATATTATTTTTGAAAAGAAGTTCAGTGTATCTTTCCAAAGCAAACCATTTGGATGTTTTAGCTGATCAGATACAAATCAAAAATAAACATTTGAGTAGCACATTTTAAAGGCAGTATGCACCAATTAATATGGAAATAATTATTGCTGATTACTAGACCTGAATAGAAATGGAATTTTATTTAGGAGAAGAAAATAATGTTTTCTGCAGCTTTCCAAAACTGAATAAAACAATGCATTGTACAGAATGAAATAAACCCTACAAATGTTTAAAGTCTTTCAGCTTGATACACTAAAAGAATTCCACTTTGGTTTTAACTTTTTTTAAAAAAAATATGTTCAATATGCTATTCATATTTACAAATTTATTTTTAGGATATTATTTTTTTTTCCTATTTGGCATATTTATACTGAAAGTCATTTTTTTTCATTTTGAAGAAGTTAGCTTGCGTGACTTACAGTTTTAGCACAAGGATTTTTCCATTCTTCTTCCCCAATTTCTTTTTTGAAATGAAGCATTGCTGAAGTTAACACACTCAACCAAATGTTTTCCTTTTGTCAAAACTCCCAGAAACCCCTGGAATTTGCTGACAAGTTTGACTTCTTTCAACTGCATAAGCAGTCCAAAGGCTTAATAATGCAGATAAAGTACCCCAGTAAGTTTGCTTTGCTCTATGTTCTACAGCATAGAACTGTATGGAACAGGTGCAGATGGGATGGCTCCCATCTCCCTGAGTAAGTTTTATTTTGTTTTCCTCCTCTCAAAAGGGAAACTTGGTAACACTGTGACAAAAAACATACTACACAGAATAACAAGTTCAGGCACTTTATGAGAAACTGACACATTGTTTTAAAGGAGAATAGTATGTATGTAATTAAGTTATATTTTCAAAATATGATGTCTGCTTTCAAGCAGCACAGTGATACTAAAAATAAATAAAAGAAGCACAAGCAGAAGTGTTTACAAAAAAGATTCTATGTGAGAATAAAGAAGAAAGGCAGACATGAATGAAGAATGGAGGTTTTTACTAACTGGCTCTTCAAAAGAATTATCTTGCATACTAGAAGAACATTGTCTAGCAACACATGGAGGGCAGAGCTTCCCTTCTGGGTCATGGATACCATGGGAACATTTGAGTCATCACTTGGAAGTTTGCTCCAATAAAGGCTCCAACTCTAGGTGTCTGTGCTAAAAGTGTTTACTGCTTGGGGAAGTGTCCTGCTGCTCATAGTCTTTATAGTGCCCTTCACTCTGTAGTAACTGGGTTGCTACACATTTCTCTTATGTCAAGATGCATTTTCAGTATTTCAGAATGAGTTATTAAGCCATCATCTTCCCATATATAATGTTACTCATTATTGTATTCTAACAGCAAAGGCTAAGTCCGATTGGCTCCAAAGTACTGTGGAAGATCCAAATACAAGAGAAAAGCTCCATGAACATAAGCAGTAGAAATAATTTACTCTTAGGAAGTGTTTTTTATCTCTTGGCCCCACGGTTTTTATCTAAATGTTTGCATCTCTGTCTTGTGATTGGATATTTTGGAGAATGAAAGGACAAACCAATTGCTCAGCATTGAATAGCACAGCTCAGAGCAACCTCCTGATTTTGTGACTTAAAGCTGAGATTAAGTATGCTATTTTCTGTCTGATTAAACTCATCATAATTAGGTTCGTAAAAAGAATGAATAGTGAATAAAGGGTCTAGCTGAGGAGAGAGGAGGCCAAAATTTCATACCAAATATGATGCAAATTGTGATGTTTTCATACCCTTTTTTCTCCCCATCTGTTCTTGTTGCTTATATCTGTCCTTCCCATATGTGGCTGTAATAAGAAAAGGAGTAACTTTGCCCCTCCTCTTAGGAAGATTATTGGTTCACTGATATATATGAATGATTTGGTGTGAAAAGATGTACTGGAATTACCACAAGAAAGTATTTTCCTCCTAATTTTTTTTGTTCTATATCATAGAGAGGTCAAGTCATTATACATTTAAATTAGATTATTTTCTGGAGTTAAAGCACCTTTCAGTTTTCCAGGTTAATATTCTCCTAGGTAATGAACATTAGCTGTTATTGCCACATTGTTTTAGCTCCCATCTTTTTCCTACGTGTTGAACCTTCCAGCAGAAACCCAGAGCTCTTTTGATCTTCCTTTGCTAGGCTCCTTTTGAGCAAGCTCTCTGTCCTATCCACCTGTAGTACACTCATTATTTCTGGTAATGCCAGCAGCCTTCCAATTCACTTGTTTCAGTCTGAGTTCAAATTGAACGTGGATTACCATAATTGTGGTAGTACACTTAATCACTGCACTTATTCAAGATGCTGCAGCTGTGTTTGCTTTCCCCGAAGATTGCAATTGTTCTGTACAATTCCAGCAAGAAAACATCTTTTCAGACTCCACTAGTTTTAATATTAGTCAGGGAACTTCTTGTGGGAATTTTAGTCTATAGAAGTATATAGTATTTGGAGTTTCTTAAGGCTGTTTTGAGATTCTTGCTTACAGATATATTTGAAAACAATTGAAAGCCACAGCTCCATCTCAAACACATGCAGGGTTTGTTTTCCAGTATTGAAGCTCACTTTTTCAATAGAAGATTCCTAAAAATTCTACTACCAGAGTAGAAATTAGAAAACAAGCATTCATATTCTAAGTGAATGTTCAGATGGAAGTGAAAGCCAAGTGAAATCCTCTCCTTTTCATGCATCATGACCTTTCATAAATATTCTGTAAGCTCAAACTCGAAGCTCCACCTGTAGAAATACATTTTGCAGTGAGGTGGCATAACTATAATTAAGGACAGAAATGACTCTGCAATTTGTAATTCAATTCAGGTCCTCAGTGGGTATGAATTATCAGACATTATGAACATCATTGGAGCTGTTCTTATTTATTCTTGGTACCTGACACACAGTTCATAAGCCTGCCAATACTTGTTGAGGGAAAAGAAAACTTGGCTCACTTTCTCCTGGGCTCTTAAGCCTAATGCAATTTAAAAGTATATTGTTTTCTATTCAAGTAAAGAAATGAGACTAGAAGTACAAAGAAGAGAGTGGAACACTGAGTTAGAAGGTGACATTTAAACAAGATCATTTGTTCTAGGGGTTTTGTATTTGTAAATTATCATGTATTATGATCTAAAGTAGATGGCTGAAGTTCTGATTGTAGGATAAAGTCTACACTGCTATTGTCAGAGTAATTATCTGCCAACAAGATGCTGCAACAGAGACTATCACCCACTGTTACTGTCTGAAATAGCTGCCATTTGCATTCTTCCTTTTTTTTTCTTTTTTTTTGTAACTACTTTTACTGTCTTTCAGTTGCATTTTTGTCTTACTGTTTTAGCTAGCACAGCTGCATTTCGTAAGGTGCAAGCAATCTCACACCTTTGTTATGCTATATATTTGAAAGGCTCTGCTGCAAAGATATCAAAATAGATGATCAATATTATCAAAATGTTATTGCCAAAATTATTATATTAGCTATAATATTATTAAATATAATATATGATATATATAATATCATATTAATATTGTTATTATCAAAATAGATTTATGACTCTATAGAAAAAATTTGAAGATGAAAGTTGTTGGATGATAGCAGTTTGTACAACCTGTGTTATGAAACCAGAGCCACTGTGTGATAATTTGGTACCAGGTCATCCTTTCTTCTCTCTTGGGAAGCTCCTTAGGTTTCCATTCAGATGACATGGGGTTCTTAATGCCCATGCTGCCTCCTTTCTCCTAAGTCCCCATGAGCCTGAATCGTTTGTTCCTGGGTGGGAGCAGGAACCATCTGTAAAAGCCAGAGTTTGGGGTGTTTTCTGTGACCTGTGTTCCTAACATAGACACAGTAGATGTCCTGCTTGTCCTGGCTTTTGCATGCTTCTACTGAATCCTTTGCATAAGTTTATTATGCTCAAAACATTTTAGGGTGCATTATTTTTTCTGAGATTGTAGCAGCCCTTGTTGAACAATAAAAACAATGCTTAATGTAATTTTGATTTTTATCTTAGGATACTTAGTAATATTATGAGTAAAAATATCTATTATAGAGAAATATTTCAGCAATCTGTTTGAAAGAGGTAAATCAGAGTGTGACCTTAAGTGCAATTGTAGCTAAAGAACAGGCTATAAAGGTAGAGCAAATCCATCTTGGAATGACTGCAGTCTCTGATACCTGGTCGTGCATGAAAGGATGATTTATCTTCTTCTGTTAAAAGAGACTACACTGGGAAGGCCTGTATAAAAAAGTCAATGGCAGCAAAAAGCAGGGATGTAAGGGAAGCTGGAATAGCTGCTCAATCCATAACAATGTCATGTATTTGATGTAACTGCCTGACTTGGCAGAGCAGGATTATAATGAAGGGGTTATACATAAAAGAGGTAGATAATATTCCATTAGCTTTAAAAGAAAATAGAAAAATTAGATTGCAAGCCATGTTTCCAAATAGTTACCTACAAGTACCAAGTCATAGACAAATGCTCATGCAAGTCCACCTCAACCCATCAGCTGTGGCAGCTGTCCACAGACATGCTCATAGCTCTCAGGAAACAGGGACACAAACACACCTCTGCTTAAAAAGATAATGAGGGAAAAATAGATGAGGAAGATGTAAAAAGATAAACTTCAGGGGAATAACTAGCCACAACAATATCTATGATAAAGGCAAAGGTGATGCAAGAATGGATGAAGTTAAGCATTTCTAGGCATGTGGGTACTTTGTTATAAAGAGTCAACATTAAAAAAGAAGAGCCTGAGAATAACACTGGCATTAAAAAAAAAAAAGGGCACTACCTGGTAACAAATTCTAGCCTGCAGATGAAAAATCCAATGTATGATAACTTATGGCAGAAGAATATCCTTGGATCTTGCTGGAAAAGTAATCAAAATGTTGATGTTTCTGGGTATTTTGACTTCTATTCCTTCCGTGCTAGGTGTTAAACCTAGAGAGTAGAAACAGTACTTTGTTAGGGAAGTTTTGTTTGCTGAAGGAACTTGTGTGTAGGGTTATCTTGGCTTTTGACAGATGTTGAACAAACTGAATGGGTAACACTGCTTGTCTCCAGGAATATAACTCAGTCACACCACAATAAGACAGAGTTTATGCTGGCATCATACTGAAAAAAAATCCAACCAAACCTATCCTTTTTTTCAAAATACCTGTGTGCCCTGAAATTGCCTTATGATCAGTGCCTCTCCTCAGCCTGAGTCAGAAGGAGCATTAGCCTTCATTTCTCATACAAAGGCAAATGCCAAGCTATGCATGGACCCAGTGCAAAGCCAGCTGGCACCAGACCTTTCTGACCTGCAGACCTGATCTGGGAACTACAGGAGCCAGTTGCAGAAAAAAAAAGAAAAGTACTTGATTTTAAAGGAACTTTGTTGAAAACTAATTACAAACCAACTAGTGCACTATAAATATTTCGTGAAAGATATACATAAGTAGTACAATTTTATGTTCCATTAGGCAAGAAAAGATACTTATTGCTGAAATCCTAATAAACCTTACAATGTGAAGAAATAGTAAAATGTGACACAGCCTATTAGGGCTAGACTATCCCTGTGATTTAGATCCTTACTTGGGAGGCAATACATATCTTTGTGTGTCTTTTCTGGGAGTAAATCCTTTAACAAAATATGAATGATCCTGTTATTTATTTTGTATTCATTATCAGAAAGGCATCATTTTAAAAATGTGTTACGTAGATGCGCTTGGTTTACCATCCTCTTTCTAAGGAGAGGATCTACTTTTTAACCTTGTTTATATTCTATGGTTACGTAAAAGAGTTTGATCATGTCTTGTCATGGGTTCTAGCTGCATCATTTCTTAAATATCTCCATTTTGCTTGATTCTTCTGTGCTTGACTTCCCTTTTTGACCTGATTAAAGCTGAAAGCATTAGCTTAAGAAGCATTCTGCAAAAATATCTGATCCTTCCTTTCTGTTTCTCCCAGCGCTTTAAAGTATGAGAAGCGCACAGATTCTCTTGCAGCACGTTTCATATTTGAGACTGTGGAGTCTCCTCTGGAGAAATTCAAACCCCTCTGGACACAACCCAGAGTAATGTGCTGTAGGGGACCTTCCTGAGCATGAAGGTGGGAACAGACTCCAGTGGTGCCTTCCAGCCCTCCCCATTGTGTGTGTGATTGTGGGATAGCACAGCTTGGGGCTGGGGCTGGGCTCCTTGCTGCTGCTGAAAGTCTGTACACTCAGCCCTGCTCTTATTGGGTACCTCTGGCATCATTTGGCCCTATTTTTCTTTCTAGCAGATCAGCCTACGTGTTTATCATTAACAATGAGATCCTAACAAAGTCACAATGTCTTTTCTCTGAGTCTTTATTTGTGGGAGAAAATAGAATGCTTGTGGAGAAAAAGTAAGTTTGATAGTTTTGGAATTATACTATTAGTCAGAAATATATTATTGGCTCTATTTCTTTGGCTAAGAAAGTAAAGATATTTTGAAAATATAAAAAATTTTCCTTGGGGAGAGGAAAGTTGGTATCAAGTGTTAAATATTTTATTGTAATAGTAAAATGCTTTGGCCTAGAAAAGAAGCTTTACTCAGTACTAAAAGCCATATAGCGAATTAACTAAATGCCTTGGGGTTTTGGCTTGTGGTTTTTTTTTTACAAAAGAACATTTTCAACACAATTTGAGAATGCCAAAATTAAAATTCACTATTGGGTAGTTGTATTAAATGACCAAGACTTTTAGGGTAGTGATCAACTCATGTGAGATACGTTTTCTCATAATTTTCATACTTAAGATAGTAATTATAAAATATGTGGGCTCTCACAAAAGTAAATTTCAGTCTTAACATGCATGAATATCTGGGAGAGTTAAATCATATTAAATCTAATAATTTCCTTACTCACTTAGGAAACTGTGAATTAAAGTGTTGAGCTGTATATCTATTTATGGATTAACAGATTAGTGCTGTATATTCAAGATCCAGCAGCATCTCTTAGACCCCAGTTCCACGGGGTTATAAAAAGAACATTCTCAGGAAATGATGAACTTTTGCATTCACAGAAACATTGTTCTTAGAGGTTTTCACAAGGTTTTGGTTCAAGGGACTGAAGGCAATATTAGAGAAAACGGATTTCCACTGAGTCATGATGACACAATTATAACTTTGCTCCTGAAAAAGAGAGATCCAAATGATATCAGGAATTTGCACAAGGCCCATTTCTCTGCTCTCCACAAAATAAGTAATTTGGCTTGGACATTTAGCAAAGCTTATGATAGCTATAATTTGCTGGGCATTTCTCTTTGCCGTATTACATTTCCCCTTCTGATATTTTTTTTTTATATAAGGGCTTCTGCAAGATTATGCATTGGTTTTGATATTTATTTCATTATGTCAAATCAGGAGAAATTACTCATGAAATTAGTAATACAATACTTTCCAGAAATTGTGTTTAAAGGGAAAGCTACATTGAAGTGAAATACAGTTAATATCAATGCTTGAGACTAAAAAGTCGATAAAATTTACATGTGCCATGTCAAAAGCACAAAACCAAATTATATTTATCTCTCCATTTTACAGAGTTCTCATGTCAGCATGTACAGGGTTAATGTGAACAATAATCTCCTAAGATTTTTGTTCCTTAGGCCCCCCTTTTTGAATGGAAACCCTAGATAGATATGTCTGCAAGAAGTGGCGTGATGCTGTAGGTAGTGGAATAATTTCAGGACTGAGAAGACAAAACCTGCATTTTGCACAGATGGGATAGAAGTCACCAGGCTGTGAAGGAGAACAAGGAGGCTTCCTTTTGTGAGAACATTGGAATGTTAACATGAGTTGTGGCTTCTGCAGTGGCAAGAAAATAGATTATAGAATTTTTTTGGAGGGGGAGGGGAGGGGGGAAACCCCAAACAAACACTCAAAACAAAAGAAAAATCTTTTGTGATTCCCTTGCATTGTATACTTTTTTCATGCAACTTACCACAAATGGCATAAAGTGGAGCAAGCCTGTAAAGAACAATATTTGGTTCACAAGCTGGAGGCGAAGTGCTTAAGATCTCAGGGCAATTAAGTACAAAATAATTGGATGTTATGAAGAAATTTGAGAAGCAGAAGGAGAATGGAAACTAAGAAAATAACAATTTTCCTTATAATGACAAAACTCCAGTGGGTAGTAATATGTCTGTGGCAGAATTTATCCTCTTAGTTTGATTCAAGACACCCCTCACTCTCACAAGGGTAGCTGACCTCGGTTCTTGTCTTCTCAGGAGACCTTTGTCTCTTTATTGCAAAGTCTTATAGTGGAGAGTAAAGTCTTGCCTTCTGGGTTGAGTATTATGTCCACATTTACTTGACATTTTGCGGAATCATTCTACATTTCAGGAAATAATGGGAGGGTTTTTTGAAAATTAATTACAATACTGGGGATTCAGTGTAAATAAATTAATGCAGAATGTAGATCGTTGTGAATGTATTATTTTTGAGACAGAGAGGAGGACAAAATGGAGTTAAAAAAATACAGAGACTGTCAGCAACAGAAATGCAGACTCAATTTCTTTGCTAATGAGGTAAGAACAAAGGTAAAGACTAGGAATTCTTTTCATTAAGTACAAAAGTGTCAAGGCTACTGGTCATTTAGTGACCATTCACCATCTCCTTGTAAAGCTAAACTATTATAATATATATGTTATACTGGAAGAGAAAGAGAAAAACACACTAGTGGACAATCTGTGATACGGTAACTGAAAGGAGAGCTCTCCAATTTATCTGTTGTTATCCAAGCCTTACTGTGCCTTCCACTCTGCTCTCTGATGCAGCTTATCACCACATAGACCTTCCAGCTGGTAAGGGAAATGAAAAAAGCAGTTCTGTCTTCTCTGATAAATAATTTTTAGGCAAGGTTTGTAAGGAATCACAATTTCATTTCATAGGTGAAGCATCTGAAGGGTTTGTTTTGAATAATAAGCCTTCAGCAGATGAGAGTTCCTATATGTGTTCCAGTGACAGGTCTGAAAACTCCTGTGACATTTCTAGCTAGGTGAGTTGCTACAGTCAAATGTTCCCTTCTCCCTGTAGGCTTTGGCTTATATTTACCCTTAGGCCATTAAGGCTACAACAACTCTATAACAGGAATTTCAAGAGAAGCATATTATACAACCATACAACCATTTGATCAATCCCATGCTGAAGGAAAACTTTTAAAAAACTTTAAAATATTAATAATGCAAATAATTTGGATAAATTACTGCAAGTTTCCTGTTTGCATTAGGTTCAGATAGAAAAGGGAAACTGAAAAAAAAAGTCAAAGATAAGTTTGCAAACAGATCATCAGAGGCTGAAATCAGGTAAATATATTAATTCATATCCTATAACTTTGAACAGAAGTGATCCTAGGGACAGCAGTATGTGACAGCATCATGACAGTACTGCAGACAGAAACGGTGAGGGTATGCACATCTGTGTGTACTTAATGCCTATAGCTGCTCAGCCTGCTCTGAAAGTAATTCCAGTAGTCAAATACACATTCTGACACATCAACATGGCTTTAAACACTGGACAGGCTTTGCTGATGTTGCACATGAGATGTGTTTGCTGAATGCCTGACTGTCATCTGAGAACGGATGTGTCGTTATTAAACGTGTTCTAGCTGCAGTAGTTTTGAAAAAGAAAAAGTCTTTTTCTGATTATTTTGCCCTGTCTTGAAGAATGTTGGATAAGTTGGACAATCAGTCTAATTAATTCTTCAGTCACTGTTGTAGAGTCATCCTTAAATGAGGCTGTTCTAGAATAGGCCAACAATAAATCTTGTAGCCTTGCTGATGTTGCAATTAGCAGTTCAGCCATTGTCACGGAAATGCATGTAGATTAGACCCCTGAAATATTAAATGAGGGTGGTGGATACTATGGTGGATACTTCAAGTGACATATTAATGAATTACTTGCTTAACATGAATACAATAACCCATACATTTCTCAATGTTGTAAAAAATACATTATATTCAGCAATTAGACATTATTCTTCAAAATCTAATGAGCCCTTAGGAAAAAGACACTGGAGTAAACATCATAAGCTGGCTAAAAATACTTAGAGTGAGTGTTCATTAATACCTTTTGAGCAGACTGAAATATAACTAGTCCTTAGTATCTTTCTGCAGTGGGAGAGAAATGAGCTTGCGTGTACTGAGAACTTACCATTGTGAAAACAGGGAAATGAAAAAATGAACTTATATTAAAGAAACATAAATGAATGTAGGGAGGAATTGGAATTTTGAGACCTGGTTCTGTACTCCTCTGCATTCCAAGCCCATATTATTGTAGTTAAAAAGCAATGTATTTTCACTGTAATCACAAGAAAAATGAAAGCAAACATTTAAATACAAATAGAGTTGAAAGTGTTCATGTTAACACTATCTGCAGGTGTACCTAGGAGCTGTTATTCCTGCTCAGGGTTGAGCAAAATAGCTAAAAATATCCTAAAAGTAGTGATAAGCAGGAGACACAGGAAGAATGATTAAGAAAGGAAGTGAAAATCCATATAACAAAGAATAGAATGTTGGTTATGTTGTTCCTATTAATGGATTGAACCATGTGAAGTGGCAGTGGTTACCTATGCAATTCGTATGTGATTGTATGTTTAGCTCATATTACTGTCTTTGGAAACATATCAGTATATCTACCTTAGTTGTTTTGTTTGGGTTTTAAAAAAAAAATTGTGAGAATTATGATTCAATAGCAATGGAAGGAATACAGATTTTAATTTGATTTCCTTGATTGTAAAGCAATGCTCTTCTTTAAAATGGTTCAGCTTTGAAGATGCTCCCAGAGTTTCAGCCTGTTTGCACTCTGAACTGAAATAATATGCTAACAAGCAAATGAAACGGGGCAGTTTTCTTGAGTTTCCTGTGGTGGTAGAATTTTACAGTGTCTGGATTCTACCCTCAGAGGGAAAGGCAGAGACAATTTGAGTGAAAGTATTGTATTAATACTGTATTATTATTGTATTAACATCTGTGAGGGTATTTCTGTATCTGTGCTTTAATGTAAATTTCAATGCCTTTCTTTCAGCTTTCACACAGAACCTTGGTTTTGCCCTTAAGCCATCACAGGCAGGGAATTGAGAAGTCAACTTACATTATTTTTCTCCAGTGCTTCAAAACCAGTGTTTGAAATACACAGAAATCTTCACCAATAATCATGATTTATTTTTCTCTAAAATGGGAATGAGAAGGATGACCTAGTAGTGATGAACATCTTTATCACTTTCAACACTTGCTTTGGGAATCTTCTGTGTGGCTTTTCCTCTTTTTTTCCGTGTCCCAGGAGATACTACAATTTTTTTTTTAATGTTGTGATACAATTTACGTGTGGTACCCCTTACCGCCACATCCTATTCCCGAAGTCTGATAGAGAATTTTTAGGTCAAAAATATAAAATTTACAGTTTTTCAAATGCAACAGTAACCAGTTCTAAACTAATACCAGGCCACCCATTAAAATGACATAAAAATACAGTCGAGGTCCAAGTAGAAGGTAACCTTCCCTGAAGGAGCAGTAACATGTGATTGATTGTGCAGATGCAGAGTAGAACAGACAGAATAGAACAGACTATTTCAGTTGCAAGGGACATAGAGTGATCATCTATTCCAACTGCCTTAGACAATTTTGTTTTCCTAGTATTGCAGTGACACTGGAAATAAGAGCAATTATTATGAAACAAAGAGAAAAAAAGTCACAGAATGCTGTTGCTGGGCTTGCTCATGAAGGTCAGAGAATTAAATGCCCTCTTTCAAAGCAAAAAATGTGTGCTGTATTTTCCATATGAGCAGCCTGTTTTCAAGGGTGACCATTCTACTCCCTTTGGAATTAGAAGGCGGTGTTATTTTCATGATTATTCAATTATTTGGCTTTTGAGTCTACCTGTTCCATAATATAATTAGAGCCATATCTAATGTAAGCAAGATGAGTCTGCAAGCCCTGTTGTGCCAGATATGCAGAATTGAGCACTGCATGGGAAGTATAATTGCTGAGCCCTTTATAGAGCATTCACTGCTTGATTCCAAACTGGGAAGGGCTGCAAGAAAATTAGAAAACAAGATTAGAATTCAAAATAGAGTGGACAAGTAGGAAATAGAAAAAAAAAAACACCAAAACCCCAAAACGTAAAAACTGGAAGACAGTTCTGTGAAGCCACATGCAAAGTATTGTGCTTTTTATAATACTGGTAATCAACTGCAGAATAGAAGGTGGGGTATGCCTGGCTTAGCAGCACTTTAATTGAATCTGTCATTCTGCTGTTAAGAAGAGGAAGGAACATAACAAGGGGCAAAGGGTATAGAATAGTTTGTACTATTTTTAACATAAGCTTAACAAGTTTCAATATTATCTCCAGGTGTGTGTACCAGACTGCAATTTAAAGATGAGAAGATTACTTTGGAGAAGGGAAGTAGGAAGTGGTAGATTACAAGACAAGGTCTTTGAGAAACAGCTGTAAGCCTTAGGATGTTTTGTTTAGGCAAGCTAATATATAGCTGCTGTACAGAAAACATCAGATTATTGTCAGCTGACTCATGGATGCCATGAGATGGCTCTTGTCTTGTCCCTCTTGTAAGAGCCCTTGCTTCTAACTTCAGCTAGTTTTATGTACTTCCCTTCACAGCTGAGCCAGGAAAGAGCAGTGGAGTTATCCAAGGTGACTTGGCGGGTGGCATAAAAACATGACCTGAGATAAATTTAGTTTTGGGGTTTTTTTTAATGGATCCTCTCTGAGAATAGACATAGTAACAGTCTTCAAATGTTAAAGACTACTTCAAAGAGGAAGAGACCACATAGATCTCCATATTCATTGTGTGCAGGAGAAAAGGATGACAACTACAGCATGAAATTTTTAGATATTAAGATTAGTTTCCCAGCTATAAGGATTGTTAACACTGCAGGGCTTTTCCTAGGAGGGCTGTGTAGTCCCCATCAGTGAGGAATGTGAGGAATACAGGAAGCAAGTATCTGTGAAGAGCTGTTTAGGTGTAGTTGAGCTTGTCAGGAGGACTTTTTCTGAAGACTTCATTGAAAAGAGCTCAATTTTTCTTGCTTGGCTGTTCTCACACACATAAAACTCACTCAATGCAATAACACAACACCCTCTCCCCCCAAAAAAAAACCCCAAACCTAAATCAGCTTACTTCTAATTGTTTTATATCAGTGAAAGTGAAAACTTAAACAGTGAAATTTCTACAATAAATGTTAATACGTATGTCCCAAGCCAGAAAATGGCTACTGGCATATGATCACACATCGATCTTTTTAAATTAAATGCTCTAACAATAAAGGCCAGATGCAAGTTATCCCAACTTTTATAGCTTCAAGCTGGCTTTATTAAAAGCTCTGAAGACTTTCTGAAGTAACAGTGTTGTTCTGCTTTGCTTGTAAAAAGTAAGTTTAACTCTCTGAGACATAGAGTGATGTTAAAGAGCCTCCTGCAAAATTAGCTGTACAAGACAATTTTTCTGTTGGTATTTTTGTTCAATGACTTAAAAAAAATCATACTTAATTTCCTTCCTATTTATTTTACCAGAATAACTTTTATAATTTAGTCAGTCAGTGGTGTATTCTGGCAAAAGACAGCTGGATAAAATTATAGCAGATAATAAGAAACTCACATTTATCATACTGACTGATTTTTCAAAACATTCAACTACATCAAAGTGTATATACTATCAATCATTGCCTGGTATATAAATCTTCCTGTGAACACACCCTACCAGAGCAGTTTCAACTGGAATCTGCTAATTTTGCTTTCCTACCACCTGAACGTTTCTATTGCCATGACAACTAAAAAGTTCTAACTCAGGTCAAGGTTGAATAGGAAAAAACAATGTTTTGTAACCAGCCAATGTGCTTCAAAAATGACACAAAGGGGAGTTTTTTCCAGCTTGCTAATGGTGCATATTCAGTACATAATTTTTAGCAATGCTACTAGTTAATGAAGGAATAGATACCCACTGATTAAAGATATGTCAGAATGAATAATTATGTATGTAATTTTGTAGGTTTGTTATGAGAGAGATCTACTTTACTTCTGAATAACCTGTGTCTGGTTAGGAAGACTAAGGTGGAAAGAAATGGCTCCATCCCATTCAAAATGACACATGCAGCTCAAAAAAGTGGGAACTTTAAGCTGGTTGGAAGTCAAGGTAGGCAACAGACAACTAATCTAGTGTATGAAAACTTTTATCCACTGAGCCACCAAGGCCTGGTACATACAGTTGTTACGTGCATGCACAAAAATGGTGTTTTTGTGTAGGAAAACCTACCACTTAGCCTTTTTTTAAACCCAGGATGTTTTGATTTCCTTTCTAGGAAATGAAATTCCTACTGGCTAGGCTGAAGAGCCTGTTTTGAATTAAGTATTCTTACAATTGTACATGATGGTGCACCAGATGGTCAGGCTGTTAATCTATTGATCACACTTTGGTGGCATTCTTGTTTTTTTTTTTTTTTTTTTTTTTTTTTTTTTTTTTTTTTTTTTTTTTTTACTGCAGAGACCTGGATATAGGCACCTAACTGTAAGATGTGGTATTCCCTGCCCTTTCCCAAGTATTTAATATGTAAGATAAGTTATGTTTCTAGTTTAGGAGTGCTGCTCCTTTCTCAGAAAAGAATCCCAAAAGCTTAGCACCTATCTTGTGTCTCAGTGTGGATTCCACTAGGCAGCTGAATTTATAACGATTGTTGAGTGCTGGGCCTTTAACCTTGATCTTCTGCCATTGGCACTGATAGGAATTCAGTGGTTTCTTTCAAGTATGTAGAAAATTAAGTCCTTGGTTTCTTCTATATAACAAGTTGTGAAGAAGATTAGCAATTAAAACTATAACTGTAGAGTTGTTTTTCTTTGAGGACACAAAGATTCAGTGGAAAAAAAATTACATTCTTTGGAAATCTTGACCTTTTGAGAGGTGAGAGAGAAAATCCTGCAAACTGTTAGATGGAAAGGCTTACTGTTTCCTGAAAAAGTCATGGTATGTTCTCATATCTCTCAAAACCCCCACTCTCTGTCAAGCAGAATACTTAGAAATAATTTTCATTTTTATTTGCAGTTAAGAAGCTAAAGTACTGAGGAGGATGGGATGGCAGATGAATTGTCTGTCTCATTAACAGAAATTCTTGGGGTTGGCAGAGAATAGGTTGCAGGGTCCATAGGAGGAATACAGTGAAACATAAATTGTGACAAGCCTGAAATCTCATGTGAACTACTATTGAACCAGAACGAGGGAGCCTGCAGACAAGATGTATAGAATCTGAAATCTGCACCATCTGAATTTGTCACCCAAATTAACTGCCTGTGTGTCTTTGGACTCTCAGCAAGAAGAAATTATTACAGCTTTTAGATCTAAATCACAGCTGCTTAAAACACTGTGACCTTGCAAGGGAAAGGAAGGTAATGTTTTTAACCCAAGCAGTAGTGCAAGTTAGAAGTGACACATGTCTTGCAAAGGCACACAGAACTTTCCTGGAGGGGGCTTGTGCATACTGTGGTGTCCCTAACCAGTACCAGCCCATCTCCTGAAATTCTCTGCCAATTCTCTCTACAGCTTAACCACAACCTCCCTTGAGGTGGGGAGAATGGATGAGAAATATAAGATCATGTCCAGGAATGGAATTCAAAACAAGAGGAAGAAACAGAGGGTATCCACTGTGTTGGAAATATACTTTCTTCAATTACCTGCTTAAGTCTCAGCAGATATAAGAAAAAAATTAGCCTGCTTAACCTGGGTCAGGAAAGGTAGCTGAACAACAGGCCAGTAGGTTCAAACCAATGAAATAACAATGGCATAGTTGCCAAAGGAAGTGATTATATACAGAAGTATGACAAACTTCAAAATCAGTGACAAATGTCTTTGAAGGGTAAAAGAATAAAGAATGCTTTCCAATAAGAAATGCAAAGATTAATTTATGTCTGAATGAAATATTATGATCTAGCTATTTAACAGCTTTTTAGAGTTAATTAGTGATGGATGAAGGGTCCAGCTCAGCTTGCCTGCTTTTCAGAGCCAAATAAGGTTTAGTTGGAGTCAATAAGGTTCACACAGCCACCCTGTTCTAGAAACTGAGAAGCAGACTCTAACATGAAAATTAAGAAATCAAAATCATTAAGCTTAGCATGTAGTCTAAAAATTAGCATTTGTCACAAAAAGTATATCTAAATCCAGAAGAAGGAAATTAGTAATTTTATAACATGAATAAAAGGAAATGTTTTTCTAATGAAGCTGTGGGAGTTGAATACTGCTATGGCAGGAGATGGATTGCACAGAGCACCACTGCTCTGGAAGTGGCAGAATACAGTACTTGAAGGAATAGAGCATTGTCTTGAAAGGAGATGCTGAGGGCTGACTCAGAGGCATATTTTTGCCAAGAAAACCAATTTCCACTCTTTTGTGCTTTGAATACTGCCATCTATTGATTTGCCAGGAGAGGACACTGACTAACAAGTTGTGTCTGATAAAATTTNAGATATTAAAGTACGCTCAAAGTGGTTTTGCTCTAGTCCTATTTCAGATTCTAGTTGTTATACACAGAAATTGGAGAAATGGGAGGAATAAAAGCGTCTTCCAGGAACATGTGTGCTTGAATCTATTCTACATACTGAACTGTATTTTTACTATTTTGAATCTAGAAATCATGGGCTTTTGCAAGTATTAGTTAACTTTTAGTTTCAATGAATTATTATTTTGGAGGGGAAACTTCTTATTGTGCTGGTGAGAACCAGTC